>LR749630.1:221659-457075 GCA_902729485.2 Mus minutoides | reverse complement strand
TTTTTTTTTTTTTTTTTGAGACAGGGTCTTCTATAGCCTAGACTAGCATGGAATTCAGTACACAACTGAGCATGACCTTGAATTTCTGATCCTCCTGCCTCTGCCTCTCAAGTGCTGGAATTATAGGCATATGTCACCACACATGCTTTATTTAATAGTGACCAGAGTAGAACCCCATCCCTAATGTTGGGTTTAATTACGGGCATGGGGGGGAGGGGCTCGTTGTCTTTCTGGGTTTCTTCAGATTGATTTTGCCTAGTGGTTTTCTTCGTTCAGATCCTAGAGAGTTTATTAATCCATTCCATCTTCAAAATCTTCCAGTCATGGTGCTGATCTTTTTCTGGGGAAATCTCTTATGTAATCTCAGTGGTTCCATAGAGGAAAGCCCCTAGATTTTATTTTCATGTCCAGCCACATAACCTAAGTCATGTTACTTGGATCAGCTACAGGACATATCTCATGAATAGAAGAATGTATCTCCTGTCAGTGCCACGGTGTTTGCCTAACTCTGCTCTGGACTAACTTCATTTCTCCCATCCAGTTTATGAGTTAGACACAATACTTCTCCCTGTGTCTGTTGCCTCCTGTGGTTACTTGGTCTGTTATGTGCCTAGCTTTGATCATTACTCTGAAGATGGGGTGAGAGGAGCAGTTCCAGGCCATCCCTCCAGGAGCCCACCACCTCAGTGAGGTCACTGCACCAAGCACACTGCCTAGGCCATTGCAAATATCTGTCAGTATTGAGGAGACAGATAGGGCCTGGCTGCTCTGCTGTTGCCAGGGTTAGGGCTCTGTTGCTCTTGCTCTGTTTCTTGTTGTTGCTTTTGTTTGGATGATTGTGTTTTGTTTTGTTTCTTTGAGACAATCTCTCTCTGCTTAGTCCTGGCATCAAACTCAGAGTCCTCTTGCCTCTGCCTGCCAAGAGCTGGGGTTAAAGGTGTGCATTATCACACCTGGCTAGAGATGTGTCTCTTTATGTATTTGGCATACCGACGTATTAAGTTTCTCAGATATATTGTTATTGTTTGCTTTTATCCATTTCATAACTTTGTTTAAATTTAGAGATTCTTTTTCTTTTTCCTATGGGGATGTTGAAATGCTGCAATTGTTATAATCTTTATGTCCAGTTTTCCCATGACCTCAGGAAAGAGGTAGGAAAAGCAGGTTATCATGGTGGCTTTTCCCAGTGAACCCCGTATACCTCATGCACCTTGCGTTTCTTGTGTTCCTCATCCTGGTCGATTCCCTCCTGGTCCACATATATTTCTGGGGCTGTGGTTCATCTAGTAGCATTCCTGCCTCACATACAGTCTGCCTCACACACAGTGCACAATCTGATCCCCAGCACCATACAAGCTGGTTTCGGCCGGACATATCTCCCGGCATTTGAGAGATGGAGGCAGGAGACTCAGGAGTTCAAGGTCATTCTTGACTACACAGCAACCTTGAGGACAGGCTTGGGACCAAGTATCTCAGCTAAGTCAATACATGGAGCTGGTATGATGGCTTAGCAGTTAAAAGTGCTTACACCAAGCTGTTGACCTGAGTACAGTCCCCAGGACACACACAGTGGGGGGAGAGAACCAGCTCTCAACACTTGTCCTCAACCTCCACACGCAAGAAATAAGTATGTTTTTAAAAGTCTTTTAAAAAAAACATATCAAATAGAAATAAGCATGGGTAAAGACAATTTTGATTAAGATTCTGCAGAAGAAAATTACCGCCATTGAGTAGGACAGTCTGCAAGTCAAACTCTTGAGTTGGATGGAAGAGAAGACTTTGCAAACCAAACAAAAAAGGTAACAGATGCCCCAGATAGGAGAGCAGTTCTGACCTGAGAGAACCCGGGTTGTAGCATACAGTGCCCATGCAGGGTGCTGGGGACAGAGTGAGTGTGCCCTTCTCAGAATAGATAACCCTGACCTCCAGAAGCCAACTCCGAGCTTGATTGTTGCCAGCCACTAAGAACAGAAATAATAATTTTTTAAAAGTCATTGGTTGGCTACCAATGTCATTAGTTGGAGAGAGAATATTTCTGTCTGAATATGTTTTGGGGGGAAAAAAAAGTAAGGAAGGACCCACTCCAGCAAAAATAAATAGTAAAAATTAAATAAATAAATCAAAAAAAATTCACATTTGGCTGAAAACCCTTCCATGACACATCTTTCCCTCTTCTGAGGTGGTTCCCCTCAGGATACCCAAGGGGAACTTCATTTCTGTTCCTTTAGCAGGGAGCTTATGGGAGGGACTCTGAGTTGCCATGGTAACCGGGATTTATCAGTAGCTGCGTTTTGAGAGTCTCCCCAAGTTTAATTCCTAAAATCCATCCAAAGAAAGAGTTGAAATACCCTTACATGTTTTCTTTAATGAGTTTTAGCTAACCTGGTTTGGTAAATCTATCTACACACACGTGGCCTAGATAAAATTGTATCAGCCCTGGGGTTATCTGATGTCTCTATACAAAACAGAAGCTTATGGCTAAGAGTAGCCAAATTGGAATCAGAAATGTAACACTGGACCCCATCCCCGCTCTCTGCCTCAGCTTTCCTGATTCTAACCCCTGTGCTCTTGGCCTCTGTGACTTCCAGGGGGCAAGGGTGGCCTAATGATGTTTTTGAGTAGGCCTTTCAAGTACCTGCTAGTGGATGACATACCTAGACCCTGTCCCCCACTAAATACTTAGGTGGCTATGCTAGGTGGCCTGAGAAGTGTTCTTTGGGATCTCCATGGAGACCTCTCCCCTTTCTGTACCTTGACGTCAATTTGTCCGTGACTTCTGGCTCCGACATCTTTGTTCTGGGACCACATCTTATCTTCCTGTCCTCATAGCATGTGTCTTTGTTGGGTTTCTGCAATTATGTGGTTTTTTTTTTCTTTTTCATTCTACCCAGGTTGGCACCTCGACCTCTGTAAGAGGAACCCTTACCCCTTTTCCTCCGCCTCCCCCACTTAAGGTCCCCAGCAGTTGGAGGCAGGCCAGCCCGCAGGAGGGCTGAGCTGAGGATGCTCTGAGTATGGTGGGTGGGGGAGGGTGGACTGGGAATGTGTTTGGAGTATTGAACTGCCGTTGACATCGACATTCTCAGCCATGCTGTTTTCTCCACACTTCAGCAATCAGGACATCCAGAAAACCCATAAAAAAACCAAACTAATAGCATGAATATTCAGTGACCTAGAATACTAATTATTGTCATGAATATTAATGGGATTGGACTTGCTCTCTTCTCTTTCTCTCCCGTCCTCTTCCTCCCTCGCTCCCTCTCTCTTTTTTTCCACTTAGCCGGCTCTAAGGATGGGTCATAATGAGAGCATTTAAGAGGGAGCGCTCTCCGCCGTGACAGGGACGGGGCAATAAGGAGAGCTTGATTAACGCGCGCACTTGGGGGAGACATGAGAGGCTTCACGTGGGCCTGTTCGGGGGAGGCGGCGAGGCACCGGCGGCTCTGTTGCTGCTCCCGGAGATTAATGAGGCCTAAGAGTGCATTAGGAACAGTGACAAAGGTTTGATCTAATGGGCTCAGTCATTTTTCCTTTGAGTGACAGACGCACAGAAGTAATTGGCTGTGCAGAATGGCAGCTCATTGGCGGTACTTAAGGATACATTATCCCCGTTGTGTGGCCCGCAGAGGCTGTTTATCAAAACTGCTCACGCTGCAGACGGAGTCGCTAAGCTGCTGTTACAGTGGTAATAGCTATTAAAGAAAAAAAATAATAACACAGCGTCCAAATGAGATCCGTTGTTGTGTCAGAGAGACAAAGTTTTTCTTTGTTTAGTTTCAAATGGTCTAGAAAACATTTTAATAACTCCAGAGTATGGGTGGGCAGCGCGGGTCTGCCAGTCCCCTGTCTGTTTGTACAACAGCACTAGGCCCGAGGTCCTTGAGCTGGGCCTCTCCTAGCCCTCTTTGCTCACCCACAATTCCCCAGGCTTTGGATTTTGGTTACAACATTCCACCCTCTGATACAGAAATGGGCACTTCTGCTAAATACCCTTCAGAGGAATGCAAGAACACGTGTCACCCGAAGCTACTGGTTAGAAATTACTTTCCTTTAAAAAAAAAAAAAAAATACCAATTATCATATGATACCTGGCTTCTGGAAGCCAGGTTTATTAAAATAAGTTATAATGGGTATTCAGTAATTAAATTTTGGCAGAAATAATTGTTTGGCGGCGGTTCTTTTTTTTTTTCATGATATGAGTAACAAATAATAAATATGAAGAAGAGGACACTTTCAATCTCTTCTGAATAACATACTTTCTACTGTAGTCAGCTGGAGTGCAACTCAAAAGGAAACGGAAATATGCTTCCAACTTGGGAAGATTTTTCCTGGAAACTTACAACTATGAATAAAGTATTATTTTGTGTAAGTTCTGGCAAAGTGACCCAATTCTCTAGGATTTCCATGCAAGGTGTACAAGGGGTGTTGTGGTCCTGAACTACTCGTTTCTATAGTAACCTGTAAGGTGTACAAGGGATGTTGTGGTCCTGAACTACTCGTTTCTATAGTAACCTGTAAGCCTGCAAGTAAATAAAAGCGGCCCTAGAAACTTTTCACCTCTAGAGCATGGGTTCAGTGCTTTCTGTAATGAAACCATAGGACATGCCAGTGAGACAAGCCTGGGGCAGGCAGAAGCCAGGGTCCCAGTTGCTGCCCCAGCAGCCTTCTAGAAGGAAAGGCCAGTGTGCAGACCTCAGCATTGGCTGGAGAGAAGCTCAGAGGGAGTTGCGTGTTCGATCTGCCTGCCTCTCTTCACTGGCACAGGACAGTCACTCAGAGTCATCTGATACTTTGCCATCCCGAGTTCTGCTGGCTGGCTGCTCTATATTGACCCACCCTGCAGACAGTTTTATTGTTCTGAAATACAGCTAGAGCATGGGGGGGGGGGGAACCACAAGCGCCTTAATTCCTGTGCCTATGCTAACCCCAAGTATTCGAAACTGCTCTGTGCTGCCTATGTCATCATTAGGTATAAGGTGTGTGCTACAAGAATTGAGGGTGGGATGGGGTGGTGGAAAAGCCACTGGACTACCATGGCCTTCCCTTAGAGGGACAATAGCCAAGTCCCTTCAAAAAAGTACTGTAAACTCGAAGTATATGTTGTGCAAAAGACACCTGTTGCACTGATCACATAAAGAAAAAAAGAGAATGCTTTAGAGGGCGCTGGAGAGACAATTCAGGGGTTTAAGAACACTTTACTGTTCTTACAAAGGACCCAGGTTTTGGTCCTAGCACCTCTACATGGCAACACACAATCATCTGTAACTCCAGTTCCAAGGGTTCTGATGCCCTCTTCTGGCTGCTGCAGGCACTACATGCATGTGGTGGGCATACGTGCAAGCAAGAAATATTTGTATATGATAATACATATGTGTATGTATGTGTATATATATGTATGTATGTGTATATATATATATGTATATGTATATGTATATGTATATGTATATATATTTTAAACACTTAGGCATGGCACTTGAGACTGAACATTTGGTTCTTTGGAAGTTGAGCCAAATAAGAAGGACCAAGTATAAATACCCTGGGAAGTTTTGTAAAACTACTTTCCTGACTGTGGCTGTATGCTGTTGGTTTATTCAAAAGCCCAGGTTTTAACACCCCTTTGTGTAATGATTCCATCCCTGCATGTACATTTGGTCATGTTACTTGCACCTGAGGTGGGTTGCCGCCAAGCTTCATGATGGTTTCCCTCAGACACCCACAGTATTATTCCAGCAGGTGCCGGTAAGCAGATGACAGTTGTCTAAATGAAGCAGGATTGAAGGTTGATCTCTGAGTGCCGGTGCAGGGGGGAAGGCTTTGCCTTGGGAACACACGTGTATTTCCAAATCACATCTCTTAGATGGGAACTCAGCCGAGATGCTCAGCACCAGCTCCTGAGATGTGCCGAAGTTCTGACCCATCCATCCATCCCGAGGAAGGCTAGCTGCTAGGGATGGGGTGCTAGCAGCTTTGCTGCTCTCTCGCTCCCTGTCGCCCACTTCCAGGAAGCAGTCCTAGCTCCTCTTGTGTTCCACACACATGGTCCTTCTCTCTTCTCTATTCCCCTTTTAGAAGCTGCACCTCTGGCCACGTCAGCACAGCATGGTGAGTTGTCCACAGTGCTAAGTTTCTCCCAGGCCAATGTATTCACTGGGTGACATCACTGGGTGAGTTAATGTGCTCACATGAGGCGAAGCAAGCATAGGCACCGCCTGGGACTAGGAGAATACCCCAGACCAGCAAGGAGCACACGCAGACCCTCTGGATCCTGGAGAATTTGCCACTTTTAAGCTTTTACTACAAACTAAGTAAATAAACTATAGAGGAAAGGAGAACCCACTGTCAATGAGATTGCCAACTCCCAAGGTAGTCAGAGGCTCGGCTGGCCGTGGGGTACCGTGCATAATCTGATAATTTCCTTGTTTATTGCTGGCCTTATCACATTCATTTTATCTGTTTCTTAAACTGTTGTCTGCATTGTTCTAATATTGGCAGTCTCTTTGGGGGATCGTTAAGAAAATGATCTGTGCCAGGCATGGTGGCGCACACCTTTAATCCCAGCACTCGGGAGGCAGAGGCAGGCGGATTTCTGAGTTCGAGGCCAGCCTGGTCTACAGAGTGAGCTCCAGGACAGCCAGGACTATAGAGAGAAACCCTGTCTCAAAAAACAAACAAACAAAAAGAATGATCCAAAATGTGGATCTACACCACTCACGGCAACCCTGATCCCGACCCCTCTGAGGAGTTATCCTAGGAAAGCCCAAAAGTGTAAGTTGTCTATCTGAGTGTTGTGTAACCATGGGAAACCGAGGAAACAGTGAGAACGACCTACAAGTTGGTAATGCCAATTGCCTACAGTGAATCAACAGGCCGAAGTTCTAGATCTCAAAATAAGATAACGGTTGTGTGACAGTGTCAGGAAACAACAGAGCCAACAAGAGGGTTCTGCAGATCCCAGTGCTTACCCCCAATCCTGACGGTCTAAGTTCAGTTCTGGGACCCATGTGGTAAAGGCAGGGAACCCATTTCCACAGATTGTCTTCTGCCTGTCACATGTGTGCTTACACACATGCACAGCATGGGTTTTTTTTTTTTAAGGATGTATAGCAAAATATCTTTTCTATGGTGATAGCTAAGGAAAATGTCTCCATGTGGCTAATAAAATGCTGGCCCATTGCCGTGGTGCTGATGGACTTAACCCGCAGTACTCATTTGGCAAAATTGGTTTTAAGGAATTTATACAGTAAAATAGGCTTTCGTTATTTTCCTTTGGCGCCATAACTAGAGAGAAATCAGACTAGATATAGCCATTTGCACATTTTAGGGAACATCTCAGCTTCTCTAATTCTAGGCTTTTGACTTTGAGTGTGGTCATCCTGAGAACTCAGTTAAGCAGATATGTTTCACTGCCCCAAGGTCTAGACTGGAAAAGTCTAGTAACAGAAAGATGTACCCTACAGCAAATAATCCCAGCCTTGTCTCTCAGTAGTGAGCATGTTGAATTGCACCTGTCTACAAAACAGGAGCCGTAGCGTGCAGGGAAGCCGGAGCATGCAGGGCCAGGGCTCTCGCACCTGAAAAGAAGACTCTGGACGCAACCTTGGGGAGAACCACTCTCTTGGACAGAAATTCTGGTTGCCAAAAGGAGGGCAGTTTTCCAATGCAAATACTGGAGCAAACAGCCTCCCTCACAGGCACTTAAATCATTTGTATCTCACTTTTTATGGGAGCGTCGTGAATTATATTCTTTTTGGCTTGTAATTAGAGGACAGAGCAGATGGTGAAGGCCTAGCTTGCAGTGCTGTGACCGTTGGAATAGCCTCTGTCGTCCAACAGTGATTGCAGGGACCCCGTCTTCCTACATGCCCCAAGTCAGCTTTGGGAGCCTGGACCTGAGATGTTTTCTCTGACTGTTGGTTGAGCGAAGGCCCCTGTAGAGAAATGGGCTCTTTCCCCTTATATTGTGGAGTCACAGTTTGGGTTTGGGGTTTTTAAGGTTAGGATTCTACTCTGAGTGCTTCTGGCTTAGTGCTCTCAGGAGCCTTTCCAGCCTCTCATTCATTCTCACCCAGCAGGCGTGGAAATGTGTGGCCATCTCTTCAGTAACTCAAGCAATTAATTATTTCATTCTTATTTAACCAGTAAGCCAAAGCCAAGGATTTGGGTTTTGTTTTTTGTTTTGTTTTTCCTTACACACCCCCTTTAGTTAAACTCTTTGATAAAGTTGCAACCTGTTTGTGAAGCTAGCCGGGAAACAGAATAGGTAATGAAAATGTCTTTTAAAGGGATGATTGTTGATGAATGTGCACTTGAACGCTGCAGAAAGCCATCTTCTCAGAGGTTGTGCTTTTTTTTTTTTAATCAGAGCAGTCTATTTTTAATGTACTAAAGCTTAAAGCTTAAAAGAGGGAGTCTGTCTTTGATGTCATTTGGGGGATGAAAACATCCTCGTTCAATAGCAAAGCAGCCTCTTTTTCACGCTCATTTAAGATCAGTTCAGGCAACATACTGATGCTCATTCAGATATAGATGCCATAGTCACTTTGAAATGCAAATTGTTTAAAGAAAAATAGCATATGGTGGAGGTAAGTATCTTTTCAAATCAACTCTTACACTTTAGGGAGGTAAGTACAAGGAAAATGATTCTTTGGAGAGAATATCAGGGCTTTTGACACGGGGACGCTTGTGCTCATCAAGAGGAGCAGCTAAGCACACGCACATATCCATATCAAGGAAGAGGCAGGGGACTCGGATTAGCATGGTAATGCGGCTGCCCCCTGCTAATCAGGCCTCAGCAGCTGATCCCGGAAGGGGGTTTTCCAGGAAACGCCCTCCCTGAGCCGGTCAGGTAGCTGACTGACCCCTGAGTTTCTTGGTCCTATTTGGGAGGAAGTTCCCAGATGAAAAGCGAAGTTGGTGCTTCAGGAACCTTATGGAGAAGTCCGCACCCCAGGCTGTGCAGAGCGGGGTCATGCCCTGGGACTCTGCTGGGAAGTTTCCTCTGCCTAGCCCAGTGCTTGCTTTTGAAGCGGCATCTGTAGTCACAAGCCAGCGGGGCAGCAGTTTTTGTTTTGTTTTGTTTTTAACTTTGTAGGGAGGGTAGATGTGACCAATACAGTATTTGTGTAAAAAGTGCAAAACCCAAGCTGGGGAGGTGACTCATTGAATAAAAGCACCTGCCACATGATGGACAACCTGAGTTTGATTCCCTGGACCCATATGGTGAAAGAAGAGAAATAACTCTCAAAAAAAGTCTGTGAGCTCCACACTAGGGCAAAGATGCACCTATACAAACATTCAGTTATTAAAAAGTGTTTAAAGGAAGCAAAGTATTCTGAACTATAGCTGAATGCAGGTGGCCGTTGCTGGCAGCCCCGACATTCCCCCTGTTGCTGCCTTCAGCGCACACAAGGGTGGCCCCCTGACTTAGCGTTCCATGGCTGTGACATGCCCCTTGAGCCAAGTCCTTACAGCCTGAGTGGTCCTCCTTGCTGCCACCTGACCCAAGGTCTGTGTGCTGTTCATCCTCCTACCATTCATTGGTCAGTGGCTCCTCCATTCTCCGTGGTATATGGGTGATGGTTGCTGTGCCATGTCCTTGGAAAGTGGCTACAGCTGCTAACATCCAGGGTAAGACTATGGAGCGCAACCACAGAGAACATCTGCATTTTGCTTTTGAGAAGATGCCATTGAACCTATCTGGGTATATACCTGGTTGGGGAGGGATGAATGAAGCGGGAACACATTTAAAGAGAAGTGAACCAGACTCGAACACTGTGGAGCTTTGTGCTAACACAGGTGGGTGAGGTTGCCCTGTGAGAGCGCAGTCTGAGGGCTCTGCTCACCTTCCATTTGTCCAGATGTAGTGTGACTCCAGAGTCGAGACTCAGTGTTGCAGTGTTCCAAGGGAGGTCTTCCGAGTCCTTCCAGCAGGGGGAGCCCCCTGCCCCTCAGTCTCTCTGAAGGCTTCTGTGTCTCTGTGCCTAAATGGGGGAGGGACCCTGGGGTCCCCTGACTCCTTGGGATAAATTAGATTACAGATTTGCTGAGGATGTCTGTGCCTGGTGCACAGGTCCTGAGTGTAACAAGACAAAGCATTTAAGACAAGGAGTCAGGGCAAGAAAGACACAGGAATCCCTTCTTCTGTTCCAACCTGTTACGTGGCTGATAAGATTTGTGGGCTAGGACAATTTACAGCCCACCCCAGAAGCAGCAGTAGCCAGGTCAGCATTGTCACCAACCCAGGCCCAGTTCTCTCAAGATGGCATGGCACATAACATGCTAACCCTAAACTCAGGACAGTCGTCTGTAGTGGGGGGTGGGAGGGAAGCAAGCCAGTCACTCCTACTTTTGCCATAGAAACTGACATTAGTTACTACAGGTGGTAGAAAGTTCTCCCCTTCTCTGGGGAATATACTGTCCCTGTCATCAGTTTGCTCGACAGACACTCTTGAAAAAAAGGCACAAAACAAGGTGCTGATGGTCACATCCACGAGATTCAAGGAAAACCAAGGTCCACAGAGAGCTGCCTGCCCACGGTGGCAAGTAGGGCTCGGAAGTGCAGTGGGGCCACAAGAGTGTCAGGGTGCAGGAGGAAAAGATGGCCTTGTTCCAGCAGCCTTAGCCCCAAAGAGTCCAGTGGCTCAGCGAGTAGGCACTTTCTTTCAAGGCCCTTGTCTGTGACTGCATCAGAACCCTCTTCTATCCCTTTAAAGAGGAGACCTAACATGGCTTCCAGTGTGGGGCTTCAGACTCCTCCAAAGACCCCAACTTCATGTCACCTTCCCAGGCATACCAACAAAATGCTATCTGACAAAGTATCTTTTAAGAGGTTGCTCCTCAGCTGAGACCTACCCTAGAATTTAATGCTGGGCATTCCGTAAGCTGTGGATTGGCATGGCTTTCTGCGGGATGACAGCTTCAGCTGGGGGTGTGATTGTGTCTTGCAGAACTTCTGGCATATTTTGTTTAGTCCTGTTGACCATCTCACACTGGTATTCTAACACTGGGTAGGGAGAGCTCAGGACATACCCTGGTCATAGCTGGTATAGTTATAGGTTTCACTAAATGTGTAACATTAGCACCAGATAGGTATAGGATCCCTAGCCCTTCAACTTAATGATAGGGAGCAGAGCCAGCCGCCACATCTCTGGTGTACTTCAGCCTGGCTTTGAAGGTATCTGAGACAGTGCTTATACGCACTTCTGTCTTAAGTGGTCTTGAGGTCAAGGTCTTTAGCTCTCAGTCAGATAAGGACTGACTTCACAGTCCTTCACAGATAAGGACTTTTGCTTCTTGGCCTAATTAATAACTTGCCAGCATGAAGTGAATTGCCACCCAACGAGAGTCCTAGCCCTCAAGTGCTTGAAGAATAAAAGTATCTTAAGCAAAGCTACTCCTAGTGTGTGTAGATGTTTGCAGAAGTGTAAGGTCCTTATGTGTTGTCCTAGGCAGGTCCTGCTAGATACTCCCCCCGTGAACACTGTACATGGGGGATAGTAGTATTTGGGCAATTAGTAATGTTTGCTTGGAAACAAAAATGGAACTACATGTTACATGTCTGCAGGTGTATTTAAAAATAAATTAGATACAGCCCTAGTCAGAAATGACATAGTCTAGAGGCAAGAGTTTCGGCTGATGGATTTCCCAGATCAGATTGGCCTGCAGGCTTGTCTGTGGGGGGTGTCTTGATTATTGTTTGATATAAGAGAGCCGATCTCACTGTGGGCAGCACCATCTCCTAGGCTGTATAAGGAAGCTAATAAAGCATGCATACATCTGTGAGCCAGTAAGCAGTCTTCCTCTGTGGCTTCTGCCTCAAGCTCCTGCTTGAGTTCCTGCCACGACTTCTCTCAGTGACGGACTGTGACCCTGATTTATCAGTAAAGAATTTCCTCCCCTAAGCTGCTTTTGGTTTTTATGTTTTTATTATAGCAATGGAAAGGAAATTGGAATAAAAATTGTGCCCTGATACAGTTAGAAATGGGTATAGGTACAAAAGAATACTCAGTGAATCCTAGACGCTGTAGGGTTGTTCCTTGACCTGGAAGACTTACTGAAAGGATAGAAATAGCCAGAAACGTGCGTATTAGAGATGCTTCTTGGTCCTGATAGGCAGGCTCTGCACCTCCATATATAGTGTGCAGCTTTGTATGGTGGTTTGCCTCCAGGTCTAACGTCTCTCCTTATATATTTATGTTTAAAGACAGGGCCTGCTCATGGGCTTCTGAACACAGTATATTGAGTTTAGAAACGTTTCCTGGTGTTCATATCTTTCTTATTTTTAATTAGACAGATACATACCTCCATCACCTCTGAGGCTATCTGGCTTAATGTGCTGTCATTGTTTTGAGACAAGGTCATGTTTTATAGCTTGGAGCTCGTGATGTAGACCAGGCTGGTGTCAAACCTGCAGCCAGCCATCCTTTTGCCTTTGGCTCCTGCATGCTGGGTGTATGTCACCATGCCCGACAGAGAAAACATTTCTGGTTTATTGGGTCACAATCAGTACAAGTCGTAATTCATGTTAAAATGGAATAAATTAGTATATATGGAGGAAAAAAGAGCTTTAATCCCAGATGAAATCAGAACTGCTGGGTTTCTGGGATATTTTCCTCTGTGTTTGGAAAACTGTTTAACTCTGAGACATAAAAGAGTAGGAACTGGTGGGCAAGGGGCTAAGAAGACAGCAAGGCCGCTGCACCCAGACAAGTCGGGTGATGCTGCCTCTGCTTGTGGTGTCAGGAGCAAAGCCAGGATCACAGCTGTCATTAGCCAAGTGATGCCAGAAGCCATAAATTTTAATTTTTTATTTGTTGGTGGGGGAGACATTTTATGATCAGAGGACAACTTGAGAGAGTCAGGTCTCTCTCCTCTCTTTACGTGGGATCACACTCAAGTCATCAGAGAGCAAATGCCTTTGTCAGCTGTGAACCCTTTGCTATCTCAAACCGTGGGTTGTTTTGAAATAAAATCTCCAAATTTAATTCTACTTAGGGTATAAAATTGTGCATAAGCAAAAATGTTATCCATGAGCACTTCCTGGCAACTACTCCAAGCCACAGGCACACAGCTCAAAAGTCTACCTTCATAACTGCAGTCAGTTTAGTTTTTGCCTCTGGGACATTGGGGTGCCTGGGTAGATGAAGGCTGCTGGGTAACTGCTTTCTCAGAGCAGCTAGGATAGCTAGGACACTTCTGGATGCAGGTCTCTTTGGCCACCTAGGTCCCCTTTGGCTCCCGGGAGACTCCCTCCTGCTCAGAAAGTGAGCTCTGCCAAACCCAGAGCTGCCTCCCCAGCATCTTAATACATCTGGCTCCTGCTTAAATGTCATTTGACAAACAGCAGGAGGTTTGCAATGGAGAGGAGCAGCCAGGAATGCATGAACAGGCTCGCCCTGTGCTGTCTGTAGCATGGACACTTTAAGAAAATCTGCCTTCATTTTCCAGCACTTTGGCATCTCACCACCAGAAAAGCCCTGGCAAGCCTGAGCTCATCTCAGACATCTCCATCTGAATGTCTGCTGCACTGCTCCTGTGAGATCAGGAGCTTGCAGCTCGTCCCCAAGGCCTGTTTCCCTAGTCCGTGATGAAGACTTGGGAACTCTTTCCTTGACTTATCAGGAAAGCCGCTTCAGAAGTGTCAGGTGGGTTGTCCTGTAGGCCTATTCTTCAGCAAGGGATTTTGTAGCCTTCAGGTCACATGGGGCTGAAGATAGTTATAAATGCACCCAAACATAAAGTCCCACAAGCTTTTTGCGATTTTTATCTGCTTTATTAAAATATGATTACCCCATTCTGCCTTTGTTGATGACAGTGTCAAAAGTTTGGATGCCTGTGAGTTTCTTCATTTCTGTCACAGTGATAAAATGCCTTGACAAAAGGCAACTTCAAGGAGAAAGGGTTTGTCTTAGCTCACGGTTCCGGCTTCCAGTCCATCACCGCAGGGAAGTCAAGGCAGGAGTTCAAGAGGGAGATGAGTGTACCCATCTTTACCACTCAGCAGACTTCATACTCATATCTTACAGAACAGGGTCCAAAGCTAGGGAATGGAGCCACCCACTCCCAGGCTGGCCTTCCCCACATCAATTAAAGCAACCAAAACAGTCCCCCATAGATGTACCCACGGGCCCGCCCCTCCTTGTCACTCCCTTCGCAGGTGATTCTAGATTGTCAAAATGGCATTAAAACTAACCATCTATGGTGGTTTGAATATGCTTGGCCCAGGGAGTGGGCACTATTAGGAGGTGTGACCTTGTTGGAGTAGGTGTGTCACTGTGGGGGTGGGTAATGAGACCCTCCTAATCACATGGGAGCCAATCTTCTAGCAGCCTTCAGATGAAGATATAGAACTCTCAGCTCCTCTTGTACCATGCCTACCTGGACGCTGCCATGCTCCTGCCTTGATGATAATGGTCTGAACCTCTCTGAAGCCGTAAGCCAACCCCAATTAAATGTTGTCCTTATAAGAGTTGTCTTGGTCATGGTGTCTCTTCGTAGCAATGCAAACCCTAAGACACAGCCTCGTTGCTAGAGAATGGACAAAGGAAGCAGTAGCTGGTGTTGAGCGTTGTCATCCTGGATCAGATGATGATCAAGCTTGTTTTCAGTTTCTAGGGTGTTTGGGCCTGTGGGCATAAAGCATGTGTAGGCAGAATCATCTTGACATGTTGCTAATTGGCACGAGTCTCTATATACTGGGCTCGGAGGACCTCAAAGGCCAAAGAGGACACCCCTCACCCCCACTTCATCCTTCTGAGAAGGAACCTCCTAGCCTGTGCTGGCCTAGAACTCTCTTTGTAATGCAGTCTGGCCTGGAGCTCACTCTTGTCCGTCTCTACCTCTTTGGTACTGTAGTTATCAGTGTGCTCCACCACGCCCCACAGTCTTGCATGGCTCTTCCTCTGTCACCACAGCTGTATCCCACAGCTTCTGCTTGCAGAGACTGCATGGGATGGAAGTGGGAGCAAACCAGGGGAGACACTGGGGAGTTGTGGTGGCACTTCTGTAAATATGGCCTGGGTGGGTAGATGTATGTCATCAGGGTGACAGACACATTGTATGACATACAATGTGACTTCTGTTTTTTGATGGAGAGACATCTTTATGTTAGTGTGAATTTTCAGCTTCGTGGTTTTATAGGATCTGAGAACGGCCTCAGAACTCACTCCCCAAGTCTCTCTGCCCTCCCTCCCTTACATCCCTGCCCCGTTCTTCTCCTTGCTTGGAGCCCTTAGGAGCAGTGGGCACAGCTCCTCTAGGCAGGCCCCAGTCTACCAGAGCCAGAGCCCCTCACCCACTCAGAGGGAAGGTGCTGCCTCTGTACTAAAGGAATGAGTTTACCAAGAGGCAGCTTCAGGGTGGCCTCAGAAGAGGCATGTGAAGAATCCCTGGCAGCTGTGTGTAATGTCTCCTTGGTAACAGCAGCCCCTTCCCAGCTGCTGGGAGGTGTGAGGCAAGAGCAGGGTCTTGTTATTCACGGCACTGACCCTCAGAATATGGGCCTCAGAAGATTGCTGTTTTTTCCAGGGTGTTTAGGTGCTCCTGGGCCTTCAGAACATGACAGCTGGGGGGAGACTGGCCCTGAGGCTTTGAGTACCCACTCCCTATCCCACACACACATACCATACATAACCAACACCTACACACACACATAGACACACAAACAGCTTTCAGGCACCTGGCCCATACATCTGTTGTGATGAAGAGCTTTGCTTGCAGTTTGTAGTTGTGTCTCTAGTTTCTGCGTTGAATGTTGGACTTAGTTAAGAGTTTGAAGGCCCATTCAGACTCATGTAACCTGGGTATCTAGAAAGCAGAGGTAAGGTATTCGGGGACACTGCAGCTTGGACACTCTCAGGCCTGCTCATCTGTTCCCTGGATGCCACTGTGAACAGGAAGGTCTGTGGCCCTTGGCTCTTCCCTTTGCTGTCATTTTTGGGTCCGGACTCACACAGGTGGTTTCCCTTCTGAGGTTCAAACCACACTCGGTCCAGACAACAGCAAAGAACCGGTGTTCTGTTGTGCTTCTGTTTTTGATGGAGAGACATCTTTATGTTGGTTAATGTGAGTTCTCAGCTTGATGGGTTATAGGATTATCTAGGTGCGTGAGGACATTAGTAGATTGGGTGTTTGTTAACAAAGAGTGGACCCTAAGTGCGAGTGGCACGATTCCACAATCTCTAGCCCCAGGCTGAAGAAATCTGGAGGAGCCAGCTGAGCACTGGTCCTCAGGGTCCTGGCTGTGGTTACAGTGTGACCAATGGACTGTTCCCTTAAGCTGTCAGTCAAACACAAACTTCTTCTCATACGCTGCTTTCTTCAGGTTTTCTGTCAGAGCGATGGGACAGATAATCAGCAGTCTTAGCACATTGTGGTGTTCTGCTCCGTACTGCCTCTCACCAAACAACTAAGTTACTGAAGGGTGTGTGTGTGTGTGTGTGTGTGTGTGTGTGTGTGTGTACACGTGCATCCTCACGTTCACAGGTGTGTGCAGGTGCATTCTTTCAGCCCTAACCCTTATCCATCAAAATCAGAAGCCTCATTTTTTTTTAACAGTTCTTATTTAGTTTTTATTCATAATCATAAACTTAACTTTGCAATCCAGCTAGACTTGAAGGGGAATGAGGAAAATATGGAACCCAAAGAACTTCAGGGAGAGCAGAGATTACAGGACAGTGCGAGCAGATGGGGTAGGGGTGCTCTCCTGAGCTACAGAAGGAATGGTTTGATGGGTAAACCGCCCACAAGTCAAAAGAAATTAGAGTTGTCCACAGTCGGAAGTGGTGATCTTCTTGCTGGTCTTGCTACTCCAGACCCAAAACGCTCCATGGCTTCCACAATGTTCATGCCTTCTTTCACATTCCCAAAGACCACGTGCTTGCCATCCATCCATTCAGTCTTGGCAGTGCAGATAAAAAACTGGGAACCAGCCGGCGTGGTGGCACACGTCTTTAATCCCAGCACTCGGGAGGCAGAGGCAGGTGGATTTCTGAGTTCGAGGCCAGCCTGGTCTACAGAGTGGGTTCCAGGACAGCCAGGGCTACACAGAGAAGCCCTGTCTCGAAAACCAAAAAAAAAAAAAAAAAAAAAAAAAAAAAACTGGGAACCGTTTGTGTTTGGCCCAGCATTTGCAATGGACAAGATGCAGAAGCCTAATTTTTAAAGCCTCTGCTTGGCCAGCCTGGCACTGATGGGCTACTCACTTAAAGCCCTGCTCCAGGAAAACCTTCTACTGAGTTCTGAACCAGAACCACTAGGAAAGTTGAAAACTAGAAAGCCAGTAGCAGGGCATGGTAGCGCACGCCTTCTCTGTGAGTTTGTGATCAGCTGCTCTACATAGTGAGTTCCTGCACAGCCAGGGCTATGTAGAAAGACCCTGCCTTAAAAAAACAAATCAAAAATCAAACAAAACAGTATCTCCAGAGAGCCACATGGCTCTCTCTAAGGGACCCATTCACAAGCCATGGACGAGATGGCGATCCTTAGAGAAAAGCAGCTAAGTCATGACTTGGTTGAGGCTAAGGTTGGTGTGACCAGGCAATCATGATGTTGAGCAACTGACTCAAATCATCGTGCCTACAAAAGAACAATCTCCCTTCACAGCCCCTGGGAGCTCTGAAGCCACTGGGTGACTCTTTTGTTCTTCAGAACCTTTACAAGGTCAGTAGTGAGGGTTTCCACCGAGGTGCCTCTGTGTTGATTATAAGGGGCAGTTGTCCTCTGAGCAGCGTCCCCTGGTAACAGACAGTTGCCTCCCAGTTGATGAGTCTGTGTGGTTAGGTTGGCATGTCCAGCCTCTCGAGGTCCTCTTTTTGCCCTGTGATGGCTCGTTCTGTTCTCACTGGTTCTCTTGGATAGCAGGAGATTAGAGCAAGGCTACTTGTCTTTGGATGAATTTCTGGGCAGTTGCCAGCAGTCTTCCTTCACACTTGCTCAATGGGGCACCATTGGGGTTCACAAGTGCCCTTTTCTACATGATCTTGTGCTGTACGAGGCTTCCTTTGACTTACTGGAGTAGGCAGGATGACAGCGGCGTGCAGGGGTCAGGTACTTGTGCCAGCGTGAAGCCCCGCAAACTAGGTCGTGCTGGCTTCTGTGGTCTGCAGTCCGGCGTGGTGTTCACCTGACTTGTTTATTCCTAGGGAATGTCACTAGTGCGTCTGGGTCTCAGATGGCAAGCGGCATCAGCCTGGTCTCCTTCAACAGCCGACCCGATGGCATGCACCAGCGCTCCTACTCAGTCTCCAGTGCCGACCAGTGGAGTGACGCTACAGTCATTGCAAACTCAGCCATCAGCAGTGGTAAGAGGGGGCACAAACTGCGGCCGTCTCCAGGTCCTCTGTGAAAGCCAGGGCCTGGGTTCAATGCCCAGGGTGCCCATGCTCCAGTGGGAGCATGGTGCCATGGGCTGCTCTGACAGTGGCACGCATGTCTCACCAGTCACCTGTGAGCACTTTGTCTTTGATCTCCTGTCTCATCTACATCCCATCATTCATCTGTCCTCTGCTCGGGGCGTAGACCTTAAATCCTCTTCACTGGTCAGATCTAAAAGTAGAGGCTGCAGATGGGACAGATGTCTTACCTGTGGTTAGGTAACAGGGACATAGTGCAGTTGAAAAGGGATGTCAGATGTCATATCCCAGTCTTCCACTCTACCTGGATCACTGGCATCTCACTATCCGCACGTATTTTGTACTGTTGGGTCGATTCGTCTGCCTCTCCGTCTTCAGGATTCCTGGCATAGCTTCTAAGTTCTGGGGAATCCCCTCTCCTAGATTTCCACTTTTTTTTTTTTGACAAGTGTGGCCTGCTTCTTGGGGGACAGATGTGGCACCCTGGAAACTGCCTCTGATGTTTGTGTGACAGCATGAATTATGCAGTGTGCCCCGTGCACTGGCTGCTGCAGCGTGCTTTGCCTGTGGCATTCTGTCTGTGGCCCGTTCACCGGTATTTAAGGGAATTCCCACTGTTGTATGTAATCTGTCAGACAGGGTTTTGAGAGTCATTTTAGCATAATTTGTTCTAATTAAAAGATTCCACGTGAGGTCTTCCCTGTGGGCCCCCCCAGCTGCTGCAGCAGGACGCTTGCTCTGGGTAAACACCATACTTCTGGTCGTTCCACGGCACTCCAACAGACGGGAACAAACAAACGCTTCTGACCAAGGCTTCTCAAAACCGAGAGAGAAGCGGGGTGGGGTGGGGGTGTCAGGAAAGGTGATCTGAACAGACACCTGGATTTGGACAGAGGGATGTCTGACAGACAGCTGCCAGGAGTTGGCTAGAAGGGCAGAAGCCCAGACTGTTCCATGTGCCACCTCCCACAGGTTACCACCATTCCCCCTTTACTGTACAGATCCATCTGGGGCCAGCCCCAATTCCCACCATCTTTAAGGAGCACAGGAACACAGAATCCTATGGGACACCTAAGTAAAATGTGTGTGTGTGTGTGTGTGTGTGTGTGTGTGTGTGTGTGTGTGTGTTATGGCCTCTTATCACACAAACAGTTCCCCTGCTGTGCTCCATGATAACAGCCAAGGAGAGAAGCCTGAGGGCTTTCCCTCAGGTTTTCTTCTTACTTAGTTGACACAAGACCCTTGTTTTTATAATCACTTTATCTGCCACCTAACTGCCACACATCCCCAGGCCCACCTCTGTTCTTTTGGGGGGGGGGGCAGCAGCTAGCCTGATGGCAGCAGTGCCTGGAAGCTTTAGGATCTCCCTCCACCTGCACTGTGAAGGGCTTGTCTTCAGGCCCAGCACCAGAAGTCTCTTTTCTCTGCCCTATCCTCCACCCTAAATTAAGACTTAGGCTTCAGAGAACTTTTCAATCTTTCCCCCTTTGACACACAAGGTACCCCTGGGGCATCTGCCTCTAGGCAGCTATGAGCCACTCCTAATTAGATAGATGACTTTGTAGTGGGTAAAACTGGGAGGCAGGAGGCGCTGGCTAAATTAAGAGGAGAAGGCAAGAGGAACCCATTCTGTGAGATGGAATGCCCCAGTGCTTTATGGCTATTACTGTTGTGTGGCTTTACATTTAAATACCTGAGGTTTAAAATTAAACGTCTAATAGAATTTGGCATTGCTAACGTGAGCCCAGCATCTGCCCTCAGAGAAAAATCTAGACAGCTCTGTTCAGGGTTTCAAATTGCTGTCTGCTGGCTTGCGAGAAACAGCGGGGATTGGATCCCTCTTCCACTAAGTACCACATGCTGCGCCGGGTAATTTTTTAAATGCAGAGTATATTCGTCTTGGACTTCTGCACTGGAAAAGGCT
The DNA here is from genome assembly GCA_902729485.2 of Mus minutoides. Lineage (NCBI taxonomy): Eukaryota > Metazoa > Chordata > Mammalia > Rodentia > Muridae > Mus > Mus minutoides. The sequence goes on along the minus strand of LR749630.1, from coordinate 436,801 downwards.
GTTCCAATAGTACATGAAAAATTAATTTTTTTACATTTTTCCTCACTCTCCTAAGTGTTTGACAGAAGTAATTTTTGCAGCAAGAGAGAATAAAAAACTGGTGGCTGTAAATTCCTGTCCTGGAACCTCTTGTGTAGATTCTTTATGGACCCAGAATTGATCTACACGTCAGATCCTGTTGTGGTCTGAACTGTTTATCACCGTAATGGCAGTAGTGAGCCCGAGAACACCAACTTATAATCCTGGGTGAAAGAAATTGGTGTTTGCAGTCAATGAAGAGGAGCTTAGCATTATTGATAGATTCAGAACAATTATCTCTGCAACAACTATTGGCTAAGGGTTTCCTTGACTCTTACTGGAAGCCTGTGATTTTTTATTTTTTATTAATCATTTCCTTACGAGTAATTTTCTCTGGAAGTGTTAGGCAGGAGTGAGCATTCCTGCTGTGAGCAGGGGCCCTGGGGGGCCATCTATAGCACACTTGGTTGTCACAGCACACTTCAAGGCAAGGTGTTTGTTTCAGATGCATCACCTCCATGCCAAGGGCAAGAGCCAGTCACACACACACACACACACACACACACACACACACAGATGCATCACCTCCATGCCAAGGGCAAGAGCCAGTCACACACACACACACACACACACACACACACACACACACACACACACACAAAAAAAAAAATCTGCATTAGTCTTCCAGTGTTCTGGAGTGTCTGGCCCAGTCTGCCACTTCCCAACACCCATACCCACACTGTCCCTTGCAAGTGCCAGCCTCCTGATGGCCTCGGCTGTGGCTGTTGCTATGGCAACAGCACTCTCAAACCCCCACCCCCTGCGGCTGTCAGGTTGTTCTGATAGCTCCACCCTTTCACAGATTGCTTCAATCCAACAGTTTATCTTCTGCCTCAATGACTGGCTGCCATGGTGAATACATTTCTTCATATGACTCTTCAGCGCACTGCGGTTCCCTTCAGGCTCTCTGGCTCACACAGCTTTGGCAGTGTTAAGCACAAACACCATTTATGTTTCTGTGGGGAAGTCATATCTGACATCTGTGTGCGTGTATTTGTACCTGTGAACCTGCATGATTGGGTGGGGTGGAGGAGGGAAGCCCTGTGTGTGGGCTCCTATTAATTATTTGCCTTCCTGCCAGGACCTATGGTTGTTATAACACAGTGAGTCCTGATATGGAAGTACTTGAGGCTTGCTAATTTTCAAGTACTTTCCCCATTGTGGAAGTATTTTGCTCTTTTAATCCGCCGTAGCTCTTGGTAATTGTCTGCACTTTGTTTTGTTGTTATCTTGTGGCTTCTGCTGTGCCCCATCCAAGAAGGGTCAGCAGCTCTGCATTTGAGAGCAGGAGGACTCCAGCAATTACACTGTCCCCGTGGGCCCAAGGATAAGAACTATGGCTTATTTAGTTTGTTTTGTTTTGTTTTGATTTGTTGGTTTTGGGCATTTGTGGTTTTTTTTGAGCTTTGCAGATTTGTCTTTGGGTATTGTGCTGGCAATTCTAGAACCTGACCAGCAGGTGGTAGTAATAGGACACTGCAGGGCTTTGATCTAGTCATTTATGCACCTTTAAATGGGGGAGGGCTAGAATGTGTTTCTTGCCTCATATCTGACATTCTTTCTCTGAGTACCATGACTCCCTAAGGCCATAATACCCTTAATAAGTATCCACATTCACACAGGTCTTTCTTACATTCTTGTCCCTAAGTGATTTTGTTTTTCTAAGGCAGGACTCACATAGAGTTAAGATATAGTATCATATAAATTACCTGGGGTTTTTTTGTTGTTGTTTTTGTTGTTGGTGGTGGTGCTTTTTTAAGAAATACGCGGTGGAAGAGAGAAGTGTTTTCTCCCAAGGCTCCTGAGTGCTCCCCATCAGTCCCTCCCAAAGCCTCCTGCATTGGGGACCCATCCCCTGCTTAGTCAGCCTTCTGCCCTGTGCTCTCGTGGCTCAAAGCCTGGCACTCCTGTCTAAGCTCCTGCAGGGCAGGGGGCTGCTCCATCCACCATGCTAGGCGGCCTCATTAGAAGGATGACCCAGGTTCCCTTCTCTGCGTATGGTTTGAGAGAAAGCAGAAGCTTCCTGGGTAGCCAGCCACGGGGGGGGGGGGGGGGGGGGTGGATTTCTTTCCCTCCTGATCAGAATGCTATGACTTTGTACTAGCTGCTGACCCAGAAGAAATAGGACAACCCTGTCACCCCAGTCACTAGGACAAGGAGCAGTGACTTTTATGCCTGAAGGCCAGCAGGGCTCTTACCACTATCAGTAAAAGTCTAGAAATGTTTGAAATAGATGGCCAATGCCATGGGTCATTGTAGCCCCCTCCCTCAGAATCTTCTAGACCACTGGTTCTCTTCAAGGGGTTTTTAATCCTTACCAAGGGACTAGCCATTGATGTCTGGGGCATTCTTGGTAGTAACAGTGGTTGGAGAAGGAGGATCTGATGATAATAACCAGAGATGGAGATAAGAAGAACTTCCTGAGCCAGAGTTAGCTGACCCCACACAGCAGTAGAGCCCAGGCCTGAGCTCCTTCCAGCAGCTACCTCACCTCTCCAGGAATCAGAATTCTTCCAAGAAAATGGAAGCCAGCTTCCTCTTTTTTTTGTTTTTTTGTTTTTTTGTTTTTTGTTTTTTTTTTTGGAAAAGTCACTTCAAGGCTTTGTCCTCAGTCTGAGTGCTACCAAAACTGCACCAGCAGTATTGGTGGGATCAGGAGCTCGCTGACATTCCAGTTGCCACTACCAGTGGGCACAGCACGGCCTTGTCTAAACAGTCACTACTTGAAAAGGCCTCCTAGTTAGGGTTGTTGCTGTGATGAAACACTATAGCCAAAAGCAACTTGGGGAGGAAGTGGGTTGTTGGCTTTACATATCCTGAGTCACAGTCTATTAATGGAAGCTAAGTCAAGAGTTCAAACTGGGTAGGAACTTGGAGGCAGGGAAGACCGACCAGTGTAGGTCTCTTTTGAGATGCAGACATGGATGTAAAGGGCATGTACTCTAACCAATGGGAAGACATCAGGCTGGACCCGCATCTGCTTTGCTGAGCATGCCTTAGCCATTCCCTTTGCCAGTTGGCTTACCTGCACTGAGGATGCTGTATGGGGTGGAGAAACCACTTATATCAAGGCCTGGGGAGTTCCTGCAATAAGGAGAGGGCTGGTCTGGGCAGCCTGGCCTGCTGCCACTACTCTAAGGAACAGAGAGTGTGAGCCTTGGCCAATCCTCAGTCTCCAGGCTTGAGCTGAAAATGGGTCAGAAGTTAGAACTAGCGGCCTGAGTTCCTAGCAGTTCAACAAGCCTCGTGTAGGAACAGCTGAAGGGGGCTCCAAGCACTGACAGGCAGGGGCCAAGAACAGCTTGTCTGTGGCATGATCCCAGGAAAGCTGGGCCCTTTTGCAGAACTACATTTCCAGCCTGGTTTTGGCAAATTGGGATGTTTTAAGAACAGAAAGCAGACAGCAGGAGGCAAGAAGGCTTCAAAACTGTCTCCTGCCGATAGGATACCAACAGATGGAGGCTGGGGATACATGGTGGCTACAACCTTCTCTTTGCCCTTGCCTCAAGAATCCCATCCTTCCTGCTATTCACAATGACTCTTAGTCTGCCTGTGCCATCTTAGATTCTGATTAAAAACACCTCTAAGACTCTGGGCTTTGTCTAGAGTGGAACATTTGGAAAACTGAGACAGAAGATTGCCAAGAGTTTCAGACCCACGTGGGCTGACCATGTGAGGCCCAGTCTCTAAAGACATAACTACCAAGTACTAGGTTGACAGCTGGGGATGTGATTCATGTGGGTTGAGATAGACCCACATCGGTGTGTTCCCCAGTACTTTGGAACATGTGGCCATTTGGGCAGCCTAAGTGGAGAGAGACTGTCAGCTGAGTACTGGCTAGCAAACATTCTCTGCTATTCCCTGACTAAAGCAAAGGCTGCATTGTGACCCTCAGTCTCCATCTTCGATGCGCTGTCACTGAACCTGCACAGACCTTTCTCCCCTAAGTCGCTTTGTCAGAATATTTTATCACGGCAGCAGGAGAGACTAAGACGATGAGTCAGGAGTAAAACCAGAGGCAAGTTCAGTGCATATCTGTCTAGGTGACCTGAATTTCACCACTGCCACTTCTGCCCTTTGTCCCACAAGTGCTTGTTGACACTTCACTGTGTCACCCCACCACCCTGGGCCTGGGACTGAAACAGGAGCCACACAATTCCAGAGTCTATTCCAGATGGAGAAAGATAGATAATCAATGAGGAGACGAATTGAAATGTACTTGTCAAGCGAGGAGAACATGATAGTAGGCAGAGGATGTCTTCATGATTGGGCTAACCTGCACACCTTCATGCTTTTACTGCCCACAACACATGGTTCATTCCCTCAGCAGGTCCAGACTGCCCTCTGACCTGGTGCCTTTGCTTGAATCCTCAACTGATCAGAAATATTTAGAGAAAAGTATGTATCACTACTGAACAGGTATAGACTTGTCATTGTTCCCAAACCATAGCACCCAGGTACTTGTCATCCACTCTGTATTGGGTATTCAGTGGTCTAGAGAGGGCTTCAGATACATAAGAGGATGTGTATAAGTTCTTTCCATATGAGGGACTGGAGCATCCACTGTGGTATCCCAGAGGACTCTGGCACCAATCCTTCCCAGATACCAAGGGGAGATTCCATTAGTAAGCACATCACCATGTGCATCAAGGCTCTGAAATACATTGGTAGTGGTCCCCAAGGAGAGAGACATGTCACATGGGCCTCAGTGCTGTCAGGACCTCTTTAACCTTGAGAGCATGTGGCATATACATAAGGGGGGGGTGTATGGTGGCTGAGACATGGCACAAAGGCATCCTTGGAGCTGAGGTGGGCGTCAAGGCATCAAAGTAGTGGTGAGGCACAGAAGGGCTCCAAACAGGGTCCTGACAAGGCAGTAAGTAGTGCACCCATGTGCAGTGGCAGACCAGGGCAGGAACACCAGGGCAGTTTGTCTCGGCTCCCATCGTCTTCCCTGAACTCTGTCCAGTACCACCATGACACAACTTGTGCTGTTCCTCAGTCCCCACTTTAGGAGCTGTCTTAGGGTGACTGTTGCCGTAATGAAACACTGTGACTAAAGCATCTTGGGGCAGAAATGGATTATTTGGCTTACCCTTCCTCGCCGTTCATCACTGAAGAAGTCAGGAGAGGAGCTCAATCCTGGAGGCAGGAGCTGTGATGCAGAGGCTGTGGAGGAGGGTTGTTCACCAAGGCTTGCTTCCTTATAGAACCCAGGACCACCAGCCCAGGGTGACACCACCCACCATGGACTGGGCCCTCCCACAGCAATCACTAATTAAGAAAATGTTCTATACTGTTGAGTCTGCAGGCTTGCATACAGCCAGATCTTACAGAGGCATTTTCTCAGTCATGACTCCCTCTTCCCAGATGTCTCCAGTTGGTGACACGTTGACACAAATTTTGAGTTTTTGTTTGACTTTAGTTTATACTACACCATGCTTCAGCCCCCATTAAAGATTGGTGGGAAAGCATTAGCAACATGTTGGATGTGTGGGTTATCAAGTTCAGAGAAGACTGGGTGATTTTTTTTCATGCATTCGTGACAAGATTTTGTCCCATGATTGGATGCTACTCATAGGCCTGGAAATGATCACTTGTGATTTCTGTGGTTTGGGTGAGAAGTACAGCAGTGTGGAAGCTGTAACCCTGCCCTCCACTGCAGTCATCAGCTATTGGCATAAAGTTTGTCTCGTGAGTGCATGTGTGCGTGTGCTGGGAATGGCCTGTGGCTTTATGAAATCTCAAAGCCCACTCCAGTGACATGTTTCCTTCAGTAACGCCACACCTCCTAGGTCTTCCTAAATGGAGCCAAGAGGGAACCAAGTATCCAGAGTCCCAAGACATCTTGGGGATATCTTACTCAAACCACCAGACTCCCCAACTCTAGAAATCTTCTTTTCTTTAATATTTACAGGTGTTTTGCCTCGCATCTACATCTGTACCCAGAGGCCAGAAGAGATTGTTGGATCCCTTGGGGTTGGAATTAAACTGCCATGTAGCTTCTGGGAATTGAACCTATAGCCTCTGGAAGACTGGCTAGTGCTCTTTTTTTTTTTTAATTTATTTATTATTATATGTAGGTACACTGTAGCTGTCTTCAGACACCCCAGAAGAGAGATCTCACTACAGATGGTTGTGAGCCACCATGTGGTTGCTGGGATTTGAACTCAGAACCTTTGGAAGAGCAGTCAGTGCTCTTATCCACTGAGCCATCTCTCCAGCCCTGGCTAGTGCTCTTAACTACTGCTCCAGCCGCAGAGTTTTGAATTTCAAGCGCATACCACCACACTTGGATTTTTTTTAAACATGAGTTCAGAGAATTGAACTGGGTTCATCACACTTGTGTGGCAAACACTACTGGCTGAGCTGTCTCTCCAGCCCATGGTAATATCCAGTAGGTTTTCAGCTTTTCTTTGCTTCCTGTGTTAGAAGCTGTAAATGTATAGACCTTTAGGGCGTCTGATAAAATAAAGCAGGAAGACGAATGATGGAAGTGAGCCCTGAGGAAGAGCAGTTAGGAAAGCCGCGTGAGACAACTGCAAGGACATGGGCTCGCAGAGATGGAGGTCGGCTGCGCGTCTACCCGGGGCCAGCCTCAGGTCTGCTGTGTGCTCCTCCAGTAATCTCCTCTGTGCGCGTTTATAGTCTGTAGCTTTGCATCCTTAAACTTTGGTCACTGGACGTATCTTATGCTAAATCTCTGCCTGATTATCTGACAGATAAGATTATTAACAGAAAGTGTTATTAATATTAATTACACAATGATACTAAAAATTTTATATGGCAGAAGCAGATGGTTATTTAAAACGAGTTAAGTTTTAGCCTTTTTATGAAGAAGCATTTAAACATATTTAGTTATAAATGCTATTTTAATTGACACATTATTTCTACAGTGGGGGCTTTAAAATCTTACTGCAGTTGCAGAGGAGGGTTTCTGTATATATTTCAGTCTCTTAAAGCGTGCACTTACTTGCAGAAAAGCAATCCTAATGCCGTTTCAAAGACAGAGCTGGAGAGGGCTTTATATGAGCATGCCTGTGGGTATCACAGCTGCTTAGAGTTCAGGAATTCGGTACCCGTGTGTGAACAGTTGTCCGAGGCATTTGCCATGGCAACAGCACTCTGGTTATCTTCTCTAGGTGGGCATGCCATAATTATTTTAGCTTTCTCAATCCTTTTCTGGATTCTGCACACAGCTGAGGTAAGCAGAGAAAGTATTTCCTACAGATGGGGCAGAATTCCTTTAGAAGCATCAAAAAGCTAAGCCTAATTCCTCAGGACTGGAAACTCTGCTTTAAACCAGCTGTTGGCCCTTTGTTTGACATCAAATTTTGTATTAATGGTACCAGGTGAAGTAAGCCACACCCCCCAAGCCTCACTCTGACCCTCCCCTAGCTAAGACTGCAGCCCCAGGCCTTTCTCCCCGCCTGTTAGCTGGCTGCAGTTCAGAGGTTTGTTTCCACAAGTGATCAGCTGTGTCTTCAGTATAAGCAGGCTCGCACTTGCATGCGTGGTATCACTGCGGTTTCCCCAAGAAGCGTGTGTTAACATATAACTGTAAGAAGTGTAGCCTTAGCACAGCAGGCTGGAGTCCCCAGCAGGACAGAGTTCAGCATGTAGTTATTCACTCGACCAGGCCTCACCTCAGCTGTATCACCTTGTCTCCCAGCTCTTACTCTCCATGTACTAGACTCCCCCATGCATTTGAAGCTGAACATGCCCAGTGGGGTTTCCATAGGCGCCCACCTTCCATCGAAAACCTGGGAGCCCTGCACGCTTTGCAGTATCAGCAAACTTGATTTTGTTTTTTTTTTTTTTTGTTTTTGCATTTTCCTCTGCTGCTCATGAAGAGGCAAATAAGACTAAGACCAGTCCTTCCAGTGGCCTAAGTCTCTCAGGGGGAGCCGGCAGAAGCCCCTAGACTGCAGCTTGTCCGGTCAGTCCCTTCACAGTCATAGCACCAGGACTCAGGATTCGGGGTCTCTGTTCCCAAAGAATGGAAAGTTTTGCTGGGAGAAAGAAAAGATGATGACGTCTTTTGCCTGAAAGAAGGTGTCCCAGGGTCTGGAACTAGAAAGTGCGCTTGGTGGGGTAGGGTGAGGCTGCAGCTGAGTGAGAGCTTTTGCTCATCTATATGAGGCCCTGCATCCAGTCCCCACTGCCTCAGAGGGTGAGGGATTGGATCAAAAGATGACACCTATTTCCTCCTGCTCCGTAGCCGTGATCCAATTGGGAGACACTAAAAATAGCCAGGAAGCTGTTCGCCTGAAAGTGAGGTGTTCTGTAAGTCAGAGAGTCTCCCTGGCTGTGAATCCTTCTCTCACTGCTGCGATCATATCCATGACAAGAACAACTGAAGGAACAAAGGTGGTGTTTGGGCCCGCCGTTCTGGGAAAAGCATGGTGGCAGGAGTGTGAGGCAGCTGGTCACATGGCATCTGCAGCCAGGAAGCAGAGAGGTAAATGCTGATTGGTTGCCTCTCAGCCCGAGGCCCTCGTCCCAGGGAACAATGCTGTAGACGTTTAGGGTGTATCTTCTCACCTCAGCCTAATCTAGAACCAGTGTTACAGGCATGTTCAGAGATGTGGGTAATTCTAAACTGTGTCATTTTGACGACATTAACCATCACCGTGAAGGTCTATGCTGGAGTTTGCAAACATGGAACATAGAGTGGACAGATGCATCTGGTCTGGGTTTGTGGTGCTGGTATATCTGGATAACTCTGGAGTAAGAAACTCCTGGTACCTGGCCCAGATTACTCACCTGGGAAAAGTTTTCTCACCTGGTAGTAACTGACCCTCAGCAAGACCACTCAGGCTGTCAACCAGCAGGACAATGGGAGTGCCAAGCTCTGGCGAGGGTGGAGTGGGCAGGTGTGAGTAGTTAGAGAAAATGAGCAGTGGTCTGAAGCCTTGTGCAGTAGTGGGGAGCGGGGGGGGGGGGGTAGTGCAGCCTAGGAGAGGGCTGCGGTTGTAGAGTCCTGCAGTGTGTGCAAGCAGGAGGAGAAGGGGGTCCTCCCAGGCTGAGGAGGCTTCAGGTAGTTGCTGCTTTTAACCTCACCCTGGGGGATCAAAGGCAGCGGTAGGGGAGAGGAATGGGAAAGAGACATGCTTTGATGGATAGCGATCCAGATCCCACCTCTCCTGCACCCACTCCTGACCCTGCTGCCAGCCACAGCGGGCTGGGGCTTTTGCTTAAGGAAAAAGAAGGAAATGTCAGTTATTATGTTTTGGAACACAATCTTATCTTTTTGTTTGATTTTAAAGCAATTTTCCCAAAGATCAGGTCTGACTGAAGTGTATTGACAAAATTTTAGCCATGATGAAGAAAATGCTTCAAACCCCAAGAAGTCTGACCCTGGTTCTTGGAACTCTTTGATGGATCTTTCTTTCTCTCTCTCTCTTTCTCTCTTTCTTTCTTTTCTAGAACAAAGCTCAAATTCCAAAATCAGTGTTAAGAGTAACACAGTGAAGTTTACTGGAGCAAATGAAGTCTGTTCTGGTTTTTGTTTTGTTTTGTTTTATTGAGTGGTTCATTATAATGCTAAATTAATCATTGTCCTTTGCCAGAAGTGATATTACCGTTATTTTTCTTCCCTATACAAAAGTAATTAAACCTGAAACCTTGTACATGGGAGGTTATCCCCCACGACTGCACCCCACCACAGTCCTGGTTATTAAATGTTGGGGTTGGTCTCAGGAACTGTCCCCTGGTTATTTTTCAGGCATATTTTTATTTTATCTGTGTGAGTGTATCCCTTACATGTGTAAGAGCCCATGGAAGCCGACAGAGGGCATCAGACCCTGTGGGTGCTGGGAACTGAACTGAAGAGCAGAAGTCTTAACTCCAGTGCCACGTCTTAGACCTCCTCTGTATCCTCGATTTTGGGGTGGAGGAGACACTAGGACACCCTTGTCTGCTGCTACTGAGTCATTTCAGGAACCTGCGCTTCATCCAGCAGCTTAGATGGAGGGTGCTCATCTTCTCATGGGCTCTGCATTGGTTGTGTTTGATGTAAGCGGGCCAGCATACCAGATAACGGCATTAGCATACCAAATTGTCAGTGCACAATGACTCTCCTGTCCCCATCCCCCACCTCTCTGTTCCAGGGTGCATGCATCTGCAGCATCAGGGTCAGAGCTGGGGTAGACTCACCTGACTCTTCCTCAGGCTCCAAGCCTTGGCACCAACCTGTGTGAAGTGAGAAACCATCCTTAGCAGAATTCAAAGAGTGGGGTGTGCAGGAGTCATCACCAGAGTCTCCGCCTACTCATTTCTTAATCTCATAGAACAAATTCCCCAAATGTAGATGGCATGTTTGAAGTATGCCTTTATCAAAATTGTTTATATCATTTAAAGACAGTGCATGTTGAAAGCAGGTATCTTTGCAAGTGTTATAAACCATGAAACTTTAAAGAGCCTCTGTGTCTTTGCATCAACCCGTCACACTGAAGAACAGGATTGCATTAGTCTAAGAGTATTGCATTACAAATTTTTTGTTTGTTTGTTTAGACAGAATCTCATTGTGGCATGGCTGCCATCCCCCTGACTCATCTCCCAGGGCAAGCACAGGACAGTGCATCTAGTTTTTCTGTTTTTGTTTTCCAACTGATAATTTTCTATTGGTTTCGTTCCACTAACTTTCCCAGGCCAAAGACAGAGCTGCCCGAGCTGCCTGAACATGTGTGAATGAATACACACACATGGTAGGGGTGGGCAGAGGGGTGGCCCTGTTAAATCAGTAATTCTCTGTTGTTTCCACACATACTCTTCCTGAGTGTCATCAGTGCTATGGTTCTCTAAGGCTGAGCCTCACCTACCTTGTCCCACAACTCAGCCACCCTTATTGCTACAGCTACAGGGCTGTCTGTTCGGGGTCACTATAGATTAGTTCCAAGAGAACCAGAAACCTTCAAAGCATTCCCTATGAGCAGAGATTGAAGGGCAGGGTGCCCTGCCCACTGGGTAACTAACCTCTGTCCCTTGACTGAGCCGATTGTCAGAGCCCAGGTGTGGCAGACAGGCTGACGAGCGGAGGCTGTCTTTTAAGTGGCTGGGCCTTCCTTTTGAGGCACCGGACACCATGATGTTATCTCTGTCTTCTGTGTCTACAGGATGCCACCCACCCTCAATAACGGCTTGGGAACCACGAGGCTCCCTCCACATGACCCACCTGCCTGCCTCCTGTTTAGGAAAAAATCACACAGGGGGGTTTCAGGCCGCATAGATGTTTGCAAGGTGATGTTTCCTTGAGTATCAACAAGGGGAGAGTGGGTTTTACAAATTAGCATTTGATTTCATTTTTTTAAAAAATACCTTGGTGTTTTCCACAGTTAGCTTCAAACATAACAAAGGTTACATGCAACCCCAAGGGAAAATAAGTTATAATTTATCATCATAATACATTGGCAGTTTTTTCCTGTATTACTCTGGCTGTAAAGACATGGAGGCAGATTTATCAACGGGTAGTTAGAAGCCCTGGGTTTTATGTTCACCTGTGAGTCTACTACATGTGGGTATACTGGGTATATTGGTATTTTCTGCAAAGACTTGATTTTGTTCTTCATGCTGTGTGTGTATATGTGTGTGTGTGTGTGTGTGTGCACACGCGCGTGTTTCATGTACAAGTATACATATTCATATGCAGGCCAGGGGTCGAAGCTGGCTGTCTTCCTTGATCATTCTCCACCATGTATTTCAAGACAAGGTCTCTCACTGGAGCTGGTCAGTTTGGCTCAACTGGCTGGCCCAGGAGCAATCCTCCTTTCTCTGAACCCCTAGTGCTCAGGTTATAGAAATGTACCATCACACTGAGCTGGTCCATAGAGATGGGGGATCTGAACTCAGGTCCTCTTGCTTACAAGGCAGGCCACTTTAGTGACTGAGCCATCTCAGCAGCTCCTGGCATGGCTTGTTTCTTTTTTCTTTTTTTATTAAACACTTTCCAGTGTTTGGTGTCTTCTGTTCACCAGTCACCTTAAATAAGATTAAAAGTAAAGGGGGTGGGGGAGCTGGAGATATTGCTCAGTGGTTAAGGGCCCTGCTTGCTTTTCCAGCGAACACAGATTCAGTTCTCACCACCAGTCTGTAAGTCCATCTCCAGGGAGTCTGATGCCCCTCCTCTGACCTCAGACACCAGGCGCACACACACGTGGTTCACAGACACACATAAATACAAACAGAACACCTATAGACAGATAAATCTGTGTGGAAACAGAGCAAGTAGGGGAACACTTAATACATAAAAGGCGGGCGCAGAAGGCGGGACCAAGACGGACAGGAGGTGGCTCCCACCCCCATGGCTGCTGGAGCTGAGGCAGGTGCTGCCTGTGGTCTGTCTCACAGTGAGTCACATAGCTTCAGCCATTTCTGAAAGTAAATCTCCCAAGAGCCTCTCTAGCAGTTACCAAGACTTTCCCTAAGAAATAACCACTCTTTAGTAGAAGCAATGTCTGTTTGGTGACAGCTCTGGTTGGGACATCTTGAGGTTAACCCTGCTGGATGGTGGTCATCGGGGAATGCTGTCTGCGGGTGTTGCATAGTCTTCAGGGCTAAGGGAAGCTGCACTGTAGTGTTGTCACCCCTAACCATCCCAGGTCTCCCCAACCTCGGGCTTGGGTTCAGTAGGCAGCAGTCACTGCCCTCTTGCTAATGCAGGCTGTGTGTGGATTATACTGTTCCCCAGAACCTCTGCGCTACAGGCTGGAGCTCCTATTTTATTTTCTGTGGGTATTATGGTCTCTCTGCAGAGCCTGGCTGGTGAGAGAGTGAGTCTGTCTGTCCATCAATTCCATCTGGTACTTCACTACCACCTGGCAGAAGGCCATGTGTTGCTACTTTTTCCTGTGTATTTGGGGATGGGGGTGGGGTCCTCCTGGCCCAGGCAGAGAGGAGAACAGGAGTGGCAGGTCCAGAGCAAGAGTTGAGGATTGGCTGTTTCACTTGGGAAGAAATTAAAATTAAACTGTATGTTGTAACTATGGCAACATAGCCTGGGGGCTAGCCTTATTTTGGAACCATGGCACATGACAGCCTGACTGTCCCCCAAAAATCATTGGTGGGGAGAGCTCTGGATTTTTAGAAACAGTTTAGTAGTGTGCATCCAATGCCCTGTAAGAAGCTATTTTCGTGGACTCATGCCTTAAAGATTTCCCTGGTGTTTAAATGCATGGAAGTGTTGATTTGTGACTTAAAACTGAAGCCTGGGTAAGCAGTCGCAAACAGTCATGCCAGCCTGTGATCTGCAAAAGAGGAAAAGAGAATATGAGTCCTATTGCTTATGTTTTTGACATGTGACCCTGAATCTTTGGGGCATAATGTCAAAATGAGCCTGAGTCCTTTCCAGGCCTGTGCTTCTGTAGGTCAGGTCTGTGCAATGCTGTAGTATCATCAGAAGGTGGGAGTTAAGAGGGTGGGCCGAAAGGAAGCAGCTGCGTATTTGCATATTTGGCAAGATATGTGTTTTTCGTACAGAACTAAAATTCTGGACATCTTCAGGACCCTGGACAGGGACATCCCAAGCCTAGCCATCTAAAACCCAGCCTTTCCTCAGCAGCAGCTGGGGACATCACTTCCTTCCTCTTTGTGACTTTCTACAGAAACAGCTAAGTTTCCAAAAGTGAGTGGAATCGTGCTATCAACGAGCAATCATACATCTAATTAACTTCCAGAGTTCTCTCCTTGTCAACGTGCCTGGTCTCTTCCCGGCTGGTTCAGCCAGGGCAGCCAGCCCTCCCTGGGAAACAGACTCTTTGTAATTTAGCAGCTGTAAGCACCAAACTTGAAAAATGGCTGTGGCTGATTATGTAAAAAGAGATGAGGCTGGAAGGGAATGGGAATCTCTTGAAATGATTTCATTCCCACCTCTGTGCCCTGCTCAGCCTGCCTTTCCGTCTTTCCAAGTACACTAGATTAATTTAAACTTTGTGCAGCTTGCATTCAGCTAAAAATCAACCAGAGAACGGCTTTATTTTTGACCCTTAAATATCAAATCCCGACTGACAGAGCCTGTTGCTTTCCTCTGTGGCACAGGCTTGCCCCAGCTTCCTTGGCCAATCCATGTCCCTGATCACTGTGTGGTCCTCCGAGTCGGGGGATGCTGTTTGCTACCCACATGTCTTTATACTGAGGGTACATTCCCCAAAGCCTCTGGTTATGAATAAGACCCAAGAGAAACGCAGAAACCCACAGAATGCAAGAACAGCGTGATGCGGAGGGGCTGTAACACAGGGAGGCAGGAGAGGGGAGGATCTCGAGACTTAAATACTGCCCCCAGCAGGAAGAGCCATCAACCTGCCTCTGTATGGAACCACAGGCTGGCAAGGGGTCTAGGTGGGGCAGCCACTTCACTCTCTACCCTAAACCCAGTCTTATGGCCCAAGACCTGATACTGGCCTTTGCCCAAGGGTTCCCCCAAACTGTTCCCCAATCTCCCTACACTCCAAAGTAGAATTTTTTTCTTACATTTCTTATTTAATAGCTTAATACAATGACCTTCTCCCACCCCTTAAAATCTATCTACTTCTTTTTAGGTGAAATTTTCATAAAGTACTTAACTCATTTGAAGTGTAACTTAATAGTTTCTACCTAGCCACAGGTCTCTGAAACCTTCCCTAAGTCACCTTCAGGACATTTTCACTAACTGAGAAGAGAAACCCTAGACCCTAAATAGTGAACGCAATTTGTGTCTTTTTAAGGTAAATAGTGAACCCACTCTGTGCCTTTTTAAAGGGCTTTATGAACGTATTTGCTAACGAGAGCTTTATCTAGCTGGCAAGCAGCTCTCTTAAATCCCAACTTCCTCTGCCGAGCCCGAGACGTAATTGAAAGTGGCCGGGGAAGGAATTATTCTCCCCTGGACCCTCTTTCGGAGCTGGCCCCTCCTATTGTGCACCTTCCCTCCCTGTTTTTTTTTTTTTTTTTGTAACTCCATCTGACACTGTGTTGTCTTTTCCTTTCCCCCAACACCTGTCATCTTCCTCGCCCCCCACCGTGTCCCTCTGCCCCTTCTGACATTGTATACCCCTGCGTGCGCTGCAAAAGGAAAGCAGACAATAATGGCAGTCTCTGAAACATCTTCAGAGATGGGAGTGAAGTCAGCCTCCTCCCGCTGCACGCTCCGTCAAAAGCTCCGTGCTCAGGGCGATGGTTTGAACTTCACTTCACACTCACCTTTTAACAGGGACCCGGGATGTTGTGATTTCCTCGGATGGCAAAGGTGGCCTCTTCTTTATTTACCAGTCACACATCCCTCTGAGCCTCAGAAAGGGACAGAGGCCCTATTAAAGATCCAAATGAGTCTCCCATTGTTGACCTTGGATCAAAGCAAGTGGCCTTTAATTTTCTACTTCCCACAATGACTTGCCGTTGAGTTTGTGGAAGGCCTTAGCCCTCAGCGGTTTCCTCTGGCAGTGCCAAATGGCTCAGTCTTTGAAAATCCTGAATTCTTTTAGTACAGGGGGAAAAAAAACCTAAAAGATTTTAGCAATGTGTTGTACCTAACAGCCAAAGAAGCGAAGGTACCTGTGGGCACTGCGGAGCTGCCAGCGCCTACACTACACATGCTACCTTGTTCCTTTCTCTCCTGGTGTCTGTCTTTCCCCCTTTTGTTCATGGAAACATGTGGCTCTTAGGAACACATGGCCTAAAGCATTTTGTATACTTTTGGTGATAGCCACTCATCTGGATTATGGTGGCTCATAGGAGCAAGTTCACATCATCCTGTCTTCAAACCACACCCCTGAGGAACAGTGGGTGGAAGTGTACTTCAGGAAACCCCCAATCCCCATAATGTCTGAAATAGCAAGTTCCAGAGCCTTGGAGGACACAGGGCAGGTGTAACTTGGGGTGCACATACGAGATCAGTACCAAGAGTGATTCTTAAAGAGTCCCAGTGTTCCCAACAGGCACATCCTGGCTCCTGGCTCACTAAAGCAATGGGATACGGGAACAAGAAGCTGGCACCCTGTTGTCTGTGGAAATAGGCCTGGATATGAGAAACCCTCTCTACACCTGGCAAAGGCATTTCCCTAGATGAGCCCCCCCCCTCCCCCAACAGTCCACCGAGATGGGCTCAGCTAATGATCGGCTGGGCAGATAATCGGAGGAGAGTTAATTGTGAGGTTCGATATAGCATCTTGTCGGCAGAGATAAGTTGTCACGTTTTCCACTTGAGCTGAAACTAAATGATTGTAAAATAAGTTATGAGTGTCCTTGGGCCTGTCTGCCGGAATGATAGCTAAGAATACATTCCTGGCCCATCAGTCTCGAGCAGCCTGCTTGATATTTATGCGAGTGGAATGTTATTTTATTCTCCCTCTGGTCATGCTTGTCAGCTCCCCGAGTGAAAAGTGAAACTGCTTCTTTGACTCATACTTCACATGCCGGGGCTCCGAGAGCCCGCAGATTGTGATCATTATTGCTCATGTTATATATTTTGGGGGGGTATGTGTTGAACATTGATGCCCGATTGGGAAGAACTAATAGCCAGCATTGAACACATAGGATGGGCTAGCCCTTCCTGCCTCAACAACCATATCTGGGGATCCCTATAGCAAAGCAGATTCGAACATGAACTACTGAGGCTCTGGATATTTTTTCTCTTTTAATTGATTGCCTTGCTTTTACCTTGCTTCTCTCCTGTATTTAACGCTGTAGACGGAAGTCTCTTGTCTTTCTGCCTGGTAATTGATACAAAATGAAGTGCATTCTTCATAGGCAGTCAGGAGAAGTGGTGGGCTCTGAGGGTGGGGCTAAGGGGCATCTTGTCAGGCTGGAGGAGCAATGGGGAGTGAGGAAGCTCAGGGTAGAAGCCTCACACTTGACTGCTCGTATTTTAGGGCAGGGGAGGTGGATATGAAGCGGCTCCTGGGGATTCTCAAGATGAGAGAGTCAGGACATAAATACTTATGCTGCAGGTGCTTGTGTGTGGGATCTAAGTAACAAGGGACTCATCCCCATGTCCACGAGGTTGCTGTCAGTCTGGCTACTCAGGTCTCAAGTCAAGGCCACTTTCCCTGTCTCCTGTGACCAAGGGACATGTCCCCTTATGATTCCCATCATCCCTCACTGTCACCACCGTCTTCTCAGTGTCTGGTTGCATCAGCCTTAGGCAAGTCTCTGCATAGGCTCTTCTGCCAGGCCCTGGTACCTGGCCTACCATTTGGTCCCTCAGGTTTTCTGTGTGCCTTGGTTTCCCCCTTAGCCTGGGGATGAGGCAGAACTCATGTAAGGTACCACATCAATGTCTACCCTACTGGTAGGATAGGAAAGCTGGATGGGGGTAGATTCCAGGCCCTAGGCCATGGACTGTTTACACAGTGGCACATGTGGAAGATGCAGTGGGGGAGAGAGTAAGAGTTATCTCCTGCCTCCATCTCTGTATGAGCAGGAACGGCCTCTGGGCTTCCTTTGGGGTCTTGTGCCCTGTGGATTCCAGGGCACACAGCAGTGACTGGCTCAGTCCCTTCCTTGTCTGAGAGTAAACATAAAGGCTCTCAAATGTCAGGTTTGCTTTCTGACTCCCAGTCAGACCCAGAAGCATTTCCATGTCTTCCACAACAAGGCAACTCTTGCTCTTTTTCTGCCCACACCTTCCTCCTCTTCCCATGTCTCCTTCTTCCCATGTCTCCTGTGACCAAGGGACATGTCCCCTTATGATTCCCATCATCCCTCACTGTCACCACCGTCTTCTCAGTGTCTGGTTGCATCAGCCTTAGGCAAGTCTCTCAATCGCTGGGACCTGAGGGATCCCTCTTCTGGCCCCAGAGCCACAATCCTTGTGTGTGGATGAGCCTCTCTCATCCCTCTGTTTATCTGTAGGGGTTGACATGTCTGCTGCAGATGGGGTCCCTCAGAATTCTGTGCTCCCTCAGAATTCTGTGCTCCAGGGGCAGGACCCAAGAAAAACAGTCTTTTATGGAAGGCATCAAGCAAGAAATTAGATAGGCATTCTTTTCAGGCCTTAGACATCGGCTCCATAGGGACAGGGGTTCTGCCCTTGCAGCGGCTGGCTCAGAGAGCATGCTCAGTAAGTGTAGGCTGAGTGTAAGGGAGACTCTCTCCCATTGTCAATAGATCCCATTCATGACTGTACTCATTCACCTAAAAATAGTTTCCAGACAGTTGGAAACTTGCAGGACAGTGGTGGACACAAAAGCATGCTTGTGGTGAGTTTTCAAGGACATGGCAGAGTTGATGGCACTCTGCTGTTCCACCGGGGACCATAGGTCCCCTCCCATTGGACCAGTATCTTGGTCAGTCAGTTCTTCAGTAAAACTGGCAAATGCAGGCAGAGTTCCCCATGGCTGTTGTCCTGGTGAAGAGAGAAACCGCAAAACCTGGGTCCATGAAGCTGACATCATAGCCAAGCCAGTGAGGCGAGGAAGAGCAGATGCGACGGGACAGCCTCTCACAGACTTCCTCCTTGTGCTTCATGGTCTCCTCTGTACCTTCCTGTGCAGACCTCGCTGCAGCTTCCCATCTGAGGAGGGAGGGACAAACCACAGTAGATGCAGGAGAAGCAGATGCTGCCCCTGGAGGCCTGTCCACTGAAGCACTGTCACAGAGGCACTGGTGAGAACAGCAGTGGCCAGCAGTGAGAAGGAGTGCTTTAGTGAACCGGCGTGCTTCAGAGAGAACTGCAGAAATCAAGTAGTAAAAGGGAGACCAGAAACCAGTGCAGAGACAAGAGAGAATTCATGCACGCGCTCTAAGTGTCTCAGAGAAACGGTGGTATGTGTTGGACAGTAGTTTAATTACAGTGCACTCCCACCCCTGTGTTAGGCATTATAGGACACTTAGGGAAAAGGAAGCCTTCGTTGCTCTGAAGTTAGCTTTAGACTGCTCTCCTCAGTGCAGTGTCTACATTCAGACCCCCAGAGTAGAGATTTAGCATAGTAGCTTAGGATGAAGAATTACTAACTCTGTCACAGAGGTGTCCGTGTAAAACTAAAGGAACAGGACAGTAGGACACCCAAGCTTATTACATGGAAAGGTCTTTGTGTAGTAGCAGTGAGTGGCTTTGCCTCCCTACCTGATGAGTGAGCCCTGTAGGGACAAGACAGGCATGGGCCACTATCAGTGGGCCTGGCACACAGAGTATGCATCAAAGGGGCCATCTTTTGAAATCTGTGCATGAAATATTTAAAAAAGAGCGAAAGTGCTCAAACTAGTACTAGATAGCACACAGAAGGAGTGCTTTAGGGTAGGTGACCATCTTGGAGTTCTGCTAACTGTCCAAGCAACTAGATGAGGGCTTTGGGAAAACAGATGGCATGTTTGTTGGTTGGCTTTAGTGGTGATGGTTGCTGGTTGGTGGTTGGGATGGTTGGTTGAGTTGGGTTTTGTTGAGCCTGGGGTCTCACTATGTAGACCAATCGGTCCTGGAACTCTCAGATTCTACTGCCTCTGCCTCATGGGTGCTGGGATTAAAGGTGTGTGCCACCATGTCTAGCTAGAAGCTGTTTTAATTTAAACCCTGACCTTCACCACCACCTAAGCCAGCCTGCCAAACCACAGCCTGAAATGGGCCTCAGGATTGATGTCGAACTGGATTCAGATCACCCAGGGAGGAGAAGCAGGCGCGTGAGCTAGAGAGCCTGGTAGAAGTGGGAGGGCAGCAACAGAAGGTGGTGGGTATCCAGTGCGTTCTGTGGTGCAGGTCAGCAGGAATCTTAGAACAGTTTTTCAGTGGTGGATCCCCAACTTTTAGAGGGTGGCTATATTCAGAAAGCAGGAGTCAAGTGGATGGGAGTCAGCGCAGGCCTTTCTGTTCTTGGACTGGTGACTTAGGACAAAAGGACTCTGAAAGCTTGGGGTGGGGAGAGGTGCAGCACCCACGCTCCTCTGGCCCCTGCTCAGGGGTCTGTTCTTTCCCTGTACATCAGTCTCTTCCCAGTCCTTCAGCACCACTTTTGCCTTCTCTTTGGTAAAGGTAAATAATAAACTGGGTTTCATTTATAGTAGGTTACTGTATGAGCACACTGGCTTTAAAGAGAGCTTGAGGGATGCCTTGGCCTGCAGCTACATGGAATTGACTTGGAGACACTCCTGCAGGCTCTTGGTGACTCGTGGCACACTGTGCCACCTCTCAGTAATAACAAAGTGGAGTCACAGCCATGTGTCGTGCTGCAGGGAGAAGGTGGTCAGGGATCGTTCATCCTGTGTGTACAGTTTCACAGCTGCTCAGGACAAGTCTCTGTGGCTTTGCATGTGTCCGTTTCTCATTCCTGGTGCAGCAGGGTCAGAAAGGGAGGGAAAGGAAGCCTTCAGAATCGGAAGCTCACCACCTGCTTTCCATGATGCCAAGTGTGAGCCTGAGGTGCCAGCACTCCCGTCACACAAAGCACAGGATTTCCTGCTTTGGGCTGGGAGGTGCACGGGACAAAAGTGCTGTGACCTGCTCTTTGCAGAGGTCCCAGGGCCTCCAACCCAGCCACCTTGTGCAAGGTGTCTCAGGGAAGGCCTCATGCCTTACACTGGAGGATGTTGCTGAGTGAGCTTTTCCTCCTCTCCTTGCTCTGAGGTCCAAGTTCACCTTTGCCTTCTTTTGCCTTTTCCGGTTTGGCCACAGACACGGGGCTGGGTGACTCGGTGTGTTCCAGCCCAAGTATCTCCAGCAGCACCAGCCCCAAGCTCGACCCACCCCCCTCTCCCCACGCCAACAGAAAGAAGCACCGGAGGAAGAAAAGCACCAGCAACTTCAAGGCTGACGGGCTCTCGGGCACTGCTGAAGGTAAGGGGCCTGGGCTCCCAGGGTGATTGTCTGCGCTGTGGAAAATGCCATTGCTCGTGACGTCTACTGTCTACCTGGAGGCCAGATGTGGGCTTTCTGAAAGCGCTACTGAGCTAGATGCCACTGCTCTTCCCACAAACGCTGTCACTGAGACCTTAAGCAAGAGCCACCAGTCGGTGGCAGCTCCAACCTGCCCCCAAGGAAAGGCTGGGAAAAGATGGTAGCATTACCTCTCATTCCAGGCTCTAGCCTGGGGATCCAAGCAAGAATTCCCCTAATGAGTGTGTGTCCTATAACAGATGAGTGTCTAGGGCATGTCACGTGTTTTCACTTGGTATCTGTTCTTAATGTCATAGCACAGCTGATGGTCAGTTCTCTCTGCGGCTGCTTACATGCATTCAGTTACCCACACGTGATCTGTGCTGCATAAACACTGTAAGATCAAGCCAGCAGGGGCATGTGCAGCTAATGGGGAGTTGGAAGGAATGTGGAAAGTGATATTGGCTGGCTTTCTGAACCCTCGGGGTCATCTGGTGGGTGCCCTGGTGTACTGTATCCTTAAGCTGGACCAGGGTGGATCTGTCCTAAGAGATAGTCCTGTAGTGCTTGCCTTCCAAGCACAGGAACCTGAGTTCAAGCCCCAGATCACCGCTAAACCAGCCAAGCGTGAATAATACGTGTTTGTAATCATAGCTCCTAGGAGCTGAAGGCAAACAGGTCCCTGGAACTCAATGGCTAGCCAGTCCAGTCTCCTTTGCCAAGTTCCACAGTGAGAGATTCTGCTTTCAAAATCAACAAATAAAATGGTGTGCAGTGCCCAAGGAATAATGGCCAGGGTTCTCCTGGGCCTTCCACATGAGCATGTGTGTACATACAGGTACCACAGAAGCACATAGATCAGAAAATTACTACAGCGTCTCCAGTAAGGGTGGATGGCTGGGCAGTACATGTTCAGAAGTCTCAGATGCATCTGCTGAGTCTCAGTTTACTAACAGTTTCTAATAGAAAGTAAATTTATTTTTAATTTAATTTTTTTTTTTTTTTACTTATTCACTTTACATCCCACTCACTTACCCCTCCTGGTCACCTCCCTCCCACAATTCTTTTCCTATCCCCCTTCCCCTTCTCCTCTGAGCAGATGGAGGACCCCCCTGGGTATCCCCTGACCCTGCCACTTTCAAGTCTCTACAAGGCTAGGCCCATCCTTTCCCACTTAAGCCAGACAAGGCAGCCCAGCTAGAAGAACATATCCCACCTACAGGCAAGAGCTTTGGGGATAGCTCCAGCTCCAGTTGTTTTGGGACCCACATGAAGACCAAGCTGCATATCTGCTACATATAGGCCTAGGTCCAGCCCTTGTATATCCTTTGGTTGGTAGATTCTTGAGATCCCCAAAGGTCCAGGTTAGTTGATTCTTTTGGTCTTGTGGAGTCCTGTCCTCTTCAAGGCCCACAATCCTTCCTCCTATTTTTCCATAAGAGTCCCCAAGCTCCATCCACTGTTTGGCTGTGGGTGTCTGTATCTGTCTTAGTCAGCTACTGGGTGGAGCCTCTCAAAGGACAGCATGCTCCTGTCAGCAAGCATAACAGAGTATCATTAATAGTGTTAGGGGTTGGTGCTTGCCCATGGGGAAAGTAAATTCTAATTAAGTCATCTTATACAGATAGTTTTCCCTAGAAAATGTAAACCTGCCCCACTGCCAGTGTGCCATTTTTATAAGGGCTTTTTTTTTTTTTTTTTTTTTTTTTGAGTCTGGGTTTCACTATGGAGCCTTAGCTGTCCTCAAGCCTGGAATCCTCCTGCCTCAGCCTCCTGAGTGCAGGATGTGCCCGTGTGGCAGCTGACAACTGTCTGTAACTCTAGTTCCAGGCACACTGATGCCCTCACATAGACATACATACAGGCAAAGCACAAGTGCACATAAAATAAAAATAAATCCTTTAAAAGAAATGTTTTCTGTTGACGTCTCTGTTCCACAGCACTGACTGCTGGTCCCCTCGGGCAGTCTTCTGCTCATGGCCTCCTCTCTTATCTGAGATGCAGACAGTGTCACAGCACAGGGCTTCTTAACTTTTTCTGTGACCAAGATATATAAAATAGGTATTCATATCTATAAATAATAGATTTTTAATGTATTTTAAAAGAATATTCATATATATACATATATGTATACATACACACACACACACACACACACATATCCATTTATTAAAGACAAAAGAGTAGCTGGAGAGATGGCCTAGTGGCTAACAGTACTTGCTGCTCTTCCAGAGGACCAGAGTTCAGTTCCCAGCACCCATGTTAATTGACCAACAGCCACCTACAATGCCAGCTACACACACACACAAATCATCTTTAGGAGACAAAAGTCCATCTCTACACCTATGAGATGGATGCTTCCTTATTTTTGCATAAAGAATTAAATCTTGGCTGGATGTTGGAGATGCCTAGAGCATCTTCAACATTTTTCAGACTTGATCGATATTTTGATTTTATAATCATCGGGGCTGGAAATGCCACTTTTCATAAACACATAGTACAAAACAGCAGAAAAAATATATATATATGTATATATGTATATATATATAAAATGTATGTAGAGCCACTTCAGAAATCGTTGGAAATTCTGCCCCAAGCCAAAATGCATTTAATGATTTTATTCTTAGTGAAAGTCAAGTCAGCAGCTCCAGCAGAAGTCCTTAAAAATCAAACATTCTAACTGCATTTCAGAGATAGACTGATTTGACCCTGACACTCTGAGGAATGAAAATACTAAAAGTCTCTGTTTTCTGTGTTTCCATTATATTTTTATATATGAGTTCAGTATAAATATTATAGTCAAGAGTGGGCCAAAGGGTGGGGTTATAGGTCTACTGTGTAAGGAACCTCACTGTAAAAGAGTCCTGTCAGGTAGTGGGTGGCTCTCTCTGCCTTCCACCTCATGATGGTAATAGACAACTACAGTCAAACGAATATAAGAAAAATAAAATCCCATCGATAGCTAATCCAATCAGATTCCTAGGGGGAAAGTTGATAGTGTGCCCAGGCTGGTCACTAGAGATTTAATGAAGGGACTCCAGAGACATAAGAAGGGACCTGGAGAGGAAGTAAGAGGAGAGGAGGGAGTGTCCCTGGCAGATGTTTTGGCCTTCCCTAGAGGAACAGGTGCAGAGCATCCATGGATGCCAGTAGTCAAGGGAGTGTCTCACCAGCCTCCTCATCTCCTCTGCCCTGTCCTCAGCGTAAGTGTACCAGTAGCCAAACACCTGAGACTTGGAGCTGCTAGCCCCACACACATCTGCTCCGTGGGGCGTCTTGCATTAGCCTGTAGTCTCTGTCTTTCACAAACGCCATAGATCAGAGAGCTAAGGGGTGTAGTGTTCATTAATGGAGCCCCAGGACTCCCTACATGCCCCTGGGTGCCATCCCCAGTTGAGTGGCAAGAGCTGCTCCTCGGGCTTCCTGAGATGTTTCCCTCTGTGGTTTTAGAGGGCTGAAAAATCAGACATGGTGCCCCTCAGGGGCCTCGGCACAACAGAAATAGTCACTCTGGCTCCCCTGCATTTGTCTTTCTTGGTGATGAACATTACCCACTTAGCAGAACAGTTGTTCTGATCTTAATAATAGCATGTATGTGTGCAGATGCTGTGTTGAGACCTGTTGCTTGCAGGCTAATCTAAAATTTAATAGTAAAATGAATCAAATGAACACAGTAAATTACAAGAGCAGAGACTGTCACTTTACAAGTTTTTAAGTAAGTGTTTAGGGCTCCGACATGGTAAGTTGACAATCATATCTAAGGATTATTAGTGGATTTGGGGAGCTTGAGCCCCTTCTCAGGCTCTTAATTAACCATGGGCATCAAAGGAGTTCTAAGATGTGGAGGTTATGTAGCGCCTGTCTACCCTCTCCAATCCACTACCCTGCCCTGTGAAGGCTCAGGAGGACGAGGCAAAGTGGAGACAGTGGAAGTCCCCTCTCCCATTGTGTGTCGTGTCCACAGGTGGCACAGTGGAAGCCGCCATCCTCTCCCCTTAGCACCTGTTCCCTCCCATGTTCACATGATCCCATGTTCATATGATCATATGATCCCACTTCCTGCTCCTGTACTGCCTTGCAGTACCTGTGGTTCCCTCCCATGTTCACATGATCCCATGTTCATATGATCATGTGATCCCACTTCCTGCTCCTGCACTGCCTTGCGGTACCTGTGGTGGTCTGTCTGGATCTTCAACTGAGTTTAGCTTGTTGAGGATGATTACACATACTGAAAAAAATTGGTTGTGTCAACTAGATCTGGTAGTCGTGGACCAGTGAAGAGCTTAGAAAGGGTAGGGAGGGGACTGAGCCTTGTCCTGGACCTCTGGTAGCATAAAGAATGGTCGGGTAGGGCATATGGCATGTTCAGTTGATGCCAGATGACTGTCTTGTACTAGGTGGTCCTGACTAGTCAAGAAGAGTGTCAGTGGGACCCTTGCGTGGAAGCCTCAAGGAGGTGACTCTGGGTTAGAAGGAAGCTGTACGAGCCAGGCAGTTCTAAGAGGCAATAGCCCAGCACTGCAGTGAGGAATATGGATTCTGAAAGACTGCTAGCACCATCCATCTTCTGTGTCCCAGGACCAGACTTACAAGTGTGTGCCTGGGAAAGCTTCAGAGACTGAGGAGTTCCTAGGTCTCTAATGACTTAACTGTGGGTATTGTCTTTAAATCTTGATACCTTCTGGATTCCTTCCTAGCTGTCATCCAACAGAGAGATCATGTATCACTGCTGAAAGGAAGCCACAGCTAGGGGCTCTGCTTTGTGGCCCCAGGTCTGGTGGTCCTCATTAGTTTTACCACATTCATGCAGGTTTGCATCAAGTGCTAATTTCCCTGTTTCCCCAGTAAGAAGGCTGAAGGAGAGAGGTTAAGCGTCTTTCTTGTCCAAGGCCAGATTGCTGGTAGGTGACAGAAGCGTCTCTTGATTTTCTTTCCACCAGGCAGAAAGCAAGGCTTTGAGGTATAGGAAGCAGCGTTTGAATCTAGGAGTGGAGCATACTGAAAAGCCTCCTTGAATTTCTCAGATTCCACAGATAAGACCTGGGCTTTCATATAGGTCTGAACATCTAGAAGTTGTATGGCAAAGATCTTTTTCTTAAAAATCAGGACCCATCTCAGTGTATCCAGTCTTATTATACAACAGCATCTGTGGAATTCCTGGTGTTGTCCCCGCACCTGACCTCCCCCAAGTTCACACAGAGCTTTGTGTGATAGGTCTCAATGGGAATTTATTTCCTCCTCATCTCATTCCTTCAGTGCTTTCTGGGTTTTTTACTGAACCATTGAGTGGTTGATCCTGAATGGCTATTAAAGGACTATCCTAGACAAGGTAAGTCACCCACAAACCTCTCTGTCACAGCCGAAAATGAACTGCTCATCGCAGCTGCCTCACCAACCAATCAGAGGTAGGGCCTAAGATGTTGACAAATTCCATTAACTCTAAAGTGGCAAAGGTCGCCTTCCACTTGGTTTTGCTTCACTCTTGTAGAGGAGACCCTGAAATTATGAATCATTTCTTTTTGTTTCTTCCATCAAATATTAAGCAACCACCATGGGAAAACGAGATGGAGTTGGCTCCATTGGAGGCACTGGGAATTAAAATCCAGGTCTGCTTTCCCCCAGGGAGTTCAGAACCTTCAGATGGCACAGGTACCCTAAATGGTACATACCTAGGTTGGCAAAGGAACACCCAGGAAAGGTTTAGCATTCGGAGGCATAGCCACATACCCAGGTTATATGTGAGCAAAGGCTCATCTGGCCTATTTAGAACTTAGTTTTAGATTTGGTACACAGTGGTTCTCATTTAATAAAACATAGAGATCACTTTTTCCTACGTATTTCGGCATGGTCACCATGGGATAGAAGTCGGGTGATGCTCCAGGAAGTCTTTTGCAGAAAAGATAAGAATTAGGAACGAGCAGCCAATGGTTGTGTAGGATTATCAGCAGGTAATCTGTGCGGCACACAGCAGTTCTTAATCTCTGGCCACTTGGCTCTGTTGAGTGCCATACGCTTTGGGCTGTCAGGGTAAGCTGGGGATCCTACCTAACATGATTAGGTGGTCAGTGTGTTTCTTCTGTTATCAGAGCATAGCAAGCTCTTGGGTGTCTATTACAGTGATGTGCATAGTGTACACGTGACTGGCAGAAGTCAGGGCCCAGAGCCTGCCATGCATATGCGATCCCAGCCTGCATGTGCTTTTCAGTTTTGTGTCATGGCTGGGAAGGGAGGGAGTGGGAGATTTATGAGAGATGCTATCACCTGTCACCACTGCATGTCCTTTCTCTCACCAGCCCTCCGCATGTCTGCTTTTTGCTCTGAGTTTGGCATCTGGCCTGGAAGGAAAGGGGTCGTGAGGTCTCCGTCAGCAGCTTGGTGATTGCAGTCAGCAATGATTTGCATGTCATGAGATCCTCAACCTAACCTATTATTGAGCAGGCGTGTATGTTTGGGTGGGGGCCGTTCTGACTCATTGAGTTGTACCAAAAGTCAAAAACCAAGAATCCCACCATGTCCCCAAAGGTAATACTATAATGTAGTGGTTTTGATGCTCTGTCCAAGGCTGCCAGAGACTGGCAGGGTCTCACCACCCTTGAGCTGTGGGTTCTAGGAGACACCACGGAGCCCTGATGGACTTGATACCCACACACCGGATTGGCTTTCCAAAGAGAGTCCTCAGGCAGCTACCTCCAGCTTCCCAAAGAACAAACCTGCTGAAACTGAGCAGGACTGAGCTTGTTCTAGACGTTGACATCGTATATTGGGCACAGTTGACTCAAAAGCCATCCTGCAGGGTACAGTTCATCCTTCACAAACACACATAAGTTGTAAGCGCTCTCAGATCCTTTGTGGAAGTCAGCAGGTTGGAAGTAAACAAAGATGAGTCGATTACTGCGGGGGAAGCCGGAACAGAGGATTCCCACCATGACAGACCCGCCGATAGGAGAGGGGTTTTGGTCTTTTTGTAAGTCCACACAAACTAACAGGGTTAGCTTCAGGACCATGAAAGTGCGTTGAGCACCTACTGAATGCCAAGTGCTGTGCTTGATACTGTGTGGGAACAGTGATGGAGACAGTAGAAAGCAATGGCTGGTACCAGAACGTCTGGTTGCCTGGGAGACTTCTTGAAGGGACAAAGTGTCCCCGTTGCATTTGATAGAGTGTGAAATGTCTATTCTCCTATGGCACAAAAATAGGGTAATTCTGTTAAAGGAAAATGAGATCAGTCCTAAGAGGTGGCTCAGAGCCCTTTCATTGTCCTTAGGAGACTTGTCCTGCTGCCATGGGGCAGGACAAGTGATCACTTGAAGTTCCCTGTCCCCTGCCATACAGGAGAATAAAACCATTTCTGCAAGAATTCACTGTGGAATCCAGATATGCAACAGGCCTCCGAACCTTGCTGTTTGCCTGGCCTTGGAGGTGCTCTTCCTGCCTGAGGGGTTCTATCAGTCAGCATGCCTCCAAAGAACCAGTGATAACATGTTTTCCTCTGCTCAGCTGGGAGCTCCTGGGTCTGCTGGCATTCTGCAATCAGGATCTGCCTTGAAGTCGTCATGAGCCGTGACTGTCACTTAATTCAGTGATGGAGTTGTGACCCCTGAGACCACCTAGGGAGAGGCAGAGGGCTCTCATGTTATACCCCTCTAGTTACTGCTTCTTCCCCAGTCTAATTCATCACCTACTTTCTGTGCCTCATCTTGCCCTGCTTCGTGGGCCTTTCTCTCAAGCTTTTGAATAGACCATGGCGGTCCCTTCCCAAATCACGGGATCCATTGTCATACATCATCAGACACCTACAAAGCCACAGCAGGGCTATCACTGCCCTGAACCATGGCATCCCTGTGGGTAGTCAAGAATGAGGGTCCTTCTGTTTCAGAAGTGTAGAGAAAGGATCCATAAAGCAGTGATGTTCCCCAGACACTGATGGGGGCTGACATCAGAGGCTCTGCTAGGCCTCTAGGTCAGGGTAGTCTATGTTTAGCTTTGTGCCTGGTCATTTGCTTGGGTATGGACCCTCGAGGTACCACTTCCCTGGTCCACTTGTGTTTCTTTGCAACACTGCCAGGCTCAGCAGGGCCCTTGCCCTCTCTGCTCTTAAGAGTGGGAAACAATCCTTTCCAAACTGATCTCCTCTGGCTTCTTTGCAAACATATTTCTTGTGTGTGTGTGTGTGTGTGTGTGTGTGTGTACTCTCAAGTGTTTGCCCTGATTTGGTCAGAGTAAAGGCTCAATTCACTGCTTAGTTGCTTTGTAGGCGATTAGAACATACAGGACTAGTGACTGACTGACTGACTGACTGACTGACTGACTGACTGACAGGAGCAATCTCTCAGTTTCTTTAGAAACATGACCAGTTTTTGTGCTCACCCTCGGGATGATAATGCTTGTTCTTTTTGTTGTTTTGGATGAAGGGAGTGAGCATTTCAAGGGCAGTTTGGAGTTGGCAGGAAGCAGGGAGTGATTGGTTGAGCCTTCTGTCATTCATAGGCGTCCTGCTTCGCTTATTCGGGTATAGATCAAAGACCTGGCAGCCTTAGCTCCAGTTCTGATCACGGTGACCTCTTGTTTTATTGAGATGTGTTGCATGTGCCTTAGAGAAGGCGTGGTTCCAGGAATGCTGTGCGTTTGTTTAGCACTCTGCAGCATTTCCCTCCCTCTCGGCCACACCCTCGCCTCATCTAGACAAATAATGAGCAGCAGGTACGAAGCTGTGGGTGTATCTCCCATGAAGGAAGGGAGGGCAGTGGAAACTTGAACAGCCATTGCCGTGTGCACGCACACAACTTAACCAGGGGCCTCTTTAGTACGCAGGAGATGGAGGAAATTGGCCATTTTTCTGTGAGGTAATGGGCTTTGTGAAATATGAAAATCTATCAAATGGTTACATGCAATGACTTTATGTAAGAGTTCATGAAGAGCGCCCACTGCACGCAGTTTAATTCTATTTAATTTTTTAAGGGGGGAAAAAGCAAAGGGAAATGTTTTAGTTTCTCTTAAGCTGATTTCTCTCTGCTTTTTCTTAAAAGTGCCTTTCTAGTTACCACACAGTGATGTGATCATTATCCGCCACCTCGTCGCCCTGCCGCCTCTGCATGCAGTAAAACACAAAAAAAAGAGAGAGAGAAACCAGGGGAGCTTGTGAAGTATGACTCCCCATCCCAAGACTCATTGCCCACGATTCGTACCGCTTGACAGTAATGATCTTATTACAGCACTGTGGACCTTGAAGAGATTCCGAGAGGAGAGTGAAAGGACGGAGGCCCGTGTAATCAAGTGGCGCTGAATATTCCACGCGTTTTTGATCACATACTGATTGGGCACAGTTTTAGCCCATCTTCTAGTCAATTATGCATGGCCCCTGTGCTCCTCGGATAGGCAGGAACATTGATGGCTGTTGTCTGGCTTTGGCAGGCAGCCAGGAGTTTGAAGTGCCTCGCGCGCGCGTGCACCGTCTTCAGGATAAGCGCTTTTTAGTTGGAATTGATTACCTTTCTTGGGGTTTTGCTTAATAGCAAAACTGCATTTGGAGAGGGCTTCAGGTGAAAAATGGCCGATTAGCTATTAACAGCATCATCTGGACTCCTAGTCAATTTTTAGGCCCCCTTTATTTTCTGTCTAATTTCTGCTTAATGATGTAATGTTTGCTAATATGTGGGACACCTCACCATGTCTGCCTCCAGGCACACGTGTTGAGCGTGTTGGATAGGTTCGATCACATGGCTACCTCTTTCAGGCCTCTGGGCAGATCGTAGCTTTGAGGTGATCTGTGGATCAGTTCCTGTGGTCTCTGAAAAGACACTTTGCTCTGCGGGAGACGAAAGTAAGTGCTCCTTGCTGGGGCTGCTTCCCCGTGAGCGATGCTGTTACCCTTGCTAGTTTGGGGTGCGTTTTGTTGGGTTTTGCCACAAAGGATTTTGGTCTCTCTGACCGTGGTCCTGGAGTCCAGGCATATCTCAAAGGATGGAATGCTATAAGAAGGTTGTGTTGCCTGTGGTCTGAGCGTCATGCAAACAAATCATCGCATGTCTAGGAGACTGAGGAGCCAAGAATTTTGCTTCCTTCTGTCAAATTCTTAAATCTGATTCTTGGCTTATATATAATTCTAGAACTATCAGGCAGGAGAATTTCAAAGTTCCTTTTCATGTTTGTGTGTGTGTGTGTGTGTGTGTGTGTGTGTGTGCAAGGCCACAAAATTGGACACCACAGAGTAAGTTATCCATGTAGCACATTCTGGAAAATATTTCGAAGTCACTAAAAGCACAGCGACTGGGAGCCTCCAGTCACAGAGCTTGATGTGTGAACTAAGAGGTGGCTTGCTCTGCTGGGCATTTCAATAACTTGATTTGACTCTTCCTAATGAGATAAATTGGGAGCTTTGTTCTTGTACTTGATTTTCATTTGAGTCTTTCATGCTATGTGCAGGTGAGAATGACTTTCCTCCCCAGTCAGCACAGTAAAAGCCATGACGTACCATAGGCACGGCTCCCATGCCTGCCCTGAGAAAAACCACCAGACAGTAGAATAACAGCCTGTAAGAATTCTGATTTGCTGGTGTCTTTTAACAGAAAATCAGCCACAACATGAGAAGTCTGTATTGACATTTTGTTAGCAGTGGAGTTGCAGATAGTTGTTCGACTTTGCTGGGTGCCAGACACCGCTGTTAAAGGAGTTCTGTGTGTCCTGTCATAATCCCTGGAAGCCTGTGAGGCAGGTGCCGTTAACTCCTGTTTTTATAGCTGAGGAAACCGAGGGTCGTAAACTTTAACTAACTTGCTCAAGGCCACAGACATAGCAAGCCGCACCTCAGATCCACTCGGAACAGAATGCACCAGTGGTCTGCTTACTGCTTGCAGCTGCCTCCACAATGACCTTCCCTCCTTGGGAAGGCTGTATTGGCCCCTTCTCTTCAGAGCTCACTTTACCTAACATTCCTGTGGATTCCGTTCCTATGAAGGACAGGATGACCAAAGGGATGTTTCTCCTCCATCATAATAAGCTGGTAGCAACCTCTCAAAAATGTAACCTGAACCATGACTGTGCATCAGCAAATAAACAAAATAAGGGTTATTTCACCTCAGTGAGTGAATCCAGTTTCCAGGATTTAAAAAAAAAAAAAAATTAGAGAACTGGTAGACCCGAGGGCACGGTTTGCTAAGTGAATGCAGAACAAGTCTCATAACTATCTTGGAGTTCCTGCCAGTCAGTCATGCAGCTTGAGGTCTGTTAGCTATTTTCTTGATCCCTCTTAGTATTACACTAGTCTTCCAGACAATACTAGTGCTGTGATCTGTGGTAGAAAATGCATATGAAGGATCCGCCTGGCTGCAGGGAGCCCGCCTCGCACACAGGTTGCAGAAAGCACCTCCTATGATATAGTGACTGTCAGTCTTCCTGAACGCCTTGAGTATATTTGGTTGTCCTTGGCTTGTGGGTGAAGACTGAAGATAAAGCGCCTAGCTCCTTTCTTCCCTTGCCATCCCAGGCATGGGGATGGGACACGGAAGTGTTTCACCCATGTTTTTCAGGGGATGGCTTGGAATACTAATAATAAGCCAGATCATGGGAGAGGGGAACAGACAACCCCACACCCCTGCCCCTAGCCCCATCCCATCAGACAGGATTCATGTCATTTACGGTTGGCCCCGGTCTGCCTTTTGACAGGTAACTGGGTTTCTTCCATGTGAGGGTAAGGGTTACTATGTCCATGAGTTTGCTCAGGGTGGGGTCTATTCCAAGCTCTTCTGTCAGAAGAGATGGATGTTATGGTAACTTAGTTGCCTGATGTAATTGTCATCTTCGAGGCTTACTGCCTCAGTCTGCTAACTCAAGCCTAGTCCTGGAAGCCCCTAGCCTCTTCAACCTCTGAGACTTACTGTTGAATAAGCTCACCCCTTTCTAGTTCTTTGTGATCTCTGGCTGGCTGGTTCAGTCCCACTGTTCTGGCTCAAACACCTCTCCAGACTGGCTGATTCAATCTGCCCCAACCCCTAACCCCGGCTGCCTCTTCTGACTTGCTCTGCTTGGCCTTATACTAACTTTGGCAATCTGTTCTAATCTTCTGTCACATTCTCTGGCTCATTCTGTCCTCACGTGTGTCTAGCTTGTCCTCTCTTCAACCTGTCTCTGTAAAACTCTCCCGGTAAAACTGCTTCCTTCCTCTCTCCACCACTCTCTGAAGTAGCATCCTTTTCCTCTCTGTTCTCAAGAGAGCTATGCGTATCTTTTCTGTCAGAATGTTCTGATTGGCCATTTTGTCTGCCACTCAATTAGACATCACTGTCAAACATGGGTGCTTCCCTCTTCAAACTAACTTTACCTTCATTGTTTGGGATTAAAGCTGTGTACTAAGGGTGTATTCCTGCCAGAGGGATTAAAGTTGTGTGATAAGGCTGAGCCGCACCACAAGTAGAAAAAGAGTTTTGTTTGTTTTGTTTTGTTTTGTTTTAGTAAATAACACAGTTTTGGGGTTCACAGTGTGACCAACTAACTATCCTGAAGGCAAATTAAAAGGCATGAATTTTTAGGCCATATCTAATTCTTGCTTTTATTTCAGCGTATCAAATATCAAATATACTTTGAGTATTCCTCCCTATGCAGACCCTGTAGAACCTTGTTGGGGGTTACTTTCTATAGCATCCCAGGTCTGCAGAGATGCTGTTAGCTGAGGGAGAGCCTGCTGTAGTGATCTGGTCTCCCAGATGCTGGAGTTGGGGGTGGGGGATCTGGAGGAGGTGGGGATTGGGTAGGAAATGGGGGCGTGGCTCTGTGTGAGGGCCAGCCAGCCACAGCTGGAGAACAGCTGGAGAGAAACTTCATCACTAGGCAGTATGGGCAGCCCTCTGTGAGACTTGAGGGCACATGCCTGACCTCACCCTCCAACTCCAGCGTTTGAGTCCAGTGCCCTTTTGAGAGCTGACCCCGTGTTCCTCTCAGTGTGAGGCGCTCAGCTCACCGTGTGTACCTCAGTGGTGCTGGCTTCCTTCGCTGTACTGTAGGGTCACTATGCCTGCTTCCTTGGTGCCTATCAGCCCAAGCGGAAACTTGCTCACCCTGAGCCTTAGCTCCTAACTGCCCCACTCCCTCCAGCCAGGGCAGCTCTTCCCTGCTGTCTGCTTTTCAGGAATCACCTGTTTTCGTTTCTGAAAGAAGAAGGCACCTTCATGTTCTTTCTGAATCTGGGTTGTTTGGCTTAACATACTTGTGTTTGATGTTGCTGGATGTGTATGCCATTTTTTTCCTTTTTATCGATGTCACAGATACATGCTATGTATTCCATTTACTGTTGCCCGCTCCTCTCCAGAGCCCCTTTTCCACTTTTCTTGCCTCTGAACATCTTGCGTTGGATTTGTTCTCTTGAGTGTGTTGTACCCGTTTCTCACCTCTGACGCAGACTTGGGTCGCTTCCACTTCCCAGTGGTTGTATATGATGCTATCTATGGTGAACTTCCCCGGATGGACACCTGATTCCAGTATTTATAGTCATAGATATACGTAGGAGCAGAATTCCCAAGTCACATAGTAACTCTCTTTAGCTTTTGTGGAACTGCCCAATTCTCTCTGTTCTTGACATCAGTCTGGCTTTACTTTGTCATGTCTAGTATGGAATTGCAGAAGCTCTTATGATTAGGCTCCCTATAGATTTATAAATATTCCTGTCTTTAAAATGTTGCAAATGTACCCCCAGGTAAAAATAGGCCAGAAGAAAACACCCAGGTATTTGTAAGCAAGCCTGTCTTCACCCCCCCCACAAACCGTGTGTGTGTGTGTGTGTGTGTGTGTGTGTGTGTGTGTGTGTGTGTGTGAGAGAGAGAGAGAGAGAGAGAGAGAGAAAGTGTGTCAGTCGAGGCCCCTCTTTGCTGCCATGTGGAAAATGGAAACCAAACTTTGGTCTTCTGCAAGAGCAGCTAGCTCTTAATCACTGAGTCATGTTGCAACCCTTCAAATTCTTCTTTTTATTAAACCTTGGATTCCAACTCAGGGTTGGTCATCTCACCTACTTTTACTAGGTTTCTGTTGCTGTAATAAACACCATGACCAAAAGCAACTTGGGAGGAAACATTTTATTTTAGTCTACAGCTTGTCGTCCAAGGAAGTCAGGGCAGAGACATAGTGACAGTCTTAAAGCAGAGGCCATGGAGGAACACCACCTTCCTGCCTTATTCCCCATGGCTTACTCAGCCCTCTTATACCACCCAGGACCACCTGCTTAGTACTGCTCACAGTGAGCAGAGTCATCCCATGTCAATCATTAATCAAACAAACAAACAAATGCCCTCAGTCCTGCCTCTGGGCCAATCTGATGGAGGCATTTCTTAATTGAAGATCCCTCTTCTCTGATAACTCTATCTGGATCAGGTGGAAAAAAAAAAAAAAAAAAAAAACCTAGCTATCGCACCTAGGAACATTCCCAGAGACACACATAGAGATGTATCTCCTGGACAATTCTGACTCTCATCAGGTTGATGGCTAGAGTTAACCACCACACTTCATTTCAGTGCTGTGACGATCCTCTGGTGATTTAACAGGACAGATATTTTGTAAAGAATATGTGCCTTTCTTATTTCTCCATTCTTTAAGAGGTCAACATAAAAATATTTCCAGTACCCTCTGCCGCCTTCATAGTTTGCAGTCACATCCTAGTCTTCACAGCATGATGTCCAAACAACACGGTCGTATAGTTTTATGGAATGGGTGCAAAGAGCCATTCCATGGAAGGCGGTGTGCACGGAATGCACGCATCACTCAAGCAGTTTCAAATGAAGAAGCAGAGTGCACAAGAGTTTTTTAAGTAACTTTATCCCACCTGGGATAATCTTTGTAGCTTGGTACAAATGACATCAGAGTTTCCAACAATTGGAAAAATGGCAGGCATCCTGTGCCGGTCATCGTCTCTGTCAGCACTCGGAAGATGAAGCCATTACAGAAGCGTATCTTGCTTCATGGACAGTTAAGACATTACATTCTGCAATCCCTTAGTCTACTGATGAACTTTCTCTTTTGCTGCTGAATGTCGTGTGGGGCTTTATCTTTCCTCATCAGCCTGGCTTTGGAAAAAGCTTTAACCTCTGGATGTCTCTGGTAATGTGGACTTGGATCACGAAGCAGCCAGCATTGCAGAGCTTCCAGATTTTTCTATCATGGTTCAGGTATACCTGAGTCTGCTCAGCAACTGTACTCATCTTCTAGAGGGTCTAGCCTGTGAGGACAGGCAGGCAGGCGGCCATGTAGGACCAGGGCACAAGGCAGCCACAGCAGTGCCAGCAAGACGTAGTGGGAGCCTCAGCCAGGAGCCCTGCTCCACCTCCAGCTGAGGTAACTGGCTAGATTCCTTGAAGTGTGCATACACATCTTATTGGCCAGTGTGGATGAGCATACACTAAATAGCATTAGCTCATACGTCTTAGGGCACCTCCCAAGTTTCCCACAGTATCCCAGTCTGAGGCCACATACCTGTGACTCAGCAGATAAAAATGTGGGCAGTCAAGCTGCTTCCCTGAAGCGGTGGCTCCTCTCTCTAAGGCCCCTGGGACTTTCAGTATGTATAGCTTGAAAATGAGTTTAGCCAAGAATCCTGTTGGCAGATACGGGGAGTGCACATTGATAAGCAGCAGCTTGGGATTATAAAGGACACCAGCGGCTGACAGTCAGGAGTCTTATCATTTCTAGCCCTTTTGGAGATGCACGGAGATCTTCTCTGGGTCTGTGGGACATTGGAATGCGCGCTGTGGATGATGGCTAGTCCCATCCATTTATGAGATTGAAAATCTGAGGACAGCCAGGGATGGCTGTACAATCCGTAATCCCAGCATTTAGAGGAGAAAGGCAAGGGGACCAGGAGTTCCAGATCATCTTCAGCTACGTAGGACGTTCAAGTCCAGCCTGTGCTATATTGAGTGTGACTGAGTAAACAACATTTTCAAAATGAAAGAAAGAAAAATCTGAAGAAACAGACCAGCCTTGTGCTTCCTGACATCCTAGCTAATACCAGCTCTTGAAGGACAAAGGGCACCTCTCTAGGCCTTCATGAATATGCTAAATTGATTTCTAGTATATTTATTCTCTGTAATTATGGCTTTCGATGACACAAGCCAGACACAAAACCCTGCAAGACCTGACATGAAAAGATTTTTCAGAGAATAATGCAGTCTACCCACCTTTGGAATCCAGGATACATGTCATCAGACTTGAGCCCTGTGTCCTGAGACACACTTAGCAAATGTTGAGGTAACTAAAGACTACAGTTTGTATTAACTTTTGAAACATGCAAAAAAAAAAAAAAAAAAAAAAAAAAGAAGTATGGAGACCTCATTTTCCATGTGGGCTAACTGGTGAGCAAGTGGAACTTGAATGGTTTAAAACCCAGATCCTGGAGTCAGATACATAGACCCTGGGTAAGTGCTTTCCAGTGCTGGGGCGCTGTGAGGACCTTATGCCTCTCCCTGCATCCCCATAGTTTTGCCAACTTGACACAAGTTTAGAATCCTCTGGGAAGAGGAAACCGTCAACCGAGAAAAGCCCTCCATCAGGTTGGCCTGTAGGCAAGTCCGTGGGGCTTTTTTTTTTTTTAAATGAAT
This sequence comes from Mus minutoides, assembly GCA_902729485.2. NCBI lineage: Eukaryota > Metazoa > Chordata > Mammalia > Rodentia > Muridae > Mus > Mus minutoides. The sequence continues at coordinate 399,373 of LR749630.1, read as the reverse complement.
GATTGATGTGGGAGGACCCAGTGCACTATGGGCCGTACTGTCCCTTGGCAGGTTGTTCTTCTGGCTTGTATAAGAAAGGTAGCTGTGCCAAACCATGAGAAGCAAATGAGTCAGCACTGTCCGTCCATTGCCTCTGTACCTGTTCCTGTCTTCAGGATCCTGACTTAGTCTCCGCCCTGGTTTCCCTTCATGATAGACTGTAAGGTGAAGTAAACCCTTTTCTCCTGAGTTGTTTTTGGTCGCAGTGTTGATCACAGTACTGGAAAGCAGAACAGAACACCACGATAGGGCCCTGCAGCACACAAGCCTGCCGCTAGCACCCAGCTGGATGTGCCCAGCCTTCTGCTCTGCTAAGTCTCTGGGCTCAAGTGTCCTTTATATGTCACCCAAAGTCATAAGACATGGTTCTGTTTCCTTCTTCCAATGAGACTACACATTCCTAGTGTGCCCGAGTATGTTTTTATTGGAGTCTATCATATTTTCCTGCATTCCTTCAAGTTGGTAGCACAACTGGTAACTTCAAGCAAGCATCATGGTGGGTGGAGGTTATATGTGGTCTGTTAGGCATACCTCAGGATTCCTTCTTGTCATGCAGATGAAGCCTTTGGTGCTAATCTGTGTGAGTGAGGCCTGAGTGGCAGGCGAACAGAAGCGTATTCTTCCTCTCCAGGTCCTGACAAGTTCCTTACCATCACCAGCAAAGGCGTTTTCTTCCTAGTGAGCCAGCTCCTGACCCTGGCCTTGACATTGCCCAACTCAGGAGGCAAGAAATCTGAAGTCCTATGATTTTCTGGGAAGATCATGATGAGCATATTGGATATTTTTTAACCAACATGTGCAACAGGCGAACAGTACAGTGGAAAGAGCTAGTATTCAGAGCTTGTCAGTTAAGTCTCCATAGTAAGGAAAGAGGTTGTGAGGGCATTTCACAGTGCCCAGTAGCCCGGCCTTACACTGGGACAGACAGCCCTGATCGTCACTTTGATACTACGGGTCAGATTTTGACAGGGATGTGTGAGCTCTGCGGACTGGACCGGAAGTCACCTGCACTCTGATCCCATTGGTTCTGTCTCTGCCTTTGGGGCTATTGCTCTTCTCTTTCTCTCACACGGCCCCTAAAAATCCATTGTGCAAATTGATTTGGAGATCACCCCTGATGAAAGAGCAGCCTCAGCCCTCCCAGCCTCTGAGCGGTATCATTAGCCATTTCTGATTGTTTGGTTGTACGCACTGAAGTTCTATGCAGCGGGCTTGGAGACGCACAGAGATTAACTAAGGGCTCTCCAGCCGTTTGTCACACAAATAGCGGTGCCAGGAAACTGAAAGACGATAAATCATTTTTCTCAGAATTGAAACCTTTTATCAGTTGTGTCATTTTCATTATTCAATAAATGATTAGTAGGAGCTTTGCCACTTAGTCATCCATGCTTAACAGCCATGGGCTGCCACTGCGGGATGGGCGGAGCATCATACCTGCACATGCGCAGGAAGTCCGCCTCACCCTCTTCCCTCGTGGAACCAGGTTGACCTCACCACCGCCTGTCACTCACACAGCAGACTAGAGTTGGGCATGTTTTGAGTCCTTAAAGTTGGGCTCTGACGTAGGTCACAACTGCTGTAATTGCTAAGCGTGGTGTTTGGAGCCAGGGCCTCACTATATAACCCAGATTTGCCTCAAACTTGCTCTCCTCCTTCCTCGGCCTCATGAGTGATGGAATGATTGCATGTGATCACCTACGCACCTAGCTTGCCGGCTCTAGCTCTGAGAAGAGTAAGTAGTTAGGAAGTCTTCATTCACCTCCTCTTAGACCTTCTGTTCTAACATTTTACCCTTTGATTTAATCATCAGCCACCTTGACTGGAGATGCTCTCTTGTTCCTATGGCATTGGTATCAGCGTCAGCTGGGGGTGGCCAGGCCCTGCTGGTCCACACAGAGCCTGTCATCTGGGGAATGGAGGACACTGACATGGCTCCTAACCTGTGTGATAGACCTCCAGAGATGTCCTGGCTAGTTTTGTTTTGCTGTTTTGTTTCTCATCTTGATATAAGGTAGATTTATCTAGGAAGAGGAACCTCTACAGACAAAACGCTTTCTTCAGATTGCCTATAGGCCAGTCTGTTGGTTTTTGTTTTGTTTTGTTTGATTAATGGTGATGTCAGAAGGTCTGGCCCACTGGGGCAATGCCATCACTGAGTCCCTGGTCCTAGATGAATAAAAAAGCAGGCTGAGCAAGCTATGGGAAGCAACCCAGTAAGCAGTGTTCTCCATGGTCTCTGTATCAACTGGTGCCTCCAGGTTCTTGCTTGAGTTCCTGCCCTGACTTCAGTGATGAAACTGTGCTGTGGAAGGAAAGCTGAATAAACCCTCTCCTCCCCAAGTTGCTTTCAGTCAGGATGTTTCCTCATAGCAACAGAAAGCAAACTGAGACAGACGTCAACATCTAGTCCATGCTTAGTAAGCATAGATTCGTATCCCAATCAATCAGGAAACAGAGTCATGTCAGACTGTGCTGAAATATGGCTGCCACTGGGTATCGGCATTGCTTTCTTTGAAACTGGGAACTAAGAGAGACTGATGGCCAACATTTGCCCTTTTTACCCATGGAAATGTAGTTAGTGGGAAAAAATGTTATTATTCATTGAAGATGGGAGATGAGGAAGAATGGCTAAGGCTGTGGATCTGTGTGGAATAAGTGTGCAGCAGTATGTATCTAGCTTATATCTGTGATCTTCCATTTTGAAAACATTGAAATAGAACATTCATAATGAATTTGTAAGTTTCAAGTTAGACCCTTTTTCTAGCAACATGGGTAAAATCCTGCTTTATCTAGCTCAAATGTAAATGACTGTGTGTGCAGCAGATCCACAGTCTATATACTACCCGTCCAGTAGTCACTTGGAGACCCTCACAGTAACATACACATCACCACCGGATTGGGTGCTGTGTGCACATGGCCTTCATTTTATGTATTAGTAGCCACGGATACAGAGTGATGATTACTGTCATTTTATTACAGTGTTTTTAGTTTATTATTAGTTATTGTTAGCATTGTTTGATTTATAATAATTATTTTTACTATTTCATTTATGTTTCTATTTATATATAAATTTGTTTATACAAAATTAATTTAATTATTAATTAATAATTGATTCTTATCATCTTTGTTTCTGTATAGGAAAAAAAAAAACAACATGTGCACAGTTGATGGTTGTCACCATTTTAGGGTGTGGACTGCAGGTTCTGGAATGCAGCCCCCAAAGGAAGGGAGAGCCACTCCCTTTACTATAATGTATAGATTTTGAAACAGCGTGGCATAATTTTTAAATTCCCATGAATTGTGTTTATTATTTTCAAAGACAATCCTATTCTGCCCAAAGTAAAGATTCATCTTCAGAGTCTTTCAGTTCAGGTGACATTCTGTGAGGTCTCTTGACAGTGTCTCTGGCTATTGTTTTCTGCAGATCAAGTGTGAGATACCTGGTTTATCAGGCCAACCTCTCTTAAGGAGTATGTTTAAGAAAAGATGGATTTCATAGCTTCCAAGCTAGCCACCACCACCACCACCACCACCACCACCCCTGGACATTTAATTTCCCAGATGCAGTAACAACCTGTATTCTTGGTGATGCTAAGCTCAAAACCATCTCAGATGGAAAGCCCCAAGTGCCCCTTTAGTTATAATACCTCAGCCCATCACAGAGGAATGGCACCTGCACAGAGAATACCTGGGTTCCGTACCAGGCACTGACAAGTTAACAGGTTGGAGCACTGGCCCCTGAAAGGCCACGTAAGGATGTTTAGAGTGATGGATGACTGCCACCATCCATCACCTTCATTTCTTTAAAGGAGACTGTCAGCTCAGACAGGAGAGAAAGAACACCAGCTCCAACTAATAAAGCTAATAACATGTACTGCCTCAAGTCACAGACCTTCTCTAACTGTGGGCAGTGGAGGCTTCATTTGGGACAAATGCCTAGGAAGGTCTCTGCTGTTGACAGTGTGGGAGAGACCTGGGAGGAAGGACTAAAGACTCCCCAGGGCTCTGAAGACCTCTCCTGGGCCCCATGAGTAGTGAGGATGAGAGTATAGAGGAGCTGAGCCCTCAGGCTCTGGAATATGCCTGAGCCCTGAGCCACCTCCAACCATGGGAAAGCCGTGGAGACTTTAGCCTGCTCCTTTCATCCCCTAAATGAAGATAGATAGGAGAGCTGTTCACTTGTAGGAAGGCTGTGGAAACTGAACAGAGAGGTAGCCGTGCTAAGTCCTCAGAGTTGTGTTCAGCTTGTCCCAGGTCAATGGTGGTGGCAACGGTGATGATGGTGATTCTTAGGAGGGTGGTGTGGTGCTGATAATGATGGTGATACTGATGTGAGCAATATAGTGATGGCGGCGGTACCCATGTGATGGAAGGATGGTGATGATGGAAGGGTGGTGGCAGTGATGACAGTGCTGGTGATGCTATAATGGGGAAGGTGGGTGATGGCAGAGTGACCGTAGTCACTGGTGGCTTTGACTGTGATGATAGAGGTGGTGGCAGTGGCAGTGATGTTAATGGTGGTGGCAGGGGTGCTGTTGGTTACACAGCAGTCATTATGGTCTCTTGTTAGGACGTTGGTGGGTGGCGATGAGCAGTTAGGGAGCCTGAGGTTGTCTAGAGCCTGTATCATTTGTTCTTCCTTAAATGTGGGGGGCCAACGCCGAACTGTATAAGGCAAGGCAGTGTTCTGACTTTTCTCATACTTGTAAGTAATTACTTGATCATTTGGGGGAGTCTGAAGGTAATCCCTCTGTACCAAATATGGGGGGTTATACCATGAATTAGCAGTAGTCTAACAGCCAATTGATCCCTGTCCTAATTACTGTCAGAAGTAAAACCTTAAGGCCAATCGTCAGTATCATCCTGCTCACTGCATCCTTCCAAAGTTTGTTTACCACTGTAGATTTACAGCATCTGTCAGGATATACATCCCTCTAGGCTAGTCTGTGTCTCTGGATCATTGGACAGCCACATGTTACATTCTTACTTTTATCTTTCCAATTATGAAATAATACAGACTTGTGACAACTCCCATAGTAAGGCAGATAGTTTAAGGGAAAAGTTGTTTGGAAGCTGAGGGTGGCAGTATATCCCTGTAGTAATTCCAGAGCTCGGAAGGATGGAGAACAAGTCTACGGAAGATGATAAGAGCATTTGTCATGCAAGCAGGAGGACCTGAGTTCATATACTCTGCACCTACATAAGAGCCAGGCATGGCCACACGTGTGCTAGAGCCTCAGTGTTGGAGGACTGAGACAGCTGGATCCCAGGAGCTCACTGGTCAGTCCATCTAGACAAAATTACAAGCTTCAAGTTCAGTGTGAAATATTGTCACAACAGACAAAGCTGGGGAGTAATAGAGGACATCCAGACATCCTCCTCCAGCACGCACATACTCCCAATAAGTAGATAACTTTTTACAGAGTTCAAGGCCAGCCTCTTCCAAATAGTAAGATCAAAGCCAGTGCAAGCTACATAAGACCTTATCCAACAAAAGGAAGAGGGGAAGAGGAAGGGGGAGAGGAAGTTGGGTTTTGGAGGAATGGTGCTTCATCTCGCTATTTAACTCCCTCCAAGCCTGCTCCTAGATGTTCATCACGGCCCCTCTCATAAAAGGAGACCTGCAGCAGTTCTGCTGTAACCACCAGGAGAATAGCAAGACCTGTGTTCCTGTCCCCTCCGGTGAGGCATTTGGTGAGGGAAAGGAAGGGTGACTGGAGATGCCACCTGCTTTGGAAGCATAGCAGGTGGAGTAGTGACGTGACCCCTCATTGAGGTGCAGATTAACAGAGCTGCATTTGCAGTGTTATCTCTAAAGAGGAGGCATGCAGGTGAGATGTGGGCGGCAGGAGTGCCCAGGCTTGTATAGAACGGTCCAAAGCCAAAGAGCTGCTGGTGAGCAGGGCAGAGTGTGAACATCACAGAGGACCTCTGAGCTCTGTGTATCAAAAACTAAATTCCCATTCCGAGGAGGATGTCCCAGCTCCAGTGCCCAGGAATACAGCTTCCTTGGAAACAGGGTCACTGTCACTGTGATTCTTCATGCTAGAGAAGATTACAGACGGTGATGGTGAGGACAAGACCCTGTGGAAATGGCCAGGGGATGGACCTAGTAACAGTGAAGAGACAGAGCTAAAGAAGATGGCCACCATCAGAAGCCAGGAGACTCTAGAAACTGACTGACCCTCCTCTGGAGCCTTCCAAAGGAGAGAAGCCTCCTGCAGCATTGTGCCTGGAACCTCTGGCCCCAAGAGTGTGAAAGAACTTGTATCATTTTGAACCACCCATTTTGTGGTACTATGTCCTGGTCACCACAGGGCAAATGCCTGCCTGCCTTGTTCAGTGGATATGGCTACACCTGGTGTGCTGCAGAGGGCAGGAGGGGAGGGGGACAATCCCTGCATTCTAGCTGACATGGGAGGAGAGAAGAGATGAAGTGCCCACTTTGGCTTGGAAGCAAGGCTTCCAGGACTTGAGGGCATGATGTGTGATGGGGGAAGGAGAGAGAACAGGAAGAGCCAAGGGGAGGCACACCTGGAGGAGGAGGAGAGGTTGACTCTTCCACTCTTTTCTATGTGAGTCGGGTTATAGACATATAGAAGGTACGTTAGGGAATTTTACTCTTTTGTGTTGTTGTCCCACAGGGTAAGGGTCCACCTGCCTTAAGAGCGTTGTCTGTGGTGGACACCCTGCTGAGGGTTATACAACACCCCTTGGTTGAGCATGAGCCAGGCTCCCGCCTTTCAGCTTGTAACACCACTGCTCTGACCATCTCCCGAATCGCTAAGTTCTCGTGTTTCCTCTGCAGGTCTCTTATACCAAGTGAGACTTGCAATTGAGGACATGTTCTGATAGCTGCTTGGTCCTAGGATTTAGGGTGAGGATCCCATGAGAGACAACCAGGCTTGAGGGGGATAACCAGGCTTGAGGCTATAAGAGAGAATGAGAAGATTGATCTCAACCATGTGCAAGTGGGGCTGACTTCTTGCAGAACAAGCAGTAGCTACAGAGAGGAAGACAGACAGAGCAAGACAGACTGTTTCCAGCATTCCCTCAGATACTACTTTTTGACAAATGAAATATGGAAAGAATGTGTTATCTATCACGCTGTCCATCATAGCTTCTCTCATGTGTGTCTGCCGTGCATATGGGAGTGGGGTGCATGTGTCTGCATATGGTGGCCAGAGTTTAACACTGGAACCCTTCTCCATTGCTCTCCCACTTGTCTGTCTGTCTGTTTTTTGAGGTAGGATCTTTCACTGAACCTAGAGCTCACTAATTCAGCTAGGTTGCCTGGCCAGTGAACGTCAAGGACCTGTCCATCTGTCTCACACCCGCACCCCATCCCCAGGGCCGAGGTCACAGACAAAGTACTACCATATCACATTCGTTTTTATGTGGATACTGAGAATTCATATTCAGGTGCTCGCGCCTGTACAAACGGGACATTTCTTTGACTGAGTCTTTCCCTTAGCCCCTGTCATCCTTTTTCAAGAGGAGCCATTGACTGTTAGTTCATGGTCTCTTCATAAGGAAAAGTGCATCTGTTTCTCTCCACCAGAGGCTGTTAGCCTTTGAGTGTGATTCTCCCTGCATCTTCCTGTCCCTCCGAGGTAGATACAGGACACTTCAGTGTTGAGCAGGTCATATGGATGGACAGAGATGAGAGCCACCCTGAAGAACAGTATTTCATAAAACCATCTATTTTACTGACTTAACAGAAATCCAATTCATAGCACCCTTCAGTTTCATTCAGTACAATCTCAAGAGCATTTTTAAACTGGTGACTTCCTGAGATCAGGACCTGCAGTGTATCAGAACTGAAAGATCCAGGGCAGCAGTTTTCAGGAAACACTTGCTGGCTTCACTTCTCAGATTGGAAAATTTGCTCATGAAAGGTGGGTGGTAAATGTAAAAGCTAATTCAGGAATTACTCACGGTGAACTTTGAACCCACATTTTCTCAGTGTCTTTCATGCAGTGTTCTCCTTTTTTGTGATATTCTTACTTTGTGACTCTTTGCGCCTTGCATGGGCTCAGTTTCACACAGAGGGGAAGGATATTAGCATGTACCAACTCTCCCTCACTTACTATAACATATAAAGTCATTTCTTCCATTTCATGGAAGCCATAACTATTTGATATTCTAGTTTGTAACCCAGCTTGGCTCCTTGAAGCATCCCAGATGTGGTAGTCAGCCACCCGCCCGCCCTTACAGTGGTCTTGTGGACTTTGGAATGCAGCTGCATCAGTGTGTAAGGGGTGGGGGTGGGGGGGGGGTCTATCTTATGATTCTTCATCAAATTCTGCCATTGTAAGATATTTCAGCCTCGGGCTGGAGAGATGGTTCAGCAGTTAAGAGCACTGACTGCTCTTCCAGAGGTCCTGAGTTCAATTCCCAGCAACCACATGGTGGCTCACAGCCGTCTGTAATGGGATCTGATGCCCTTTTCTGGTGTCTCTGAAGACAGCTACAGTGTACTCATATAAATGAAATAAATCTTTTTTAAAAAAAGATATTTCAGTCTCACCTTTTGGTTTTCCTTCATTTCTGAGCTCCAGTCCCTTCTCTAAATAGTACTGGCTCTTTCTATGTGAAATAAAATATGGCAGAACAGGAACCATTATTATAACATGACCCACCTACCTGTTCACCCCCCCCCACATCTTGCTGACTATAATAAAGGGATATTTGAGTAGCTTCCTTATCTTGCACCTTTTGTTGAAAAGTCTATATACCTGAATCAACATGGCACTTCCAACACGGTACATCCTTCCAGAGGGAAAGTGAAAAGGAAAGACTGGCTGGGAACAGGAAGTTATCTCACTTCTGCCATAATACTAAAGTAGCTTTCCCTGGCACTCTCAGTTAAACCTGGACAAAGTTGGTATATTTAATTTCTAATGAAAGAAAGCAGATGCTTTATTATTTTGATGGCTCAGCACTGCGGCACTTCTCCCTGGCCCTCCTTCAATGGTAATAACCTTGTTTAATCATTCACAGTGACTAAGGAGCGTGCTAAAGAAACCCTGACGTTATGGTCGGAGCAGTTTTATGGGAAGAGATTGTTAGTGTGTAAAGGAATAAATGTCTGAATGAACAGAGAGTGAGTTTAGACTTATCTTCCTCTCCGATCTTTTCACGCTGACTGCGGAGCATCTTCCGGATTCCGGATTCCAGACTCTGTGGTTTCTGAAGCTGCATATCAGCAAAGCCCTTGGAGGTTTCTGCAGCCGGCCTCACATGGCAGCAGCTAGCCTGTCTCTGCTTGATCCCATAGCAATTCTTCTCAGGTTCAGATGCCACATGTGAGGGAGCCTCGGTGTGGAGCGCGGCTGCAGAAACAGCAGATCAAATGCAGAGGCCCTTGTTTGCTGCCATTGAGGCTGGTGGTCCAGTGATCACAGCCCCTCAATTACAGCCCTGTGCAAGAGCACGAGCGATGGTCATTAAATAATTATGCCTTTGATTAGTTGCTTAACTAGTCAGTGCTTTGAAATATGATAACTCAATTTGGAGTTTTATTAAAAAAACAATTTTTCCCTGGAATCATCTAAAAAGATTTTGTGTTTAAGGGAAGAAGAAAAAAATCTGCAATATATTTTTGTTGGAGGAAATTGAGAAAGAAAAGAAGAAGAAAGAAACGGAAGGGGTGGGGGCCAGGATGAGAAGAAAGGGAAGGGGCGAGAGGCGAAGATGAGATGGCTGTTTCCCATTATCACTCACTTCTGACGTGGGAACACTGAGGCCCCAGCGCCCTTCTCCCCCCACCCCCCATCTTGACTGACTGCACAGAATGTCAAGAAATTCAGTCAGGGCCTTGGCCATTCTCAGACCCCACTACTGCTCTGTTGACTCATGTGCATGCATGTCTGTCACTGGTGGAAGCCAGGCATCAGTCAGCCCTACAGTACACCATGGCGCAGCCAGGATAGTATCCTCCACGCTTCTGGGGTCCTGTGGTCCTGCCGGGATAGTATCCTCCTCGGTTCCAGGGTCCTGTGGTCCTGTCGAGATAGTATCCTCCACGCTTCCGGGGTCCTGTGGTCCTGTCAAGATAGTATCCTCCATGCTTCCGGGGTCCTGTGGTCCTGTCTTCCACTCTTTTCTCATGTGCTCGGGTGAACATGGAAGCCCAGAGGCCATGGGCTCCTGGTCTCAGCTTCCTCAGAGACACTGCCCAGGAAAACCAGGAGAGATGCCCCTTCAGTTACTAATCTGTCTAAGAATGGGCCAGACAACAAAATCTACATTATAAACGCACATCATGGAGACAGTGCTTGTTTATGCTGGCATCTTACAGTTAACTTGGTTCACACTCTAGCATAAGACAGATAGCAGGTTGCCTGGGCTCCCCTGAAGTTCTCCATCTCTAGTACATCTCTAGGCAAGAAAAGAGTCCCATCGCCCCTGTCTCAGGAGCATCTGGTTTTCTGGTGAGTCTGGAGTTTTGCATTGATTTTATTCTTGCTATCTGCCATGGTTACTGAAATTCCCCAAAGTACCTGCATCAGTCCACTACATAAAAGCCCTTGGCAATTTTCAAACCCAGTGTGTTCTAGTTAAAATAGTGTTTATGGTAAAGAAAGCCATTCCGAGTTATTAGAAATTAAATCGAAACTATTCAATTAAGGATCGACGGATTGTTCCAGTAGTTTCCTTTTGGGAGATATTTTATTGCCTGTGGTTTGGAGTTGGGAAGATGACCAGTCTCACTGGGTGCTACCAGCAGCATAGGTATTTTGTCTGATAAACTTAGCTGTGCTATATCCATCTGCTTGGTCTCAGATTTTGCTTAATCCTTTCTTAGTCCCTCTTGAAAAATGCTTCAACAAGACTTTCTCTGGTAGGCAGCCATTGTGTGAAGCCCCTGCACAACGCTAGTGAGTTCACATGACCCGAAATCTTCTGGGCTGCATCTTACGGTGGAGTCACTGCCCTTTTTTATAAAAGAAGTAAACGTTTACACAGTCTGGTCGAGCAAATGAACGATCACACAGCTGGACAAAAGAAATTCCCCACCCCAGTCTCAGGACACAGTTGCTGCAGACAAAAGATCATGGGCAGCCTACACTGGAAGTGACGCAAAACCACAGTACTGCCCAGCAGAGGCTCCTGGGTGATGGCCCTCGTAACACAGCCAGCCTGCAGCTCTGAGGCGCAAAGGTGCTGTTTTCTGTACTGATAGGATGTATACTGGTAACATCTTTAGATGTACATACATCCAGTGTGGACAAGGAATCACCCTGTCTGACAAAGTGAAGGCTTGGTTTCTCTTAAAGGCATCAGCTTATCCTCCATTGTATGAGCAAGAGGGTCATTTGTTTCCTTCTTGGGATGACATTGTTAGAAGTGAGTGTTCTAGCCCCTTCCTCGGAGTACGTAAAAAGACCCTGCTTACTCTCCTAATTGATTCCGAGGGTTGCAGCAGCCTCATTCCATCAGCCATTCTGTGTGTGTTGAGGATGTAATTCGAATGCACCGGGAACACCCAGCATGGCTGACCCACAGGCCTGAACATAACCTCCTCGCGGGTGCATCATCTTAAATCAGCTATCCAGGAAATATGTATGTAACCAACAAAGGCAGCTGTCAGAAGAAGAGCAGCGGTGACATTCATAAGTCTGGTGTAGTGATGGGGGAGAATTTAGGATAAAGACTTGTCTTGAACACGCCAGCAGACTAAGGAGTATTTTGATTCTATTTATAAAAGCTGGTTGGCCGTCTCAGCACTGAGAATCTGCTGGTAGATGTTCAGCCTTTTTCATGCCGTAGTGAAACAAAGCTATTGTTTTATTTAGGAAAACAGGATAGTAGAAACTTTCCTTTCAGATGAAGTTCCAAGTCCCTGAAGGTTGCACTAGTCCATATGAAAAACCATAGCTTCCAGGAGTGAGGAGGTGTGTAATAGTCCAGAGCTGAGCGTGCTAAGTGATTCCAGTCACTCCAGCTTCATAGAGAGCCGTCATTTACACATTTTCTCTTCTCTGTCTTTGAAAAGACCGAGGCTGTCTGTTAGTGATTACCAAGAGTCAAGAGGAATACGGTGTACCTCTTTTGCTCTAGTGGACCCGGGGTTGTTCTTTGTAGCCATCAGGCGCTTTATAAAGATACTGGGATAGGGGTTACACCTGTCATTTGCATTCAGAGCATTATTTAGGTAGACGGTGCAGCTCCACAGATCTGAATGTGCAGGGTGGCAGCCACCTCTTTGCCAACCTGGTGACTGCTGGACTGGAGAAATGACTGAACAGTGGAGTGTAGGATATGGCACATTCATCCTTCCTGGTTGTTCTGATATCACAGGTTCCAACAGGGGCAGCTTCTGGTCCCTGAGAATGGTCCTCTCAGTCTAGCACAGTGCTTATAGAGTCAGCGATATCATTGCTGGATCACATGGTCACCAACTGTGTCTCTGTGCTTTTAGCTCAAGAGTGGCAAATTTTCAGTCCTTTCAATCCTTAGAAAATAACTTTGCAACCATTGTCATGTATAATCTTGACCGTTAACTGGGTATGACTTGGAAACATCCTGGAGACACACTGCTGTATAGTTGAATGGCTAGATTGGGTTAACTGAGGATGAAAGCCATACCCTAACTGTGGATAACACTGAACCGTAGGCTAGGGTCCTGGACTGAATAAGGATAAAGGGGGATGGAGTACCAGCACCCATCTCTGCTTTCTGACTGTGCATATGGTGTGACTAGCTGCCTCAAGCTCCTGCCCCCGCACCCCCAGGTCTTCCCTATGATGTCAGCCTGTCCCCTCCAACTGTAAGCCAAAACAAAGCCTTCTTTCTTTACGCTGCACTTGTCAGACACTAAGCCACAACAACGAGAAAGGTATTAGTTACTCAGTCCAAGGGTGATGCTCTGCCCTAAGTGCTCAGCCATCAACCTGTTGGCTTCTTCAGCCCCCTGCTCTGGCTGTACCAAAGCAAGCCTGTGTGTGACTAAGTTCACTGTGCCTGGTTAGTTGTCATTATGAGGGTGACATTTCCCCTTGCACTCATAGCTGTGTGTTATAAAGCTTAGTGATTTTTCTGTCCTATGTTGAACTTTCATTTGTAAAATGAAAGGACACCCAGGGTCTGTGCTTGGGTCCAGCCTTGTATCTCCTTGGGATGTCATGTCCGTGGAGTTGTCTACTGTTGGAGACCTTGGCAAGGCCCCTGTCATTTAGGCACCTGCTGTAATCCAGATGAACACCTGGGCTCATCCCATAGGCAGAGCTGTAGGGTGAAAAGAGCAACCCTGTGCTTTCACCATGCTGCCCTTTGTCCAGCTCCACGTGAAATCCTGACAAGTAACAAAACCTGACAGACAGAACAGTGTTCATGAAAGGTTTTTGAAAACCCTGAAATTTAACTTAGAGATTATCAGTGGGGTACAAGTGTTGCCTATCTGTAGGCTGAGGCTGAGGTAAGAGGAGTTTGAGACCGGCCTGGATACATGGTCAGACCCTCTCAGGAAGAGTAAATAGTTTGCACAGAAAACCATTTGAACCTGATGGCCTTAGGCACCATGCTTCTTGCCAAGACTTGAGACCAGGGGATGCTGTAGGGTATGTGATGGTTGGCCGACCGCATGGGGCTGGACTTCTAGGGGCTCCATTTAATACCATGTGGCTGTTTTCCCCCAGAAGATGTTATCGATGATGATGATTGTGGTTCTTGTTGAAAATCTCCTAAGCAAGGCGACTTAAGCAGTCAATGCCCCAGAGACAAATGCTCATATCAGGACCTGGGTATCAGCCAGAAAACAGCCATTTGTTTACAAGGAAGAAAAAGCCATGACATTTTATACGTTAAAATTGATTATTTCATCAATAGGTTAATAGAAATCCAGGCTGTAAGTTCACTTCCTGGTTATACATCCCAACCATAATGAGAGAGCAGAGCATGAAAAATGCAGACTGTGAAGCCACCAGGAAGATGCTTCCAGGCTGAGCTTTACCCTTCTGCGTGGCAGCCTGGATTCTACCTATTTATATGTAAATGTTTCAAAAGGAGGTCCGCTTCCTCAGGATGCTTTGCGGTAACCACTTCTTCCAGGAACTTATGAAATGTGCCCCAAGACTCTGGGAGCATCCACTAGAGAAAAAGGAAACACATATCCTCCTATTGTGGGAAATGGTGTAACCTGTGGAAAGGAGTGTGTGTGTGTGTGTGTGTGTGTGTGTGTGTGTGTGTGTGTGTGTGTAGCAAGCCTTTATTTTCTTGAAGACTGACTGTGAGCCGTTGGATTTCCTTCATTGCTCGTGGTTGATTGACATCAGTGCTGGCTGATAGCTGAACAGCCCTTCCCAGGTGTCTTGTTCCCTGGGACAGATCTTGAAGACCCAGAGATGAGAAAAGTCCCTCCGCTCTTCTCCCTTACCCACAGTAACCCCCATGAAAAGTTCAGTCTTGTCCCACATACAGTAGGAATAAGGCTCTAGGCAGCAGCTGCAGCCATAGGCATTTACTGGTTAGGGATTACATTTCTTATCATATTATGTGTTGTTCACAACACAAATAGATCGTGAGCCTTAGGTGTTTAATTATAGCAATTTTAATCATTTTAAGACAGTGGACAGTGAACTCACAGTTGTTGGCTCTCATGATTAAACTTTGCAGTAAATATACAAGGCCGTATTTCAGAGCTGACTCTGCTCCCTTGACAGCTCGGGTTTCTCCCTTCTATTTTGATGATATTTATTTTATAAAGAAACACAAGGAGAGTGGCCAGCAACTGAACTCACCTAGACATGTCTCCAGGTTACTTTCTACCCATCAGGAACCCGCATTCATACAGCTTAACCAGGGCCTGAAACCACACGGCCTGCAGCTGAGTGACTTCAGCAGTTCAGCAGACAGGAGTGGTTAGCCTGTCCTCCTACCCGTCTATTGCATTACCTGATGTGAGTTTCCAGCGGGTTCTCTTCCTGACTGTGGAGTTGAGAAACAGATGACCCGTGCGTGGTACTCTTCCTTTGGGAGCATGGCAACTTTCATCCCTGGTGAATATTTTGGTGTCTGCCTACAGTGGCATGCCCAACCTAGTAAGATACATGGCTCTGCTTTGTCTCCCGGGAGCCACTTTGTCAACTCCTGTTGGGTTCTGTGACCTGTATCCTCAGAGGCTGAGGGAATCCTTAAGCCATATTTTTCCAAGCCTCAGGTGTCCTCTGTGTGTGTGTGTGTGTGTGTGTGTGTGTGTGTGTGTGTGTGTATGTATGTGTGTGTGTGTGTTTGTGTGTGTATCTGTTTCTATGTGTTTCTCTGTGTCTATCTGTGTGTGTCTGTCTCTGTCTCTGTGTGTGTGTCTATCTTTATGTGTGTATGTTTCTCTGTGTGTGTGTGTGTGTTCGTGTGTGTGTGTGTGTGTGTGTGTGTGTGTCTGTGTTCGTGTGACATGCCTGTGTCCCCAGAGTTTCTTATCACACATCTCTTGGGCAGTGTCCACATTTGTACTACACTACTGCTGTACTATGTCCAATTGGCTCAGCATTTCACTGCTAACCCTAGCATTCCTCTAGAAGTGACTTGGTGTCTGTTCTTTCTGAAGAATCTACGAAGCCTTCTGCTGTGGGAGAGCCCACCTGGTCTCCAAGATGGTCCTGGGGCTTTGCTGCTTTCCACTAGTGTTCATAGTATATGGGGGTGAAGAGGAGTTAGCAACGATGCTCTTGTTTTACCTGCCTCTGAAACACACACCTAACCTGCTTCCCACCAGGATCGCTTAAACACATTTTTGTACTTGGCAGACAAAGAGCCCGTAGCTTCTGAAGATGGCCCACAACAGCCCAAAGGCCAGCATTTGCCCTTCAGCGAGTAGCCTCGGACTTACCAAGGGGACGTACTTTGGTTTTATGAGCAGTCAGCTACCAGAGCCAACGCACCTGCCTTCTCAAGCCCCTCTGTGCTGTCCTGGGGGAGTGGAGTGCCAGTGGAGGAGCCCTTGGGTGCTGCCCCCCTGCTGTGCGCTCAGAGGCGACTTCACGCGCTACTTTGACATTTCTTTTCTCCCTTTTTCATTTGTTTTCTTTTCCTTTTTGTTGTCTCTTTCCCCCCTGCCCTCTCTGCTCTCGGGATGCAGCCAAACGCAAAGCATGGAAACTAAACCGTGTTGGTAGCCTGCGCAACATATACAGCAGCAGCAGCACCAACACCGAAGGTAACTGCACCCCGCCTGCACCCCTCCTTGCTTCCTTCCTTCCTTCCTTCCTCCCCATGCAGACATGGAAATGCGCCCGCCCCGCAGCCGCATGCCCCCTGTTGTGTTCTCAGTCCGCCCTGTGGTCTTTTCATCCTTTTGTTTGTGTGTTCTGTTTTACCATTCATGTTCCTTTCAGCTTACTTAAATTTTGACCTTTCCCTTCAGTCGTAGGCTAGTGATGCTTAAATTACTTTGGAAACCTATTTTCTCCTCTTCCCCCCCCCCTTTCCTTTATACATGTGGGCACTCAATGTAATATTTCCCAAGTTATTATAGTTTTTTAAAGTGTTAGTATCAGGTGTAATGATCTGTAGCCAAATACAATAGTGTGCCGTGACATTTAAGTAACAGTCTTAATTTGTTTTGTGGAAGCATTCTCCATAATGCTCTCTGCAGCTCTAATCCAGAGGCAGCAGGCCCGGGCCATTTGCATGGGCTGCTATTGCTTGTAAATTCCGTATATTGTTTTGTTTCTAAAGGTCGTCTGGTGCCAAAGTTCACAAATTGACTTGGGTTGCTTTTTCACTGAAGACAGCCGTCATTGCTTTTGTATAATAGCAGATTGAATTCCACCCCCCCACACACACACACACACACGCCTTCATTTGAACAACACAATTATAAATTGCCTTTTTTTTATGATTACAAATGTCAAGGGTCAGAATTATTTTGATGCCAGGCAAGGGAAAACCAGCACCATCCACCCAGGTGCGAGGAAGGGAGGCTGGCGGGTAATACGCCATGCAAAGCAGGTCACAATCCAGCAAGCTCCGTATAATAGGGGGATTTCTTTTTCACTTAAGTGCAAGCCAAATGGGTCAAGTAATGGCGAGCTCTCGCCCTACCACTAATTGACTTATTTGGGGATGATTATAACTGTAATATTTTTCTTAATGTCACTGTTTTCTGGGCTGTTGATTTTAGCGATGGCCAAGCAGTGGCATTAAATCTCCTGTAAATTTTAAATTGCACACCGTTTCCGTAAACAAAGTCCCTTCCTCGCATCCCGGTCATTAACCTTTCCTGATTTATGTCCCCATCCCCTCTCTGGTCCCTTCAGTTACTCCTGCCTCACCACCAACAGCTCTGCTCTCAAGCAGAAGTGAATGCACAAAACAAGGGCCACACTTGCAGGGCTGCTTGTTAAAAAGCCATTTTGTAACCACAGTTGTGTCTGCACCCCTCTGAAGGGAGGTTATCTGCCCCTGCACCACTGCATCCTGGCCTGGCCACATGTCCCTTCCAAGTTTCAGGAAACAGAACTGAGAAAACAGGGGTGTAAGAAACCGTGTCATCAATTACAATTTTTTGTTAAGCTTAAAGGATATCAGTGTGCTCCCTCCCAGGGTTTTTTGGTTTAGGGTGTGAATTATCTATTCTGTGTCGCTAACATGAATGTCTTTCTTTTATATGGTATATTAGGGTTCTCTAGAATCACAGAACTTATGGGTAGTATCTATAGTAAGGGAATTCGTTGATGACTTACAGTCTGTAGTCCAATTCCCCAACAATGGTCAACAGCAGCTATGAGTGGAAGTCCAAGGATCTAGCAGTTGCTCAGTCCCACAAGGCAAGCTGGCCAAGAAAAGACATCGAGAGTGAATCTTCCTTCTTCCAATGTCCTTACATAGGTTTCCAGCAGAAGGTGTGGCCCAGATTAAAGGTGTGTGCCACCATATCTGTATCTGGGACTTGCTTTGTCCCAGATGACCTTGAACTCAGAGATCTCCCTGTCTTAATCTTCTGGGATTCATAGCCACTATGCCTCAAGATCTCCATGCCAAGATCCAGGTCAGATACTTGTATCACCCAGCCTCCAGATTAGGATCATAGGTTAGCCTTCCAATTCTAGATTGTAGTTCATTTCAGATATAGTCAAGTTGACAACCAGGAGTAGCCACTGCATATGGTATAGGTGATAGGTTTATTGCTTGACTTCTTGCCTTAAAAACTAAGTTGTGACATTGGTTTTATAGTTATTGAATACAAAATTGGGAGCAATGAAAAGGCACACAGTTCTCTCCTTAGCCTCTAGCTAAAACCTCCTGCAGATCACCTCCTGGTGGGCCTCCCAGAAGATACTGCTGGGCTGGCTTGACAGTCTGTGTAAGTAAGGAATCACTGGAAGGCTTGCTGGCAGGAGGGCAATTAGGGGGACTAGTTGAGGGCAGGAGATGAGATCCGCTCCTCTCTGAATACCCAATAGCTTAAAACACTTGGGGCCCTTCCATATGAGTGAGTACTGCAGCTATCCATGGGGGTTGGGGTGCAAGCAGCTGTGGGGATTGAGACACAGGTAGCCATGAGGGCTGGGGGTGTGAGAACCACAGTTCCATTTCCTCCCATAATTCTAGCCACAGTAAGCTGCTTAGTGTAGGGTTACATTTATGAGTTTTCATTTGAGCAATACGGCCACTCTCGTGTGTGTGTGTGTGTGTGTGTGTGTGTGTGTGTGTGTGTGTGTGTATACACACGTACTACCTCATGTCATAACACTATTCAATAATTTGTCACATAATTCATATAATTCCATAAATTATCAAAATAATTTTCTGATTCCAGGCAATTAATGTATACCACATGGTGGCTGTCTGTAAACTAACCCTTCATGAAAATGTGTGTGCTAAACACTCTGACTTTTGTCAGATAATTCGAGAAGCCCATCTTGTAATGTTTCTTAAAATTCTCCACTTGGTAGATTTATTTAGGGATTCCCAGAAAGCACCAAAATAAAGTTGAACCAGCATTCAGTTCCCTAGACATAAAAATTGGCTTTATTAATTGGGAGGGAGGCCAATTAATAAACCCAGTTTGGGGTAAGAGCCTGAAGAAGTTGTAGAACCATCCTGGGGATACAGGCTGTGAGACAGGGTTGTGCCTGAAGCCCAGGGTCTCACCAAAGGACTAGGTTTTTGTTTTGTCTTTTTATTCACTTTCTTTCCTTTCTGACCCCTGGAGCACATTTTCTCATTTGCTCCTCATAGACCCTTGCCAAGTAGGTATTGTGTTACACACGGGGAATTGAGGTTGTGGTAAGTTCCCCAGACCTTGTGCTAAGCTGTTTGCTCCAGGACACCCCCTGCACACACACACACACACACACACACACACACACACATTCACTCACTCACTCACTCACAGATCCATATGGGAGAGGCAATGGTAGACAAGTACAGAATGTGTAAACATGGATTATTAGGATAGGCACGGCTTAACCTTTGCCTTTTGGGGGGCTGCTTATCCTTGAAAGCAAGGCAGACACTTGGAAACAAAGCTCTGCTCGCCTTTTTGTGGTTAAAGTCTGGCCCATGGTTGATGACAGTGAGTGCACTTCCTTCAGCAGGAATTACAGCTTTAGCTTGTCTTGGAAGCCTGTGGAGCAAGTCCCAGGGCCTGTTAGCGCCATGGTGTGCTAGCCAGCCCTCTTCATAGCCCAAGCGAAAAAGAGGGTTAGATGGGGGGGCTGGAGAGATGGCTCAGCGGTTAAGAGCACCAACTGCTCTTCCAAAGACCCTGAGTTCAAATCCCAGCAACCACATGGTGGCTCACAACCATCCGTAATGAGATCTGACGCCCTCTTCTGGTGCATCTGAAGACAGCTACAGTGTACTTGTAATAATAAATAAATCGAGAGAGAGAGAGAGAGAGAGAGAGAGAGAGAGAGAGAAAGAGAGAGAGAGGTTTAGATGTCAGGTGAGTGGGCTCACCTTGCATGTTTGACTCTGTAGCAGATGTTTCTTAGAGAGTGCCTAGTAGCCAAGAAATATAAGAAAATACAAGAAAAATAAGAAAAAACAAGGGCTCTGTTTGGCAGTAATCCTCCAGGTCAGTGTGACACAGCAGACAAGGCTGACTGACCTCCCCTAGTGGCCAGAGACAAGTGTACTCAGCCAAGGGACCAGAGTGACAGTGCTATTAGCCTATTGGACCTAGAGAAGTACTTCTGTTCCGTGGATAAGGGGAGAAGTAAAAGAACCGGGGGTTGGAAGAAGTGACCACTGCTTGATATGCAGAGCCCACCCCTTCTGCCAGTCAGCGGAGAGAGAATGCCTGAGTCACCTCACACTGCAGATGACCTGTGTACCCTAGGATCAGCCAGACACAGAAATGGCCCAACATTTCTGCTCTCTCTACCATTTCTGTCCAGAGAGAGAGACAAAGAAAACCTACTCAGGGTCATCACTGTGTGGCAGAGGCCTCTCAAGCAGGATCTGGTCCGTGGAGTTCTGACTTAGTTACTAAAATTCAACCCGAAGACTCACTCCATGGGAAAAAGAAATCACTTGTCAGTGTAGGGACAAAGTGGCCGAAGCTAGCATAACCTAAGTGCTGACTGTGTTAATGTGCTGCCTCAGTGACTGTCCTCAGTTACCGATGAGACACCATGCCTAGAGCACCGTATAGAAGAAAGGGCTATTGGGACTCACAGGTTCAGACAGTGAATCAATGGACAGTATGGTGGGAAGCATGGCAGCAGGCAGGCAGGCAGGCAGCCAGGGTGGTGGAGCAGTAGCTGAGAGCTCATGTCTTGAGACAGAACCATGAGGCAGGGAGAGAGGTAATGGGTGCTAACTAGGAATGGCGAGTGGGCTTTTGAAACCTCAAAGCCCCACCCACAGTGACACACCTCCTCTAACAAGGCCACACCTCCTCTAACAAGGCCACACCTCCTCTAACAAGGCTACACCTCCTCATCCTTCCCGAACAGGGAAGCTAAAGCCAGATTGTGAAATCTCTGCTCCAGTATTGGCTTCAGGGGAAGAAAAGAGAGGTTGGCCATGTTGGCCATGCTGGGCACTCGGAATACCTGGGCAAGCAGGGGGCGGGGGGTTGGGAGACCCAAATCCAGGGGACCCAAAACAGAAAGGACATAGCCTCCCAACAGTGAATATGCAGAGAACTGTTTGGCCATCACATTCATCATATCCATCTTTCCCTTTAGAAACAGGAGGAAATTTAAGAGCAAAGCTGACCTTTGTGCTATGGTGGGTTTGAGCTGACAATTTAAACTTTATCAGATTGGCTTCCACCATCTGATAAAATACCTAAACTACATGCCAAATGTGTGTGGGGGTTTTGTTTGTTGTTTTTTTGTTGTTGTTGTTTTTCGAGACAGAGTTTCTCTATGTAGCCCTGGCTGTCCTGGAACTCACTCTGTAGACCAGGCTGGCCTCGAACTCAGAAATCTGCCTGCCTCTACCTCCCAAGTGCTGGGATTAAAGGCGTGCGCCACCACTACCCAGCTGTGTGTAGGCTTTTAAAGGACAAACACAGAAGCATTGTACAACATATATTGCTCAAAAAATTAGCATACAAGGCTGAGTCTGTGTGTGACATTGCTTCACGGGGGCCCACAGGCCCAGGTGGCGAGATACCCAGAGACTGAAACTGTGAGCATTGTCTGTCTGATTACATTTTACATCAAGGACAGTAGTCAGTGGGCTCTTTAGATCCCAGGGATATCTTCCCTTGCAAAAGGAAGGTGGAGACAGACCCACAAAATGTGGCTGCTAACTCCCTGTATCCCCAGCTTTAAGCAATCTAGAGTCTCCTTCCTACACTGAGGCAGGATTCTTTACAGAGAAGTGCAATGACTTGCTCTCAGGCACCCTGTAATCAAGAGTATAAGAGAAACCCCTTGCTAACCTTTATGAATAGAGGGCAGTGTTGGTGTCTGTGTTGAGCAGAGGTATGGTATGCCCTACCAAAGGCCCATCCTTCTTTGGCAGAAACCAAGGACAGGACGCCCTTCTCCCTGGGGGCCCTGGCTGTTTCATTTTCTGATCATGCTCAGTGGTGCCCGTCTGGATACCTCTAGGCTCACTGCACTCATGACTGACATCAGCCATACCTATGTGGATACTTCCCTCCTTCACCTGAGCCCTCCTTTCTGCACAATGACAAAAGCCCCCATCATTCTTGCTAAGTCCCTGCTCATCAGTGCGGCAGGGAGCATGTTCTGCCTTATGGCCAAAATCCCTGATGGACCTTAGGGTCAGATCCCAAGCTCCAGGAAGCCTGGGAGACCATCTTCCTTCTTCAGAGTGCAGACTCACATGTGACCGGTAACAGACTGACGTAAGTGTCCCAGGAAGGCCATTCATCCTTTCAACTTGAAAAACAAACCCACTTGGCTCCCTTGTTGGGTCACACCACTTTGGAGCATGGCTCTGGTGGGGCCTTGGTCTTGGTGGAAGCTGTCTTTCCCATTCCATCTGTGAGGCCAGTATCAGCAAGTGTCCAGCTCTTCCCCATTCTCTGTATTCATCCTCATCAGGTGTCTCCTGTTAAAAACAGCCGCCGCATATTTAAACTATTTTCAGCTGTCTGTAGCCCTTTAACCCTTTGCCTGCTAGAATTCCACAAAAATAATTGATGACTGATTGGCCCATTAACCTTTAAGGGAAAAAAAAGTTTGACAGCCCAGACTTGTGTAATGAGGAGGGATTCCCTGTGAAGTCGGTCTGATGGCTGAGATGCTCACTCCTGAGGAGGCAAAATTAGCCCCCCGGGGCCTCGTCTGCATAGAAACTGGACACAATTAGTGCAATATCCGGTGTTATTAATGTCATTGGGAATAATTGGGCAGGTTGGTTTCGACAGGTTCATGGCTCTAAAATACTATTATAGTGGACCTTTCCACAGCCAACCGTTAAACACAGAAAACTGTTCAAGTCCCCCTGAGCCCAGTCATCGTTTCAGTGAGCTGGGGACCAGAATGTACATAGCTTCGAGCTTCAGGCTAGGGTGAGGTGGCCTTTGGGCTTCTCTTTGGGGTGGGAAATAACTTTGTGATTGTGTGGATATCTCGAACTAAGAACATGCTTCTAACATATATGCCAACTGGATCTTCTATAGCCTTGAGACTCTTTTTAAAGTAAACTCTACATAAGCCACTATACCTGTCATTAGTAGTTGGTTTGTATCTGCAAATGACACCAGGGATAAAAACACCAAAACGGGCCCTTCTCACTATCCAAGCATCTATCATTTGGGGGTGAGGCGGTGGCAGTGGGGGACACCTGTCATCTCCTTGGGAGACAGAGGCAAGGCGGGATCTTGAATTTGAGGCCAGTTTCCAAAGGCCATAAGTAACTAGAGGGCAGTAGTGCTCAGCCCCCTGACTGATCCGTCCCTCACTGCCATTGGTGCTTACCGTCATTTTTAGAGCTGGTTGCTAAAAGAAACCTAGTGTCATCAACTGTCAGTTTATAAAGTAACACAGCCTTCTGGCCACCGGGGAATTGACTGGCACTGTGACACCTGGTAATATGTCTGAGCATTACAGGAAGGAGAGTGTTCCATTGGGCCATCCGCTTTCTCAGTCACCAGCACACTGTACAAATCTGAGCATGGATCAAGTCTGGAAGGACCCGGGGGGGGGGGGGGGGGGGGGGGGGGGGGGGGGGGGGGGGGGGGGGGGGGGGCAGTGGGGCATCCGTAAGCATTGACTGTTCCCTGGCAGATCTAGCCAGTACCTGTTCACTGGCTTCATCAGTACTTGTTCCAAGTGACAGAAACCTTTGTGAAGTGGGAAAAGGCCATAAAGACAGTAAAACATCCCATGTAACCAGCTGTGGGGCAGGAAGGTGTAGCCAGCTGGCTGCAGGAACATCTGGACTTGGGCCCTAGAAGCTGTTGGACTTGCTAGCACTTGTTTACTGCAGTGTGCTGGTGGTACTCTACAGGGCAGGACCGCACCCCTTGGGTACAGAGTATGCTTAGGCTTTTTGGTCATATCTGTCATATTCTGGAATGAATTGTCTATTACATCAAGCCTCAGAAAGTTTCAGGTTTCAAAACACTTTTGCTCTTGAGTTTTCAGATTGCTTTATGTACCCACCGAGTACATTATCTCTGGGCTTTACTGTCCTCCCCGAGTTCCCTCTTTTTCAAGATGGATGAGCATACTTTACTCAAGACCCCTATAAAAACATAGGCCAGGTGAGAGAGGGGTACAGGCTTGTGAGGTGGCCATACAATCTGCTTCCAGCCTCCTCCTTATACTCTCCCAGCTGTATACCTTTCTCCCATCCAAGTGGGGGATTCCGCATGGCTGAGACAGAAGAGGTATCTAGGCAGTGCCAGCCGTTCCAGAGAAACAGGGCCTGACCGGGTGCTCATTCACGGGCTTGGAAGTGAGGGGTCAGAACAGCTCCATCTGCATATTACAGCTACCCAAGCTGGAATCAGAATGACATGGACAGCTTGGGGATATCCTTGTAGCACCTAACCTGGATACTCACCAGTCACCTGGGTGTGAGTGTCCCTACAGAGTAGGGTCCTACAGAGATCAGGCTCTGATACCCAAGGCCTGGAGCGGGTAGCTGAGCGCCCTGGGACCACCATGCCTGTACCTCAGTAAAGCCAGTTAAGCCCATTGCCTCCAGCTCACACTGTAGCTCGTGATCCCAGCTAGAAGCATGGGCAGAAATCCTCCAAGGGAGAGCAGTGTACAGAGCTCTATACTGAGACGCTCACGGTCGTCATTTCTCCCCTAGAACCTGCAGTAAATCCCGACCAGAGGGAACACTCTTACCATACTTCAGTTTCACAAATGCAAGGTGACATAAGGCCATAGCACAAATGTCTTCATGAACAGTACTCACGTCCTTTGGTGAATGACCAAGTGTCCCTCTTTTCTACCTATGAATTACATAGCGTGTCCCTGCCCTACCTGTCCCTCCACTAGGAGTTTCAGTCTTGATTTGGGGTGTTGTCTTATACACCCCTGTTGTAATGAATGAATAGTATCCTGACATAGACATTTGTGGATCAAGAGAATGGGTCTTTTCAAGACTACAGATACCACGGCCCTGCTGGTAATTGCAGGGTGTGGCTGCAGGTTAGTTTTGGAGAATCCTGTCTGTTTGAAGTTACTGTATAGTCGTCGTCGTCTTCTTCTTCTTCTTCTTCTTCTTCTTCTTCTTCTTTTTCTTTTTCTTTTTCTTCTTTTTTTTTCTTCTTTTCTTCTTTTTCTTCTTTTCTTCTTTTTTCTTCTTTTCTTTTTTCTTCTTTTCTCTTTTCTTCTTTTCTTCTTTTTTCTTCTTTTCTTCTTTTCTTTTTTCTTTTCTTCTTTTTCTTCTTTTCTTCTTTTTTTCCTCTTCTTTTTTCTTTTCTTCTTTTTTCTTTTTTCTTCTTTTCTTCTTTTTCTTCTTTTCTTCTTTTTTCTTTTCTTTTTTTCTTCTTTTTTCTTCTTTTTTTCTTTTCTTCTTTTTTCTTCTTTTCTTCTTTTTTTCTTTTCTTCTTTCTTCTTTTTTCTTCTTTTCTTTTTTCTTCTTTTTTCTTCTTTTCTTCTTTCTTTCTCTTTCTTTCTTTCTTTCTTTCTTTCTTTCTTTCTTTCTTTCTTTCTTTCTTCTTTTTTCTTTTTTTAATGAAAACACAACTAGTCCCCATGTCCAGAGGCCTAGGGCCTCCTCCCCAGCCATCCTTCACACAGTACGTGGACTTGTTCCATTCCACACAGAGCACCATTCGTGCCAAGGCCTGCCTTTTGAATTCTTACTACTCAGGTTCCAAAACCTGAAGAGAACCCACATGGCCAGTACCAGGCAAGCTGGGCTTTCTGGGAGAAGCTAGGGGTTTCCACAGAGGTGTCTTACCCATCCTCCAGATGGTGTTCGGACTGAGCAGCCTGGCGAAGGCCTGCTCATCTGTGTAAAAGGTCAGAGAGCCAGCTTGCTTACATTAGACTCTTCAGAACATGAAAGACTCCACACAAGTGCGACACACAATGTGCCACAGTGACCAGTGGTGGTGTGGTGTGCTGTGGTGGTGGTGGTGGTGTTACATTGAGAGCATCAATGGGTGTCTCATTCCTAGGCAGTGTCCTAGTTCCTAGGAGTGGGGCTTGGTGGCATCCATGAGATGAGGAGGCAGGAAGGGGGGTCCTTGGGAACAAGTGAGCCACCATGTCCTTGCCTGCACAAGGCGGGATGGGGGGTGGGGGTGGACGGAGGATGACTTAATTGATAAGCCAGTCTGCAGGTTACTCTTTTTATTGTGACTACACTTGGCCACATAGCCAGTGCTAGAAACTCCTCTGCTGAGCATGTGCAGGGTCCAGCCTTGGCGTCTGGCTGTATTTTCCTGAGCAGTCTCACCTCTGATCAGGTACTGGGAAATAAGGACTGAGGCCAGGCTGTGCACCGGTGTGCTCATCCACAGTATTTAGCTCGTGATAAACTTAGGAGCTGCCTGTGCTCGATCCACAGGGAGAATGAGAATGAGGCTCAGGAGTGGAACTTAACCTAAAGACAGTGGGGCAGGTAGTATCCAGGATGTGGACACAGCTTCTCCTCCTTTTTCATAGCACATGTCTCTTTGTGGTGGTCACCCAGCTAGACCTGTGTCCACTAAAGCCCTCTGAGTTGCCTGGATTCACTTTGCCCAAGTCTCAGCAGAGTGAGAATTACCATTCCCACTAATAGTTGCCCTGCCCTAGAAGGACACCCACCCAGCTCACCTGGATCCAGACCCAACCACTTTCATAGTCTGATTTCATATCTAGACGAACTAACTCCATTTTCCTCCTGCAGCCCCAAGGGCCTTTGTAAGTAAGTTGCAGACTTCCTTTCCTAAGTCACTTGGTCTGCGCCCACACAGAGATCCTGACATTCCACAGTCTTTCCTTTTTCCCCCTGTCCCCGCAAACATCGACTGAAACCTAGTTATCTCTGCTGGCTTTTGGAAGCTGGTCTTGAGTTTGGGCAGGCATGTGGATCAGATCTCAGCGCTCCCATCCCATGTGTGCCGCCAGCCCCATGCCGGTGCCATTGAATCCAGAGGCACTTGTGACAGGATGAGTTTGGGGGCCGCTGTCATGAAAGTGAGCTCTTCATCCCACCTCTGTGTTCCAGAGCAAGAAGAAAACTTGGAGTTTATCATTGTGTCCCTCACTGGCCAGACGTGGCACTTTGAAGCCACCACATACGAGGAGCGAGACGCATGGGTCCAAGCCATCGAGAGCCAGATCCTCGCCAGCCTGCAGTCGTGCGAGAGCAGCAAGAACAAGGTAAGGTCCACAGCAGGCTGCCCCAAAATCAAGGCCGGTGATCATTAAAGGGAAGAGAAGGCCCAGGTGGAGCCCCAGGGGGGGACAGAGGCGTCAGATGGCTTGTGTGGATGACAAGACCCAGGTATGCTTTGTGAGGAAAAAAAAACTTAAGTAATTGAAAAGATAAAACCACTTTGTATCTACAAACACCGTGCATGCTTGGTGTCCTGGCTTGGCTGTCCGTGTGTGGCAGGGTGTCCGACGGGAAGCTTTGCTGTGGCGGCCAGGGGCTAGGTGGGAAGCTTTCGCCTTTCTCTGTAGGCGATGGAGCCTTTGGACTCTGCCTGCTTATGCGCCCATACTTATTTTTTTTGTTGTTATTGTTTGAGGCAGAATAAATCAGAAAAAGAGACATGGACTTAAAAGATGCCCTATGCTGCCCTGATAAATGTCTCCAATGTCACGGGGATACGGACGCAGAGGAGACGTAGGGAGTTTGGGCAGGGTGAATTTTCTGTTTTTTTTTTTTTTTTAACGTCTGGTGTATGTTTCATTCAGTAATTAAAAAGAGTCCTCCAGCAGTTGTTTGGCCAGGAATAAAAGTGTGTTCAGTGCATTTTCTGGGCCGCGGCTCGGCAATCTTCCTTATACCGCCCCGTCTTTCCCAGCCGGGTTCTTTGCATTTCAGTCTTTGAACCCTTAGATAGTCAGGACCCTTTGCTGACCCACTGAGGTTCTTAGTGAGTGTTTTGATTTTTCAAACTGCGATCTACTGGAAACCAAAGAAAGACATTGCCATCCACCTGCAGTTTCATTTGTAAGCATTTAAAGAAGCCTCTGCCCATGATGTATGGCCAGCTTTGTCATTAAGAAGGGAGTCTGTTTTTCAGAGAGACAGGGTGTGTTATTTCATTACCCTCTTGAGCCAGGCAGGGTATAAGCCAGACCACAGCCATTATTAGCATTTATGTAATTTGCTTCTCTCTTAGAAGATAGTTTATACCCAACTGGAAAGAACCACGGTCTTTTATTCTGAGCTCCCTGAATTCCCAGGTCATGTCCCTGTCCAACCACCATGTGTCTCCCTCCTCACCAATAGGCACAATGACACCTGTCATCCACAGGCTTGGGATTGTAGCTTCAGAGCAGGAAAGGAGGCATACACTGATGATCAGACAAGCGCATCCCAGGTTGTACGGACAAATGAATCTCACATCCTCTGACTGTAGCCATACCCCTTTCTCTTTGATTCCAGAAGCTCTGGTCAGTGCTGGCTTCTCCCATTTTACTTCCTTGAGAGCCTCTTTCCAGTTTGCTACTCTGAACCCAGACAATAAGACATTTTGGACCAGAGGCAGATGAAAGCTCACCAAAGCTGTCCTTTGTACCCATGGGCAAACATACTTGTAGAAATGGCTTCCCCTGGGAGGGGACCCTATGAGCAACTCAAGGACACCAGATGTGAACCTGGGTAGCTGCTGGTTAGATTGTGAGAAGGTCAAATATAGTTCCCCCATCAAAAATGCTTGAGGAAAGTCCAGACTCCATTAGAAAGAGCAGAACCCAGTATTTCAGCTCCTGGTAGATAATCCAAATCTGACCCAGAGAAGCTGACCAGAGAGCCACAGAATATTACAGGTTTATGGAGGCAGATAGTCAGACCCCTCTGTGTGTGCGTGTGTGTGTGTGTGTGTGTGTGTGTGTGTGAGTGAGAGAGAGAGAGAGAGAGAGAGACCTTCTTACACAAATCAAGTTGTTAAAAAATGATTACTGGTTCCAAAGGGAATAAAAACAGTTCATGATGTTGATTAAGCAATAGCAACAAATAGATAACTTATTATTAAGTAGCAAGCGATAAATTGTTTAGCACAAGGTACCTTAATTTGTAAAGAATTTGTACACAAACAGAATTTATTCTAAGTTCTGAAACTGATCAGCTATTGCTTTAACTGTAATTTCAAATGCATATTGAATAAACAAAATTTTTAAAAATACACACATCATTACCCGCTCTGCCCTTTTGCTTTCAAGATTTCATCCTTACTGCATTGCATAATTGGGAATGTGTGTAGAGCAGGTAGCATGTTCTTCACAACACTGTCCAAGGTCTAGGACAATAATAACAGTCCAAATGTATAGTCAAGGAACTTGTACCCTCACTCAGTGGACTCCTATGCATACACTTAGTGACAAAGTCAGAGGCTCGGTTGGCATTGAGTGACAGGCAGAATGACTAGGCTAAAAAGGTACACTGCAAAGCAACATATACCCGTCTGGCCTTCCTACGGTGTCTGTGCACAGAGGCACAGAGAAATGGTTCTCAAACTTCTTATCACTGTGTGACTTTTAAATTCAGTTCTCCATGTTGTGACTCCCAACTACAAAGTTATTTCATCGCTACTTCATAACTAATTTTGCTACTGTTATGAATCATGTTGTAAACATCCGATATGCAGGATATCTGATATGTGACTCCTGTGATCCCACCAACGGGGTCACAACCTACAGGTTGAGAACCACTGAGCCAGGAGCTCTCTGGATAATCAAATCCTAGTTCATAAATGCTTGTGTCTTTTCCCATATTTTCTAACCTTGCCACAACAGGTGAGCCTTTTTAAAAGAAAAAATCTATTCTGAAGGCCATCAAGTCTGTTTAAGAATAAACGCCCCTGCCTTACTCTAGTGAGTCACTTTGATTTGATGCTGTAGCAACTGAGAGAGCTTCACATGATTAAATCATTCGGGGCTTGGTTGAGGGTTTCCTGATGAAGAACCAGGCATGCTGAATAAGGCCTGACCCTTGGCTGATACACAGTTGTTGGGGTTTTTTTTTTGTTTTTTTTTTCTTCCTTGTTCTTTTATCTTCACACTAAGGAGGTATGTGTCCCTGAAGGTGTGTTAGCCACTGACATTCTCTGCATAGCAGTCTCTGGTTTATTCACAAATGATGGCAGTCTGACCACTTTGTTCATTTTGGGCAGAGTCCATCTCAGCCAATAACCCTGATGTACGACCTGTCTCTCCCTCACAGGCTTCCCTCAGACACCAGGAAAGGCATAATTGTTTGAAAATCACATACTGTTGTACCTGTGTATAATCTATTTGGGTTTTTTTCTGACATTGTTAGATGTGTGGATTTCTCCTGACTGTTCATATTTTGCATTTTCTGCCTTCCTTTTTGCCTAGTCCCGACTAACCAGCCAGAGCGAAGCCATGGCCCTGCAGTCCATCCGTAACATGAGAGGGAACTCGCACTGCGTGGACTGTGACACCCAAAGTAAGTACATGGAATGATGGTGGCCCTGGATCCTTATCGGCTACAGCAGAGAGGGCTCATGGCACAGAGGGCTTGACATATTTAAGTTTGGGTTTTATTTTAACATAGTATCATTTATTTTAACATAGTATCATTTACATTTATTTATCATTTGCTTCCCTGGTGGAAGCAGGCTGTTTCTTGTACACTGGACTGCTCTGTGCCCTGCTTAAGCCTCAGGCATCACAATGGGCGAAGGACCGAAACTGTCATGACTGCATCTCTTGGAGTTAGCCCAGTTTCACTGTCTAGAGCCTCAAAGGGCGCCTTGGACCTCGGACCTTCTACCTCAGAGGAAGCTTCCTGCCCGAGTTGGCGTGTCAGTGGGGCTCTGCAGAAGAGTAGGGAATGAGGAAGAGATATGACTAGAAACTGCAGCCTCCCTCACAGAGGCCTCCCTGGGTGAGCAGGAGGAGGTGATGCACATGCTTGGTGCCTCTAGGAGAGATGGCGAGGTCGTTATGCATTCGTAGGCGGGGTGAACTGTCCACATTTCACAGCAGGAACAGGACTCTGAGCTGGTTTATGGGGGAGGCTGCCTGACCACCAGCTCACTATATGAGAATAGATCAGCAGGGTGAGTTTGGAGGCCTGCAGGTGGATTGTGAGCATCTCCTCAGGAGACACCAAGACACAAGGCCAGGCTTGCTCCAGTGGAAGGGCAAGAACTGAGCTTCCCCCAAGGCCCCCTGCCAGCCCTTGTCCACGTGGCCTGGCTGACCACAGCCCAGCAGAAGCCCATCCTCGGGCAGGAAGGGCATCTTCCTCGGGCTCCTTTGGATACTTCTTTAAAGTCTTTTTTGTTTGAGTCTTTAAATTTTACTTTCAAAACGTGAGTTGGGAAGAGAAGAACATTTATTTGAAGTGTTTTTATCCAAAACTTTCCTTAAACCAGACCTTTTTTTTTTTTAAGCGCAAAACCTGAGGCATATTTTAAAAAAAAAAAAAAAAATCCAATCCAGAGATTGATGTCTGTAATTGTTTCCAGCATCCATCTAAAGATTCCTCAAAAAGAAACTAACCCATGGCTTTACAGGCGCTGTAGCGTGTGGCAAATTGGAGGTCACGGGTCTTGGGGTGGGGGGCTGTGGGGGGATGCGCATACTCATGTTGAGCAGAAAGGGGAGGCCATGGAACCAGACTGTAGACAAGGCCACATGAGTGGGTGGGACAGAGATGATAAAGGCAGGGTTGGAAGCTTCAGGAAAAGAGGTTCAAGACCATTCACCAAGTATGCTGCTGCATCCAGTCCACACATGTTGCCTTTTCGAGTTCCCAAGAGCGATAGTTGATATGGTCATGGGTCTTTTGACAGGTCAGGGAGGGAAGAGCCCAGGGTCTTGGCAGTCTGTCCCGGCCACAGTATCAAGCAGGGCTGGTCCAGTCAGCCCACACCCTTCCTGGTCTTCTTGCTTCCCTCCGAGGCCGTAAGATACTGGAGGGCTGATGAGAAGTATGTGAGCAGTCAGGGAAAAGTTTTAAGTACCTAGTTTTGATGCAATGCCAGGAAACAGGTCTCTGTAACCCAAAAGCATTGTGGCATGAGCATGCTCTCAGGGTGTTGAGGCAATGTGGTAAATACCTGTAAAGGGCATTTGATCAATGCCGCTAGGAAGGAAGCCAGCAGGAAGGGCAGGAAAGGAGCAGACACCAGCTTTAAAGATGTCCCTCTCCGCTGACTGTGGACTGAAGTCAGAGCCACCCACATCTAAAGACTCAGGAAAGGTACTGGTGACATCAGTTGGTGGTGTAACAGACATTGTGACTCTGGGAAAAAAGCCTACCTAAGAGTCACACTGGCCCACCATTCACATGTGTCACCCCTCTGGGGGTTGAGGATATGGCCTGAGGACTTTAGTGCAGTGTAGGATTTGAAGCTACAATCACTGCAGATCACCAAGCATCTCCTCCATTTTGCACACTTAGTCTGTCCCAATGGCAGCCCTGGACTACCTTAGCTGTGGGCTGCTTGTCTATAAGGAGGAATTCTGGTCTGATGAATTTGGAAAAGTCAGTGGTATCCACCTCTCAGGGAAAGGCCTATCACTGTCTCTGACAGTGGAAATCATGTTCAGAGAGGGACCTGGGGAATCCCAGAGCTTGAAGAACCCTACACACACATGGTCCTTACCAGTGTGTCAGATCTTCCAGAACAAAACTGAGAGGCAGCCCAGCTGCTGACTCCTGGCCCATGAAACTCTGCCATTGCTAGTGCAGGCCGGACAGTCAGGCTAGAGCCTGCTAGGTTCCTAGTAGATCTTGCCTTACCCACCAGCCCTAGTAGATCTTCTGATGATGTCATCCAGTTCCTACCATCCCTCAGACCCTTAGATAAGGGCTCTGCTATGGTGGAGCTGCTCTGGTAAGTTGTGATAATCTCTAATGGCCATAACCAACAGGAAGAGTAGACACACCAGACTCTGCCCAAAGCAGAGCATGGGGTCTGTGACGTCACCTTATTATATGGGGGGGGGGGGGGTGCAGTGGGTAGAAGGTAACCAAGAGAGCTGACTGAGGGAAGACCAAAGGGCAGGCAGCATGCTAGGCAGAGCCGGAAGTGTTGTGCATGGGTGGGTGGAGATGCTGAGACAGGGAAGGGGTGAGTCTAAGTTCTGATTCTGTCTGCAGAGACTTTGAACTTGATCCCTGAGGCAGGTGTTAGCCACAGCAGATTTTGAGTCTCAGTGTTACATGATTGGGTCTGCCACATTTTGTGGTTGCTGTCAGGAGGTGGCCTTCTGGGGTCAGAATGTGAACATACATGTGTGGAGATAATAAGGGCAGGAGTAGAGGCTCAGTCCAAGAAGAAAGTGTTGAGTCTGAGAAAGTATCTACGGGGACGATGGAAGCATCTATGTCCACTCCCCAGATCCTGGAAGAACATTGGTGTGGTTGGGAGAAGTAGAAAGAACTCTGACAGAAAAATCCCTTATCAGGGCAAGCTAACAGCAGGGAGGTCTGTGTCATGTTCCAGCTGGGAGGGCAAGGGAGGTAAGAGCCATTTAAAGTTATTAGAATTTAGGTTGTCACTAAACCCAGGGTCAAGCTTGGTTTGTGAGAACAGAGACTGGCATCAGAAGAGATTACAGGAGCCAAGGCGAGGGCCAGTTTGAGGAGAAAATGCTGGGAAGACGAAAACCAAGAGAAAAATCCAAAGAGACATTTAACTTCAACCTCATCAGAGTTGAGTGTCAGGAGACTGGCAGTGGACAAGAAGCCAACAGTGGGCTGAAGGATTTAGCCATGGAGGTGGCTGGCAGCTGTGGCTGTCTTGTCTCAGTGGATGGGGCGATAAGAGAAATCAGGGCAGAAGCCAAGCTGTGAGGGATAGCAAACACCAGGTGAGAGCCTTGTTGAAGAAGGGGTGTGGCTCTTCAACAGCTGAGTCAGGCCTGTGTCCATCCATGATGCCTATGTGCTGTGCCCACTTGCTGCTCTGAGACCACAAAATACCTGACGAGAAGCAAGTAGGGGAGTTGAAGGAGGTTCGTTTTGACTTTAGTTTGAGGAGTTATATGGTATATCACATGGTGGGGGTGGGTCCTCTGGTGATAGGAGGTCAGGGCAGGAAATGGGACTAAGCTCGAAACCTCAAGGCTTTTCCCACTGGAGAGTCACTTCCTCCACCTAGGCCCCACCTACAGAAGGTTTCACACCCACCCAGAACAGCACCACCATGTGAAGACCAAGTGTTCAGACATGTGAGCCTATGGGGTACGCTTTTGCATCCAAATGACAGCACGGTTGTCTTCTACCTATAACTTAGTCCTTCCCTGTCTTCACATGGCGCCTCTGTGTTTCTGTATCCTGTTCTGCTTCTGTGTGAGACCTAGGTTTTCCCTTCCCCATCAGAACATCTCTGAGAACACAGGCCTCTCTGCCAGGGCCTCCTCTGGAATATAAAAACCAGCCATCTTGTAGAGACATAGTCACACTAGATACATGGCTGGCTGACATCTGGTTAGCCACCATGCAGCCCTCGATGATCATTGGCTCTGTAGAAATCTCCCCACTGGGTCAGATCAATTTTTGCTGACTCTTCTGGTAGACTTGGGTAAATGCTAGTTCTACCTTTGTGGGCTTTAGCCTCTTTCTGTCAACAGTGAGAGGCAGTAGCCATCAAGGCCAGCCTGTCTTTGTAAAACACCTAGAGATTATAAGTTCAAAGCCAGCCCTGCACCCAAATTCCTGATCTTCTGGTGATGGCATCCAGTTTCACACAATGACAGATTTGTCCCAAAGCCATCCTCTGTATGAGCCGTTCAACCCAGCTTGAAACATTACACTGTCGACTTTAAAAGTCGTGGTTGGAGGAGCTGGGTCCTGATACAACTCTGTCGTCCCTATCCGCTGACCTGCCAGTGACCAGTGGAGCCCTGTGCATCTCTGCAATGGGTCCTCCTAAGCAAGGCCCTTGCCGGCCATACTTTCTCACAGAAGTGTGCCCCTTCAGTCTTTGAAGTTTGCTTAAGCTGTGCTGACAATAGCAAAAGGGATCTGGTAGCCAGTGCAACCTTGGATGTGACCTGGGCCTTGATGTCACCCAGTTTCCCTCCATCATCAGCGGGCCACAGTGGACATCTTAACACACAGGGTTTTTTTTTGTGTGTGTGTATGCTGTGCACCAGTCCTGTGCACATATAGATGTGTCACAAAAGGTATTTCTGTCCAGCTGAACACCCTTTTGCCAGCAACCCACCATGTCTCCCTTGGCACCAAGAGCAGCTCTAAGTCGTGTGGGGACTGACTGGTTGTTCAGGTGAGAGTCCAGGGACATTGAGAGTGACTGGTGGCAGTCTGACTGAGTTTTGCTCCTGTCTCTCTTCCTGTAGACCCTAACTGGGCCAGTTTGAACTTGGGAGCCCTCATGTGTATCGAGTGCTCGGGGATCCACCGGAATCTCGGCACCCACCTCTCTCGGGTCAGATCGCTAGACCTGGATGACTGGCCCATGGAGCTGATCAAGGTGATGTCCTCCATCGGGAATGAGCTGGCCAACAGCGTGTGGGAAGAGGGCAGCCAGGGACGGACAAAGCCCTCACTGGACTCCACCAGGTAGGAACACACAGATGCTCTCCCAGCAGTTACCCGGCTGGGGATGACCTCAGCCGCAGCTGCAGCCAGGGCCCTGACAACCTATAGAGATTCTGACCGGCCTAGTCTAGAAGCATCAGTGTTTGAAATTGGTGCAGAGCAGACTGGCTGTTTCAAACGCCTTAATTTTTTATGTTTATTTCTAGGCCTTGGGGATTCCTCTCCCTCTTAGAAATGTATTAGACTTCTAATCTTATGAATATATTACTTTAATTAATATATTTCTAATAGGCACAGGCTGTGCTAACACTAATTATAAATTTTTGATTCTTTGGTTTTGTATTCTTTCTTACACCCTTGGTAAGCATCTTGTGGGTATCCAACCCTCTCACGTGCCCCTGCCAACAAGTGTGCTTATGATTAGAGAATGTATTTTATTTTCTAAAACAGACTTCTATCACATCTAATGAAGTACAGTTAAACACAATGTAGGCTGACTCCTCTTTAATGCTAATTGTTACCCAGGATAAAAACGCATTTATTTTTGAGGCCATTTAGTTTCTCATTTTTCATTTACAGTGATTATAAACCATTTTTGAGAATATGCATACATATTTAATTCCCCCAAGAGGTGGCTGAAATAGCCCAATATTAAAGAAATTGAAGTAGCACAGGGGGCCAGCTCATCTCTGGCTAGCCTAACGGAAGACATCAAGGTTCTCAGGTACTGGGTGCTCTTGTGTGCCCCACCCCCAACAGCGGGCACGAGGGGAGGCCCACCTCTGCTAATGCGTCTCAACAAAACATGAGGAAGAGGCTCT
This sequence comes from Mus minutoides, assembly GCA_902729485.2. Lineage (NCBI taxonomy): Eukaryota > Metazoa > Chordata > Mammalia > Rodentia > Muridae > Mus > Mus minutoides. The sequence goes on along the minus strand of LR749630.1, from coordinate 362,966 downwards.
TGTCCTGCTCAGCACCTGGAGTTTGTCTGGTATATTTTGCCAGTGATGAGACACAGTCAGACCCCGAGCCTCTATAAACTGGTGGGTGTTTAAGCTACATGTCCAGGTTTCCTGGACAGTGATGTCCTGAGATCTGCTGACTGAGTTTGTATTACCAACACTGCAAAACAAATGTGTAGCGCCCCTTCTGGTGCACATCAGGAGTGCAGCAGGTACTTATAATTTTATACACCTGACCATTTCGGTTCAAACGAAACATATAGATGTGCTTAATGCCATCTGTGAATTAGAAATGTTGGCTCTTCTTCTAGAGTCTAGAACAGTTAGACACCGTGTGTGATTGTCTTCATGCACCCAGCAGGGAACGAGTGACTGCTCTGTAGGCAGTGGACAGTCCTGACTGTTGCTGCCCTCAGCTCCAGGCTCTAGCTTTCTACTCTGCCCAGCACTGACTATGCCACCCTTGTCTGCTTAGAGATGGGTGGGGTCTTCCTCCTCACAAGTGGGGTGGCTGCACTTGAGCCTCTTACCTTTGCTCAAGTCAGGACTCCTCCCCTCGGCTGTGGTGATGTGGTACGATGCTGGGGCACCTTGAGAGGTGGGTGACTCTGGAGTCTCTGAACTTTCAGACAAGCGTGAGAGCTGGAGGCTTACTTGTGCCTTTGGTAAAATTATCCCAGGAAAGTTGTTTGCTTTGTTTAATTTTGTTTTTGTTTTTTTTGGGGGGAGGGGTCTGGTTAAATTCAATAAATATCACCAAACGGAGTGGAGAAGGATGAAAGAGAGAAAATGAATAAAGGATCAGGAGTATCATGACAGGTGGGCCCTGTTGGGACCTGCTGAGGACATTGGCTCCAGGAGTTGACAGCATGGCTGGTTTCCAGGAGAGAGGGGTAGGAGGATCAAACCACCTAAGCTAAGGCTCCACCTGCAGCAGTGTTGCCACCTATAGGGCTGGACTTGCCTCAGAACAAGAAGCAAGGATGGGTTTATTCTGGGAAGCTCTTAAGCCCAGAGTAGCTGATGTCAGAAGGATTCTGGTAGGATGTGTAGTCTGTGTTTGTGTTTGACCACATTCCGTCTGTTCATCATCCAGGGAAGGCTGAAGGCAGCAGGGTAATTCAAAAAAGACCAAACCAGAACAAGCCAAGGGCTGCCTTGGTTCCCAGCCTTAGAGACAGCATCATAAATGAGAAGTACTGCAGCCCATGCATGGCACAGTAGCAATCCCACCACCTGCCACCTCCCACTCTTCCCCCAAATAGGAACAAAAGCCTGGAAGTCTGGCTAGAATCAGTCTGTAATTCACCCCAAGAGAATAGACACCTCGTCTGGGTACTACTACCTGTCTAAAATGCCACCCACCCTCCTACCTTCTCACTGAGGATTCAAGGCCAGTTAGTAGAAGCATTGTGGGCCTAAAGTTAATCTCAAAATGAAATAGTTTCATAAATGTTGGTGTTAGTTCATGAAAGAACTAAGTGTCACTCTTTGAAATGAAAGCCCAGATATTTTCCCACTGCACTTGGGTCTGTTTCAAGGTAATGGTAACTGTGCTGTACACATACACACACTTAACACACAAACAGACATACATGCACCCCAACACACATACATATACACATATCCCAACATATACACATCCCTACACACGTGTGCCTAGACATGCTTACATGAATGCACACACTCTTGTGTGCAGACATACACACATAGCACTGTGGAGAAAGAGCACACATGATATCTTTCTGCAGAGAAGCAGCCAATCCCCTGAAATAACCATGCATCGGCATTAACCATGGCTACAGGCAGGATGGGAGAACAGGCGCCTGGCACAGCTGGCTGGCCTTCTGCCTGCCGTCCCCACACCCCTATTAGGCCAGCTCTGGATAGCCTATAATTGGTTCCAGCGATCCTCAGCCGCCCTGAGAACTGCCGTTCAAACTTGAGCAGCGTCGTGATCAATCGGAGCTGACGACAGCTGAAGCAGTATTGACTTCCCATTCCTAAACAGGGGGATCATTAGTCAAGGAAAGCATCTTTTAATTACTCCCAGGAAGGAGAAAAAAAAATCTTTTTGGATGGATTCTGCAACAGCTGCCATTTTTTTCTAGTGCATTCGATATTAAATTTATTGTCGCAGGAGGGGAGAAGATGCCCTCCACCCCTCCGTAATGGGGGTTTGATTTGGAGAAAGAGTCATGTTAGAGGGGAGATCGATGAGTGGCAACAATTAACTACAACTGGGTTGGAATCAGAACAGCACCCCCCCCCACACACACACACACACACTGTTGATCCCATTTAAACACACACTTAAAATATTGATTGTAAATGGGGGTGTTGGTGGCCGTAGAAGCAGCAACAGGGGAGAGAATTCTCTGGAGTTGAGGCTAGGAACAGGGGTGTGCTGTATGACTCTCAGTGCACGTGTTTGTATGTCAAGCTGTGTTATAGACAGTTGGATCAGCTGAGTCTGGAGCCACCAGGTGCGCAGGGGTCTGGGTTCCAATGTAGGGAGACTAATTGGCTGTCACTGGAGGGAGATCATTGGTGAGCCTTTAAGATGAATTTAAAAAAAAAAATGGCCACATTATGGTAAAGCCATTATGAGTCAAGTGACTGCTTTTGCTATGCACAGAACACAGCGTGGTCACCTGGCACCTAGGTGTCAGGTGCTCTTGTTGCTACGCTCCCCCGCCCCCTCCCATGGGTGAGATGAAGCTCTGGAGCTGCTCCGGCAGACCCCTGTGACATCTGTCCTTGGGGCCGCGTACCCTGGGCCAGTCCGCACCATGCTGCCCTGCCTCCCTTCGCTGCCCTGCCCTTTCACATGGAAGCTGGTCATATCCGCTTCGGCGGAGGTGGTTCTCCTACCAGACGAGGCAGAAGCCAGGGGCTTGGCACTGTAGCTGACCCACTCTGCTTCCTATCTTTGTCTCCCTGATGGCATCCGGCTCGGGAGGGTCAGCAGGGACCATGCTATTTACATTTTAGTGTAGGTAGCCTCCTGTTTACACGGTGCTTGGCACCTGCTGCCTTGGGAGCTCGGAGGAAGTTGGACCGCCAGACTGTGTTTTCAGTTCCAGGAACAGCTCATGAGAGAAACTCCGAGCATAGCCAAAATCACCCATTACCACTCTGCTGCCTCTTGGAAGGGACCGTTGGCCTGTTTAGTACACATTCTCTGAGCATCCTCCCCCACCCCTCCCTCATTATACGTCACTCCATCTCCCTGCCTAAACCCTCTTCTGTCTTTAACCTATAAAGAAACGTGGCCATCGATAGGAAGAGCAGGGCCCACATCAGAAACCTGCGTGGGAGAAGACTGGCCACACACTTCCATACCCAACCAGTCTGCCCGGCAAGGGGAGTCCCACTTCCCTTTGATTCTGCAGGGCCACTTTCATCTTATTTATGCACATGGAGATATTGATAAAGGCGAAATGTATCCAAACTGAAAATAATTGGATCCCCGCAGCTGACTCAGAGATATTAAAAGCAGCCCCACTTGGCCACGTCTTTGTCTTGTTAGGTTTGATCATAGGATCACAATATAGTAATCTCGGGCTCAAATTTCTGGCATAAAGATGCGCTGTTCTAAATGTGGCCTCAGGGACATGACTGCCCACGCGGTCCCGGGATTGTCTCGTCTGATTATTTTTCAACAGTTCTTGGCCTGCTGAGGTCAATGTTTTGTGTCTTTTGAGTGTTCCTCTGTGCTGGACACTTCTCTCTATTCTCTTTCTTAAAAAAAAAAAAAAGAAAGAAAGAAAGAAAAACTGAAGGGGGGGATCGGAGACGGAAAAAAAGGCCTTTGCTGGGCTGACCAGAGTCCATCTGCAGTTGGGTGGCATCTGCTCCCCACATGTCACTTCCCTCATTAACAAGCAATTGAATTAATTAAATGCTACTCAGAACACGCATAACAAGCTACCGGCAGTGTCCAAATTAGCACTGATAATCAAGGCTGATTCCCTTTATTATCTTCCTAAGTGGTGTGCACACTCTGCGCTCCCTGTCTGCCCTCATCTATTTACATACCCCCAGCTTCTGCCTTTGCACGGGGAGGTGATCTTACCTAGTTAATTTGCCACGATCACCAAGCATGGCGGATTGATGCCTGCCCGGCCACTACTGCCACAGCGTGCCTGTGGGGGAGCCCCCTCCCTGGCTGCCCTCCCCCAGCCCCAGCCTTTGTAGCTCACGCTCCCTGATAAATTAAAGGCCACCCCTGTGGTCTCTCAAGTGAGTAATAGAGGCAGAAATTTCATTTTGCAACTGGCTGATTTAATGATCCGAAGGGTAATTAATGGCCTGATTATCTTAATGTTAAATATGTCCGGCAGCAATTACTGTGACCTCCCGCTTGTCAAGGTCCGGGCTGTGCTCTTCTTTCAATTAAGTTCTCTGGGGCTTAATGGCATGAATAAACTCCTCTGATTCTATCATCCTGGACGCAGAGGGTTCAGAGAGCTGGGGGCTCGTTTGGAGTTTTAATCAGCCTGTCTTCTTCTCTGGCGACCAGAGTTAACAGTTATAACAAGGGCAGTTTAACTTTCTGCTTTGCCCACGCAGACCCCTTCGCACGCGTGCACGCGACGCGCGTCTTTTATCTCGGTTATTTTTCCCGTGTTTATTTCAATGCTCTGAGGGAGAAATCTGTTTGTGGAGGAAGCCGCTGTGCTCCTGAGAGTTGTCTCTTCCAATATAAATTACCATGTGAACTCTGTGGTTTTTCTGTTTGACAGCCTTAATTAATTGGCAAGAGCCCCCGAAAATGACAGTGCCACTAATTGCAACTCAGAGTGAATTTCTGTCACCGCCGCGTGCCTGTCGGCGGCCGAGCCCCAGCTCCAACCATAGAGTTAGGCCACCCTCCTTGTCCCCTGTGTGTCCGGCACCAGCCCCGGCATGGCCAGACTCCCCAAGGAGCAGAGGCTCTGCGGGCACGCATCTACTCAGAGGAGTGACATTTACTGCCAATAAAGTTTATACATCCACGGCTCTGCAAACCCAGCAGCTGCCTGGGGAACCTCTGCTTTTTACTTAAGATATTTAGCAACTTCTCCTAGCTGCCGAGTTGGAATCCCACCGAAAGTGCCATAACTCTCGGGGCAGCCCTTCCTGACTGGACGGGCCTCATTAGCACATTACTAAATATGTGTGAGTTTACTAGAGCACTGGCCCAGATCCCAAAGATTCTACTATAAATATTAAGCCAATTAGGAAAATGTACAGATGAGGAGTGCATTAACACTGCCTTAGAAATAATACCTATAGATTACAGTGACAAGGAACAGAGCCGAGGCCAGGCAGCTTGGAGGAGATTTGGGCTTGAACAGGGAGCTTCTAACGAAGCCCCGAACAGACCAGCTCTTATGGGAAGGGTGGTTTGAAGAAGAAGCTTCTAAGGGTAACTTAAAGGGTTTCCGTTTACAGAAGATGCCTGTACTGGCATTCGCCTTTGGACAGGGTGGTATGCAGGATCTCTTATGCTGCTACCCAGAAGCCAGTGTGAGCTGGAAGCCAGCCTGGCTGCCAGAGAGCAGTCTTGGGTTGGAAATCTGTGTTGTTGACTCTCCGAAGTGTATCCATGGAAACAGTTGAGGAGCTTGTGGGTGTTAAGATTTCCAATCATGGCTGGAGGATGCCTCTCGGGCACCTCGGCCAGTTGAGCCTCTGTCCACTTGGGAGAGCTTGTGGAGGAAGGGGACAGGAAGGTTAACTGTTTTAGGCTTGAATTGCCTACCAGCCACACGCTCCAAAGGCTCGTGTCTTTCAATGCAGTTTTGTGCGTCCACATAGGAAATGTTCTTCTCTCTGTGTCCATCACGGAAGGGCAGGAGGATGAACTCCCCTGGTGTCCCCAGAGCCCTGTGTACTTTTTCTGAGCACAGAGAGATGGCCTGTGGTTTGCAAACCCGACTCCTGGCATTGTCCTTAGTCCTTCTGTACCTGTTCCTTCTCAGCTCTGCAGCTCAGGAGAGATCACATCCACACCGCAGCTAGAGAAGCTGCAGTGTTAGCAGTGGCCGTGACTCAGCCCAGCCCGGTTTGCACTTGGTTTCTCTGTCCTTAACTGTCCATCCTATGTCTGGGTATGGGCATTATTAAGCTCCTTGTATATGGTGATATGTCCACGGTGCCTTCCCACTAATAAACTCTCAAAGCCTCACAGCAGTAAAGGAAGAAAGAACAGCCAGGAACCGTTTGTTTCTGGTTACTCTCACGCAGCAAGCCTGTACTCTGCTCAGGAGTCAGACGTCTGCGTTCTCTGCAGCTGGTACTGATCTTAAGTTCTCATGCAGAAAATTTAACTGAGAACTGTGAGCCACTGGTCACCCGACGCAGGTGCTGGCTAAGCTTTCCACAAGGCTACACCTTGTTCCTGCCCTGGCCTCACTCTGCATGTATCCCTGACCCAACTCCCTTTGCAAAAACATGGAGGCTGCTCTTCACCCACTGTTGTATCTACATGATGAAATGTGGAGTCTGCCAGAGGATTCATAGTTCAGCATCTTCTGTGATTCTGGTTTTCAAAGCCAGGGTGTTTGATCCTTTGTAAAATGAAAGTAGTCATTATACCTACCCACTTAATCATGCAGAGTTAATGCTAAAAGAAAACAATATTTATGAAGTTTCTTATCTAGAAAGTATGCTGGGCTTTGTTCCTGGATCCTACATGCTGCTAGTAAGAGAGACGAGGCAGCCTCTGTGTTCTCCCCTGGGCACATGGAAAATGTTACCAGTGTTCTGCTCAGTGTCTGTACACTGACTTATGCAGCATCAGTACCATCTAAAAAGCACACACCCTCAAGACGCACCCCAAGCCTATGTAGCTAGCATCCCCAGGGGTAAAGTGCAGAGAGATGCTTTCACCCTGGAGGGAACTCTGGCACATGGTACAGTTCAAGAAGCTTTTGTCTGTATGATGAGAATGCAGATAGCCCTGCCTGTGGAATATCTGTCCTTTGCCACATGTCAGTCTGCCCCCCCACCCACCCCCCGCATATCCAGACTATCATCCAGCAAGAGTTACAGCCACTACTAAATAGAAAGTTTGCAATAAGTGTGGCTTTTCCCTCAGAGTTTCAGCTAAGATTCCAGGGAGTGGCCCCAGGGTGGTAGAACATGTGTCAGCAACATTTGATCCACTTTTAGCAGCCCTGTTGGATGTATCCTCAGAAACTATCCTTAGTCCAGTTGACCCCAAACCATTCTCCCTCCAGGACTGACCACCATCCCCTAACAGCAGATCTACTTGATATCAGGACCATAACCTGAAATGTAAATGCATTTTTTGAAGTATTCCAATAGAATACTATCCTTGATTATTGAAATAAATTAATGAACAACTGGATTACTGAGGACAACTAGAATATTGTTTGGTTTTTTGTTTTGTTTTTTTTTTGTTTTGTTTTGGTTTTAAGATAGGGTTTTTCTACGTAACCCTGGCTATCCTGGAACTGTTTTTTGTAGACTAGGCTAACCTCAAACTCACAGAGATCCACCTGCATCTGCTGCTGGGTTGCTGGCATTTAAAGCATATGCCACTATGTCTGCCTCTGTTTGATCTTTTTAAAAGTTATATTGAGGGGGCTGGAGAGATGGCTCAGTAGTTAAGAGGTCCTGAGTCCAATTCCCAGCAACCATAAAGTGGCTTACAACCATCTGTAATAGGATCTGATGCCCTCTTCTGGTGTGTCTCAAGAAAGCAACAGTGTACTCACATACATAAATAATTTTTTTTTAAGTTATAATGTGGGGTTGCAGAGATACTCAGTAGTTAGAGTGGACTGCTCTTTCAGAGGACCATAGTTCAATTCCTAGCACCCACTTTGGGTGGTTCCCAACTGCCTTTAAATCCAGCCCCATAGGGTCCAGTGTCCTCTTCTGGACTGCACGGGTACCTATACTTACATATGCCCATACCCGCCTATAGACCCACATAAACCAAACCTTTAAATTGAGGTCACTTTTACATATGCACTGCACACTTCTTAGGTGTGCTGCCAAGTTAGTTTTGACAATTATATGCATTTACCTTTTCATGGCCTTTTCTACAACCCTGGAAGTTCCCCCTCTCCTCGCCCTCCCTGTCCAGGACAGCTATGCATCTGATGTTTATTAGCACAGGTTAGTTTCGTCTCTTATAAAAAAAATTCCTATAAACAGAATCATGTAGTATGCATGCATATTGGTTACTTTTCTTGTTGATGTAATGAGAGTACTCAAGAGGAGAAGACCTTGTTTAATTTACAGTTTGAGGGGATACCTTCCATAATGACAAGGTAGACATGCTGTCAGGCAGCCTGGTGGTGGCAGCATGTGGCAGCGTCTCACACGCATCTTGGCAGACCAGGAAGCAGACCTAGAGGACCAGTGCAAAATGTTCTCCCCTTTTTTGATTTGATTGAGGACCTCACCCATTGTCAGTGCCACCCACATTTAGGACAGGTCTTCCACTCAGTTAATTCTCTCTAGAAACACCTTCATACACACGGAAACTCTGCCTCACCAGTACCCTAGGTTCCAGCATATGGTATTTTGCCTTCTCCAGAGGGAGTACATTGGATGAAGATGAATTATCTTGAGCTGCACAAATACTAAATGCAGGGGGGGGGGTGACCAACCTGTGGCTGACAGTTTGCAAAACCATAGATAGATTTGCTTTGTGTGATATTGTAACACAAAGAGCCATCTTGGGTTGTATGCAGATACCTCTGAATGTTTTATGTGTGATGTGTGCATCTGCACATGTTCATGTATGTGCATGCATGTGGAGGCCTGAGGTCAACACCACATGTCTTCCTAATTCATCTTCTTTTTAAAGAGTTATTTTTAATTATGTGTGTGGATCTGTCTGTGTGTTAGTATATGCACCTCTGTACAAGTCCCTGACAGGGCCAAAAAAACCCAGATTCCCTGAAGCTGGAGTTACAGACAGTTGTGAGCCACAAGACTTAGGTGTTGGAAATGGGACCTGGCTCCCTCTGCAAGTGTTCCTAACCTCTGAGCATCTTTCCATCCCCTCCACCTTATGTTTTTGAGACAGGGTGTCTCACTGACCCTGGAACTCACCAGTTTGTCTAGACTAGTTAGCCAGCAAGCCCCAGGAACCCTCCTGTCTCTTCCTCCCCCACCACAGGGGTTACAAAACCATGCTGCCAGGCCCAGCTTTTCAACAGAGATGGTAAAGTTCCAAACTCAAGTCCTCATGCTTGCAGAGCAAGGACTTTACCCACTGAACCATCTCTCAGCCCAGCACCAGTCCTTGGGTTGCGTTGGGTTGGGTTGGGTTGGGTTGGGTTGGTTTTTCATGACAAGGTTTCTCTGTGTAGCCGACTGCCCTAGAACTCCCTCTCTAGATAAGGCTGTTCTCGAACTCACGAATATCTGCCTCTGCTTCCTGAGTGCTGGGATTAAAAATATGTGCCCACTATGCTGCTCCAAGATACTTCTTAATTCAGATTGTCAGTCAGGAGTAGCAGTATTTCTGCTTCTGGCTTCCATAACTTAAAAGAGTAGAGTTGGACAGGGGTGTATGTCTGCCAGACATACACTTTGTGTAGTCGTATAAAGGAGTGCCCAGTCTCATCGACTGGTCACCCCCAAAGCCCATTAAACCAGGCACTGTCTGTATAGGTCTGGTTGTAGACTCATGGTGATTTGTTACAACTCAGGTGATGCTGACAGGGTAAGTCAGCCTTACCATTATGATGTACTGGGGATGGGATGGGATGGGATGGGATGGGATGGGATGGGATGGGATAGGGGGTTGACCTTTCTGACACACTGCCCCAGCCTTCAAAGTCCAGGTCTTGTCTAGTGGTTGAATTGCTAGAACAATGTTGAAAATTGAATTAGCAACATGGGTTTAACTTGTTGCTAAAACCTTAATTTTCCAAACAAAGCAATGAATTCCATGTAACTATCATCTCCTTTTAAAGAAAAGTCAACATGTTTTTTAAAGGGGGTAGAGAGCGCTATGAATCAGATACTTTGGGACAGTGCAGGGCATTCTGGGAAGGAGTTCCCGTGAGGCTGGTGGGGATGTATCTCGGTAGTAGAGCATACACCTACTTCAGGTGATTGTTTGACCCCAAGACTGAAACCAAAATCTCAGTGACTAGAGAGATGGCTCAACCATTGAGGCACTGACTGCTCTCCTAAAGGACCTGGGCTTAATTCCCAGCACCCACATGACAGCATACAACCACCAAACCATCCAACTCCCTCTTCTGACCCACCCCCTAGCACTGTGTGCATATTATATACAAGCATAAATGCAGACAAAACACCCATACATGTTAAACAAATAACAATCAAACTATAAAAAAACAAGTCGCCATGTAGCCATGTCATCTTTGCTACAATTTCCTACAAGTGATTGGAACACTTTGCCACCATCTACAGCAACAACTAATATTGGGACGGATTAATAGCTTTCTCAGTGAACAGTATGACCTGAACTATGGGCTGAACCCAAGGGTTGCTTGTACCTGAGCTAATGAAAGAGGGCCTGTTTCTCCATTCTAGAACGAAGCATGGCCTCTCTGCTAGCCTATTGAGTTCATGGGAGGTGAGACCGAGCTCCAGTGAGTGGCTCTTCTTTGTGACTGAGGAAGCCACAGATCAATTGAGACCATATCCCAAGGGGAAGTTGTGGACTTTCCAGGTCACCCATGGGTCCTGCACCATCTCACTGGGCAGGAGGAGGGTGAGGTGAGTGTTCCTGTAATAAGGAAAGACTCTTGCTGACCTAAGATAATCAACTGCAGGCCAGTTTGAAACATCCAGTGGACAAACACACTCTCATTTCCTTTTAAAACAACAACAACAAAAAAAAAAAAAAAAAAAAAAAAAAAAGCAGGAATCCCTAGAGTAGCCTAGGTTTCATGGAACTGTGCCCATTTCCTTCTGCCTTTCCCAACACTGATGGTAAAAGTAGAAACTGAGAAGACCCTTCCTGGAAAGAGCTCGGCACCACAGTCCACAACCTTTGCAGTGACGTGGCTTCTGACCCCCTGAGGCTTCTCTACACTTACCCAGAGCAGTGAGAGACGTGTGCAGAGGCTCCCACAAAACCGTCCTGCTGTGTTCTTGCATCTGCAGTTCAAGCTTTAGATAGAGCAGGAATCCAAAATGGGTAAACTGAAGGAATATGCAATATTTTATTCTAACTTTTTGTACTTAGTCATTTGTGAGGGGTTGGGGGGAATGTGTCACAGCTCACATGTGGAGGTCAGAGGACAACTTTTGGGGGAGGGAGACCTTTCTTCCACCATGTGAGCCCTACAGATCCAACTCAGGTTTTCAAGCTTGGTATCAGGTTCCCTGGTATATATAATAATTTAATGTAAAATATTATATATGCCACATTCCATAAAATGTAAGTCATATCTAAATGTAGTATATATGTATACAGTTGTACATAATTGTATATAAATACATAGTTGCTGTGTATACAACCAGCATATTATAATACTGGCAATTACTTAGTCATACATTTTTTGAAGTATGACATATGTATTATTTCTATATGTATATGCTATAATCCTGTAGCATATACAGTATGACATTTTAGCCATTACCTACAGTGCAACTAGAAATGTAGTGACAGACAGATGGACACAGTATATACTGTCAAAGCATCTTATAAATTGGGATGTACTATAAGTTGTTAATTGGCACTATGTGTATGAGATTCCTGTAAGATCAAAGCCTTGAAGGGACAGGGGACATCCCCAACATGAGTGACATGCTTGTGCCTCTCACCACATGCAAGCAGGTAGGTAGCCCCCCAGGTACACTCTAGTCTGTGCTCTTGTCTGGAGCCTGTGCTAAGCACACTGAGACTGGAGGAAGCATTGCACTTGGACCTGAGCCCTGCTCTGTTCTTAAAAACCACGCGGCCCTGGCCTCCTCAGACCTCTTTCCTCTTTGTAAGAGGTGAGATCTTAAGTGGAGGAGGATAAAGGGTCAAAAGCAGTGTATTCGTTAGGGTTTTACTGCTGTGAACAGACACCATGGCCAAGGCAAGTCTTATAAAAACATTTAATTGGGGCTGGCTTACAGGTTCAGAGGTTCCGTCCATTATCATCAAGGTGGGAGCATGGTAGCATCCAGGCAGGCATGGTGCAGGAGGATCTGAGAGTTCTACATCTTCATCCAAAGGCTGCTAGTGGAAGACTGACTTCCAGACAACTAGAGTGAGGATCTTATGCCCACACCCACAGTAACACACCTACTCCAACCAGGTCACACCTATTCCAACAAGGCCACGCCTCCGAATGGTGCCACTCCCTGGTCCAAGAATATACAAACCATCACAGGCAGCTTTGTGATGGCCTTCTTCATCTGCCTCTGTGATGGAGTGTGAACTGCATCTGAACCCTCACAGCCTAACTCTGAAGGCCTTTTCCCAAGTGAGAACATCTGTAAAAGCGTGAGTTACTGAGTAGTCAGTCTGACCTAGCATTCCACCTCTGAGTATATGCTCAAGACCAATGAAAGCACATCCAGGGGCTGGAGAGATGGCTCAGCAGCCAGCGGTACTTGCTGCTCTTGCTTAGGACCCACGTTTGTACCTAGAACCCACAATGGTCTACAGCTCCAGCTACAGAGGATCTTGTGTCCTCTTTGGCCTACTTGGGCTCTAGGCACACAAGGGGTGCATAGAAATACATGCAGACAAAACACTTAATACACATAAAAGTAAATATTTAAAAAAGAAAACAAGAGTTCACACAGAAACCTGTTTGCATTAATGTTCGTAGCAACATGGTTCTTGTCAGCCAAGAAGTGGGAACAAAAAACATAAATACATGTGGTCTATCTGTGGGTTCTGTTATCCACACTGTTAATGAATGGCATCCCAAGTTGCTCTCTGCCATAACTGAGCCTTTGATACTATCCTAAAAGAAGCCATTCACTGCGGATCCCATGTATGGTTCTTCAGGACAGGCTGTAACTATATAGGAATCCCAACAGGGCTCCCAGGTCCCAGGCCAGGCTAAGAGGCAGCTCATACTCACTTTTTTTTCCTTCCATCAGTGGTCTTGTCCCTAGCATTCTTTCTAAAGGATCAAAGAATCACTCAAGCCAGGCATGCAGGTTCTAAAGTCTCCAAAGGACGTGGTTGGAGACAGACTGTGGGAGGACTTCTGAACTGTGAGGAACAATGTAATAGTTTTTTTTTTCTTTCCTCGTTCCAGTCAACCCTACTCGCTCTGGTCTGCCCCACTTGCTCTGGTCGGTCCCACTTGCTCAGTCCCTACCCTTTCCAGTCCAAGGATTCATTTATTATTATTCATAAGTACACTGTAACTGACTTCAGACGCACCAGAGGAGGGCATCAGATCTCATTATGGGTGGTTGTAAGCCACCATGTGGTTGCTGGGATTTGAACTCATCACCTTCGGAAGAGCAGTCAGGTGCTCTTACCCACTGAGCCATCTCACCAGCCCCCACAATGTAATAGTTTTAACTATCAGCTTGCCACAGCTTAGAATGACCCAACAAAATCTCAACTGAGAAACTATCTTTAGTAAGTTGGCCTATGGACATGTCTGTGGGGGTTGTCTTGATTGCTAGTTGGTATAGGAAGACTCGGTTCTTTGTGAGCAGCACATTCCCTAGGCCGGGAGCCAAGCAGGCAGTACTGCGTTCATTTCCTCTCTGCTCTTTACTGGATACAGAGCTGTGTTCTCACACTACAGAATCTCTCAGTTCTACCCTGATTTCCCTCCAGTCATGAGCTGTAACCCAGAATTGTATTCTAAGAAACCCTTACCTCTTTGGCATTGAGCCCTGTGGACACCTGCAGCTGTCTGGCTTTGGCTGTCTGTCTGCAAGTGCTGAATTGAGGAGAGTTTTCACAAGGGCAAATAGTGATGGGAAGGACAAGTGTCCCCAAGGATCTCTGCTGGGCACCATTGGTAAGAATAGCCCTTAGACCAGTTGATCATCCTTCAAATGACGACCACCTCCAGGAGAGAACTAAGCTTGCTTAAGATAAGCAGGTGTCTGGTGCCTTCCTGTCCTTGTCCAGAAGTGTTTTATTTCCCCTTGCTCTCTGCTGCAGGCTTCCCTTGCATGCTTTTTATGCTGCATGCCAGTGTCTCCCGTGTGCTAGCCAGCTCTCTAGCACCAAGCCTCTACCCAGGCCTGGCATTTTCTCCTCTAATTTCTCACTGTCACTTCTTTGGTGGTCATGTCTGGAAAGTCAAAGAACACGGTGAACGTGATTTTAGTTGATGTCATAATCCCCAACATCATAATCACTGTAGACAAGTTAAGGCTCAGCAAGTAAAGGGGCTTGCTGCCAAGCCTGATGACCCAAGTTCTATCCTCAGGACTCACGTGATAAAAGGAGAGAAATGACTGTATAAGTTGTTCTCTGACCTCTACATACATACCATGGCACATAATAATAGACAGGCAGACAGATAATTTAAAGGATTGGTGAGCTATTTCAATTCTTTTGTACCGAGCCTGTGTTAATAGTGTGTTAACATACACCACGTATCTTAAGTGAGCCAAGCCATACTTCAGGTGTGCAGTAGACACTAGCATATGGACATCCTGGATCTGAGCACTCTATTGTGACAGTACCGCTTACCTAGACAGCTTGCAGTACAGCTATGGGATTGGAGTACTCACCTGATTGGGATATGTGAGGTTTGTACTATCTCCCTTCATGACAGCCCAGTCTGGAAAGAAAGGCATGCGTTCATTCAGAAGAGCCATGCTTAATGACACCTTACAGAGGTCCTGTAGCCTCTCAGCTGGGAGTCCAGTTAACAGTACATGAACCTTTAGGGACCAGTCCCAGTCTAAACTACAGCAAATGGCTTATCCCTTGATTACCTTTCCCACACTCTGGGTCCTTTTTCCCCCCCAGACCTGTTGTCCCCCTGCTCTTCAGGATGAACATGAACAATGTCCGAATCCTTCCTGAGACCTTGTGCATCATTGCAGCTGCCATGTTGCCCACCTTCTGTAGCTACGAGCTTGGTGCCGTCCCTGACACCATTATCCAAACACAGCTCTGTAAGTTAGACCTAGAGCTGTGTACATAAACCTCCCGGGCCTGGCCTAGTCTCTAGGGCCCCTTATTTAAGCACACATGTGTTCTAGAAAGCATATTCACTTCTAGAGAAGTCAGAGCCGTTTCTGAAAAGGCAAATGATGATGGAGGTGGCTTCCCGGAACACAGCCCAGGACTTCTGACTTCCAGATGGCCTTTTACAGTCTCAGCCTCCTTGTAAAAATCCAGTGGCTTCTTTCATTAGAGTTCTCCCAATGGCTTTCTCAGAGCCGCATTGTGCATCCCAGCCACCCGAGGGCGCCACGTCGCAGATAGGTACCTCAGTAATATGTTTTGGGTTCTGCTGAGAATGAATTCAAGAAAACCAGGAGCCCCTTGATGTGGGGAAACCATAGCACCCTGCCCTTTCCCCACTGACACGGCCACACACCTGTGATAATTGAATGATCAGTTATGGAAGGTGGAGGCATTCCTTTGGTATGAGCTGAGTGCAGATGAAAGATGGGGGAGGGGGCTATCACCTGCTCCTATTTAGCAGAACACCTCACATCTCTAGAATGGGAGAGCTGCCTCACCAAAAGAGGAGGTGTAAGGTAGGGCTCAGTTTTTATCCAGCCTGGCACAGGCTCTTAATTCTCCCAAGTTTAAGTTCAGCAACTTACTTAAACAGGGGGAAAAAAGAGGAGAGGGGGTTCATTTGTTCTATATTAAATAATGGTCCCCATAAAACCTAGCACCTACCATAGTGGTGTTTCTGATCCACACCAAAACTAAAGAGAAGTGTAGGATTCTCACAGACCATCCACAGAAGTAACTTAACAGAGACTAGAATCTCCCCTTGGCAAAGCACTTGGAGGAGTGTGTGCTTTTATTTCCCTTTTTTATTTTATCCAGTGCACATGCACCGGATATTAAGGCTGAGCTCTGTGATAGAACTGACCACAGAAGCCTCACACACTGAGATTCCCCCATGTGGAAGAGCCAGAGAAGGCAGATCTGGATAGACAAGCCAGAGCAGAGGTGTGCTGCCTAGTGTGGGATCAGTAGGCCCAGCCTGGCATGAGGTATCCTCTGGAATGATGGGAACAGGCTAAAACCAGATTCTGGAGATACTTGCACAGCCTTATGGACTTAATAAAAATTGCTGCATTGTATATCTAACACAGGTGAATTTTATGGCATGTAAATTATACCTCAATAAAGCTGTTAGGGAAGAAAAGGAGTCGGCACTGCTGGCCCCCACTCCAGGGGGCTCCGAGTTTACTGAGAAAGCCAAAGAAAGGGCAAACAAAAAGGCAAAACAAAGGGGGAGCACAAAGGGGCCCTCCCTTCCCCTAGTGGCCATAACAGTGAGCTGAATTCCAGCCAGAGAACAGGCCATCTGGCCCCAGTCCTGGTTTCCTAGGGTTTCAAAGCCTCCTGGGTAAATACAGATCTGCCAGGCCTCTTCAGTCCTGGGAATATCTGAGGATACTTGGCAAGTCTGTGGACTACAGAGCATGTCCTCCTCTAGGAAGCTTCCCTCCACCTGCAAGATCCACCTTCACATCTCCACAGACTTCCCATGCCTTCCCATATCCCCTGCCTGATCCAGGACTCTGATATACAACAATTAGGTTTTGGTGCTCACACACACACACACACACACAACACATGTGTGCTCACTCATAGACACGCACCCATGCATGCCATCAGGCCTGCCACCAGCTCTGAGAGGTGGCTTATAATCTGAGGTCGATCTCAAGAGAAGTATGCTTGGGAGGGACCAGAAGCCTGTGAGCCCAGGCCTGAGGCTGTAAGCACTTCCACTCCTCACCATGGCCATCCTTGCCTGAAGAGGCTCTCCACAGATTGTGGACTTCTCACTGAGAGTTAAGAGCCTGGAAACCAGTTGGAAGGCCGATAACCAACTCCTGAAGCCAGCTTGACTATGTGGACACATGAACCAGAATGCCCAATCCACGCCAAGATTTCCAAAGCCAATATATGTCCCTGTGAATTTTGGTCCCAGCCCATTGGTAACAGATGTTTCTAGGAACTGAAAGGGGAATACGGTGAACGTGTTCTTTATAGAATGTGTGTCTTCTGGGATGGTAAGGGGACACTCTAGTGCTGAGGGCACCAACCTCTGCAGCATTTCCCAAACAGACCCTCCCTAAGGGATGCTTGTGACCTTCCAGGGAGATTATGTATTTGGGGGGGTGCAGGGGGTTGGTTCTGCTCCAGGTTACTCAGTGTTGGCTAGATTATATAGTCTTCCTATGTAGGCTTCTCTTTGGTTTTGTTGTTGTTGTTGTTGTTTTTTGGGTTTTGTTGTTGTTGTTGTTTTGGTTTTTGGTTTTTCGAGTCAGGGTTTCTCTGACAGCCTTGGCTGTCCTGGAACTCACTTTGTAGACCAGGCTGGCCTCGAACTCAGAAATCCGCCTGCCTCTGCCTCCCGAGTGCTGGGATTAAAATCTTTAAGAGGATCTTAAGAGCAGAGAGCTCAGTAAGATCTGCTAAACTGGAATCCTTTGGATAGCTGAAACTACAGCCGGTGTGATGGTCAACCTCACAAGTCCTTGTGGCTGAGAACTAGGGTGCAGGGGCATTGGCAAGGCCTTAGGCAGATGTGGCCCATGTTTAAGTAAAGGACATGGCTTTAACAACAAGGGGGGGGGGGGGCTCATCAAGTCAGCTGACTCCTGGCCCAGCCTACTGCATTAATACTGCTTTGTGGCCTGCCCTACAAACAGACAAGCCAGTTCTTTAAACATCTTTCTCTCACCCCTCCCCCTCCCCCCCTGCCCTCCTCTCCCCTCAGGTCTGTTCTCTGCAGCAGGGTGGGGTAGGTAGGGAGAAAGGTCCAGAACCCAGTAGGTTTGAGTTGAGCAACACTGGGTCTGAGTATCAGAATCTGAAGCCTGTATGATCTGCGATGGGCTCCAAGGAGCAGCAGAAACAGTGAGAAAGGACAGATAGGTGTGAAAGGAGCCATGCTGACCAAAGACTCACAGCAGCCCATGCCCACAGACTAGCTGGGCTCTTCTAAGAAACCCATCTTTACAAAAGAATTAGCAGTCCCACAGTGTGTGCACACGGGCATGCCCATCCTGGCACCCTCACAGTCGCATCAATTCAAACTGTCCAACATACAGAGGTGAGTGATGAGACACCCCCCCCCAATTATGTTACACTGAAAATAAACAGTGCCACAGTCAGAAGCCACAGCCTCATATGTACCAGGCAGGTGTTCCACACAGGACTACAGCACCAGCTCTAAATGCAATGCTTCAGGAGATATCTACAGTGAAAGAGACAGACAATCTCAGCAGCCTTAGGGAATAAAGACAGCATCAAAAGAGGGAAAAAATGTTTGTTTGGTTTTTTTGCCTGCCTGTATGTCTGTGTACCACACCTGTGTCTGGTGCCTGAGGAGGTCAGAAGCGGTGTTGGATGCCCTGGAACTGGAGCCTTTTTATTTATTAACTAAAATTTGAAGGACGAGAGTTAACTCTGAGTTTCCTTATGTAGTAGTCTACGGTGGCCCTAGGATGGCCTTGGATTTGAGATCCTTAAGCCCCAGCTTCTCCACTGCAGTAGGTGTACTGCACAGGCTCAACTCTCACAATTGTTTTAAATTGTTTAAAAATGTTTAAAGAGAAACCTACATGCTGGGCGTGGTGGCACACGCCTTTAATCCCAGCACTCGGGAGGCAGAGGCAGGCAGATTTCTGAGTTCGAGGCCAGCCTGGTCTACAAAGTGATTTCCAGGACACCAGGGCACACAGAGAAACCCTGTCTCAAAAAAAAAAAAAAAAAAAAAGATTTTAATCCCTAGACAGGCGTTACCAAACACACACTATATACACACCCCTGAGCAGGCAGAGCCCTTCCCACCACATGGCTATCACTCATAACTTGGCCCTACCTGGCTCCTGAGACCTGGACTTGATGGCCCCTTTCCCTTTAGGAACCCCAAACTGGCCTTAGACTTCAGTCTTCCAGCCCTGCCCTTCACTGCAGTAAAAAAGACCTGTGCAGTAAGACCACAGTCCTGTCCTCAGCCAGGGACACAAGCTGGGAATGGTAGCCTGATTCCTGCCCCTTTGATGGGGTATACATCTACACAAAGTGCAACAGGGTCCCTTCTGCCAGCCTCACCCAGCCCTGTCTGTGACATCATACCCACACTTTCCCGAGCCTAGAAATAGAAAGAGGCACACATAGGAGAAATACTTAAGGGGATGGCCCCTCAAACACTGCAGTAGAGTAGAGGGAGCTGAGACTATCACCCCAGGGCCTAGCCAGTGGACCTGCTGTACAGAGACAGGAAGAGGCCCTAGCCCCGCTTAGTCATGTGCATTTCACTGTTGGCTGTAAACTAAAACTCTAGGCAAGACTGGAAGAGCGGGGAGAAATGCGAAGGATCTGAAGTTGTACACAATGGCAATGTTGGTTAGTTGGCAAATGGCCCTCTGGGGTAATGAAGGAAAGTGTGTTAGGCAGAAGCAGTGGCTAGAATATTAGCCAATGGAACAGTTCCTATTCCCTCATTGGAATGAGTCCTGGGTCAGCGGACACTACATAGAGAAGGTCCCATGGTTGACGAGGAGCCTGGCCCAAGGGCCAGAGTTTTATTATGTGTGATATATAAGGTGTTCATGAGTGTACAGGCACACGTGCCAGCCAAAGAACAGCCTCAGGTGCTGGCAACATTTTCATTTTAGACAGGGCCTCTCACTGGCCTGGAACTTTTCCACATAGGCTAGGCCAGCAGTCCAGGGAGCTCCAGGAGTCTGCCTGTCTCCCTCTCCAGCACTGGGATCACACATGGACCGTCACGCTACAGTTGCTTTTACCTGTGCTCTGGGATTGAACTCCAGTTCTCCTGCTTGCAAAGCCAGTGCTTAGCAACTGAGACCTCTCCCCAGTGTGAGCTTTTACAATGCTCACAGCTGCCCCGAGCCCTGGAGGAAGCTATGGACTTCCAAGGCTGTCCCACTGTGTGCATGCTTGGAAAGTCTGTTGAGAGCACTTGTAGCCTGTGCCAGAAAGACATGGAAGAGTCCCTGCGTCTCACTGTGAATAAGGACGAGCCTCTCACAGAAGCAATCTCTAGTCACCGCAGCCCTCCACTGTCCTATCTCGGGCTTGTGGCCTGGCAGGTTTGGAGGTCTGTGTGATTTCCATGCCAAGGGGAAGGATTGTACTGAGAGCAAGAGGGCCTTGATGCTGCCAGGGGTTGAACCCAGTGGATGCCACCAAGGGCAGCCCTTGCTATGTCACAGATATTCTGCCCATCCCAGCTTTTAGCTTTCGGTCCTTCCTTGTGACAGAGCAGATGTGTGACTGTTCTTTCTTGTCCACAGAGGGAATGGCCACACACCTATGGTTAAAGGGCATTCCGGTTTACTCCCTCACAGTCCTAGAGATTAGAAGTCCACAGTGAGCCTGTCTACCTGGGTTCAGTGTAGCATCTCTGGAAACCACTGTTCCCACCTTTCCTCCTTCTAGAGGTGCCCACTTACATTAGACCCTGTCACATGAACCCTTGTGATCACACAGGCCACCTAGGTATCCTAAGCTAACTCCTCCTCAGAACCTTGACCTCTTTGCTGTATCATTTCACATACTCACAGGAGTGAAAATTCAGATGTGGACATTTCTGGGAGCTAGAGTTGTGTCTATTACTCTATTCTGTCTCCTCTAGACACATGACCTATGCCGTCATCTCTCTGTGGGCCTAGGCCATGTCACCAGTCCCCTACACACACAACAGTTGGGACTCTGCTCATCTCTTTGTGATTCTTACAGGTCATCTCAGACTAGTGAGCCCAGGGAGCAGCCTCTGTTGTAAACAAAAACATATGGTCACAAGAGGAGTGTCTGGGCTGGCATGAGGGTGCTCAGGCCTTTCCTGCCATGCTGTTAATACCCAGAGCTTTCATGAGAGTCGGAAAGATTTGCCCTCCTACCCACTGCTGTCTGCAAAGCTCAATGTGAGTCAGCCACACATGTATGTCTGACATTGTTTGAGTCCATTTTAGTCACATGCTGGTTTCCTCCACTGAACTGAGTGCTTCTTGGACATCAGGATTGGGGCACTTGTTCTTGAGCAGTTGCAGGCAGAAGCCAAAGGTCATGTGGTCCAGAGCCACCATCGTCCCTTTGAGAGCCTCCTTGATATGGTTACTTCAGCCTTGAAATGGTCAGTGGTGTGAATCCATGGGCAGTCGAAAAAAGTAATGCTTTCGTCTGCTGAAAGTTCTGTGCTCCACCCGCCAAGGCAGCTATCTGTATAAAACACCTTTTTTTTTCCTTTTAAGTAGAATCCTATTGCTAATGAAACCATATTTGGGACATGAAATTGCTGCAAATACTAAATGCCATTACCCAGAAGAGCAGCCACGGCACACGCACTGGACGGCCCAAATAGAGCATTCTCCTCTTCTCGGGGAGATGAAAGTATTCCCTTCTATTAGCCTATGAAATTATTTTAGAACTGGGTTTTAATCCCTGGAATGAAGGTGGGGATGGAACCCCAGTGTTGGTTCCCATGTCAGATCGGAAGCGTGAAGCTGGGGCATGAAGGCAGGCCCACCTCGCCACCAATCCAAAGGAAATATGAAAAGGCTTGTTTTAATGTTGGCCAAAGGCAGTATGAAAGGTGGGGGCCCCCTCCCCACAGCGTCCTCTGATGCCCTCTCCGCCCCAATCCCGTTTGCTAGCAGCCCATTTCTGCGAGTTTTCCCTCTAGAACAAACCTATCATTTCTCACCGCAGGATATTTACAGCTTCAATCAGCGCCAGATTCAACTGGCTTCTGATCCCATCGCTGGAAGTTATAGATGCAGATATTATTTGCGCTGCGGTTAATTATGGAGCAATCAAACTTTGGCTTTTCCACTGTAATTTCCTCTGCCAGCTAATTTAATTAATCACCCCCAGCTCTGCTCTTCCAGCTGCGACCAGCAGGGTCATTAATTAAGCATGTGGTGGGAGCTGACGACCAGGTCCTGCCAAGCGTCTGCTGCCCACTGGGTCACAGGGAGACAGGGCCACTCCTCTGTCACTCTGGAAAAGAAGGTGTGGCCCTAGAGGCTGATGAAGAGCAGACAGGCTATCCCCGGGGGCAACTGGCTCATGAAAGTCAACCTGGTTAGAGACCTCAGTGTCCACTCAAATGGGTTGGGTGAGCTTGCCAAAGAGGTAGGCCCGAGGCTCACCTCAGCTTTGGTCTTGTTTTCAGGTGAGCCTGTGGTGATGTGGGCAGTGTCGGCAGCTCCTGGTCAGTGTTTCATACTGAGGTGCCGTCTTTCTCAAGGTCTTAACAAACGGACAGTATAATGTTCCCAACGGAAATAGGAAAGGATTGTTTTCCTTTTGACATAAGGAAGTAATTTTTTTTTTTTCTGCCTGAACCTGTCAGGACTGGTGTAGAAATGCTGCATGTGGTCCCCTCTACAGACAGACTTTAAATCAAAAGGCTGCCTTCCTCAAGCAACCACTACCTCTGCCTACATTCCACTGGCTGAAGGGCCTTCATCAGAATTCCACAGAATGCAGTGCACCCCTATGTTCAGGAAGGGATCAGCCAAATTTTGGCAGATCTTATACGAGTAAAGTCTTTATTATATTGATTTGTTATGGAGGTAGACATATGCGATGGTGTGTGCAGAAGTCAGTTCTTCCTTCCACTGTATAGGTCCCAGCACTCAAACCCAAAAGGGTAGACTTTGTGACAAATGCCTTCATCCTTCACCGTCCCTCAGTATCTAGTCTTAAGTAGAGAGTGATGAATCTTACTTACTAAATAGCCTTGACTAGTAGACCAGGAAGGCCTCCAACTCAGAGATCCACCTGCTTCTGCTGCCTGAGTGCTGGGATTAAAGGTGTAAGCAGCCACTTCCAGCCAAGTTTCTACTTTTATAATAATGAGGGGATTTGGGGGTTTGGTTGGTTGGTTTATAGTTACCATGCTGGGGTTTGAACTCAGGACCTGGGAAAGTTCCTGGGCTGGCTGACTTGCTTTCTTCCTTCCTTTTTTTTTTTTTTTTTTTTTTGGACAGGGTTTCTCTGTGTAGCTCTGGCTGTCCTGGAACTCACTCTGTAGACCAGGCTGGCTGCAAACTCAGAAATCCACCTGCCCCTGCCTCCCAAGTGCTGGGATTAAAGGCGTGCACCACACGCATGCCTGGTGTCCACAGAGGTCAGAAGAAGGCATGTGCAGCCCCTGGGACTGGAGTTATGGATGGTTGTGAGTCTCCATGTACATGCTGGGGAATGAACTCACGTCACGTCCTCTGCAAGGACAGCCAGTGTTTTTAACAGCTTATCTGAATCTTTAGCCCCTGGACAGGTTTTATTCAAAGGTGCAGTAAACCCTCCTAAAACAAGGACTGCCTCCTCAGAGATCCCACCCAGAGCCTTGCTCTCAATCAAATGAATCAAAGAGGCAGATGTGAAAACACATGCATCCACCCAGGAACATACACAAAAGTCCTTGAGGACAGGGGGCAGGCCCAGCAGAGTGCCTGGTCAGTAATTAAAGGGATAATAAGGATACCTTTTGTGCCAGAAGGAAGAAAATGAGCAGGAGGACCCCCAAAGTCTATAGGGTCAGGCTTTCTGCTCAGCCAGGCAGGAAGCCTCCATCATAAACCCCCTGAGGCCTGCAGACATCGAGGACCCTCCCACCTTCCAGTGGGGGGGGGGGGCGTCCTTGGACAGTGGCTTTGGCAAGAAGGTTAACTGTGTCTGTGCCTTCCTGAGGAATAGGGGTCTCCATGGCCACCTTAAACTTAAACAAATGTGTTCAGTCTTGACAATAGCCCGATAGCCTGCTGGCACATTAAATCTTAAATGCATAGTACATTTGTTCATTTCATGCTATAAGGATCATTCTGGAAGGAATTATAAGTGGTGGGTTTCCCCTAACATCCCAACTCTACTGTTGGAAATGTGGGAGATTCCTGAGAATTGCAAAATAGCAAGGATACATGCGTGCTTCTCCCTGAAGAAAATGTGCCATTAAAAAAAGAAGAATTTGTGTTTCAGCCATTTTCTTTCACAAAAAAATCTCTGTTGGCATTTAAATAGTTGAAACCCAAAGATTCAAAATTCTATTTATAAATCAAGTGATAATTTTTTTAAATAGTTGTTTACACTATCCATTGCTGCCTGAACTAACCTATAAAAATAGAGAAACAGAAACTACCAGGTTGATTCTTTGAGAACGGGATGGTCTCTGTTTGGAAAGGGACAGTCTCCTGGGCCAGTTTGTTCTTACCATGATGAACACCCAGCTGGACTGGCATGATGGCTTAGAAGTTTAAGGTGCGCTGGGCATGGTGGCACACGCCTTTAATCTCAGCACTCAGGAGGCAGAGGCAGGAGGATTTCTGAGTTCGAGGCCAGCCTGGTCTACAAAGTGAGTTCCAGAACAGCCAGGGCTACACAGAGAAACCCTGTCTCGAAAAAAAAAAAAAAAAGTTGAAGGTGCTTGTTGTCAAGCCTGAAGACCTGACTCCTCCTGCCGATTCTCCTCTGTCTTCCACATACCTGCCATGGCACATGCATGCACACACACATGCATTACACACACATGCATGCATAGAAAATGATAAAGAATGCTGAGTCCGTTTTAGGTTTGTTTTTTTTTTAAAGAATTTTTTATTTATTTTATGCATATGAGTAAACCACCATTGCTGTCTTCAGACACACCAGAAGAGGGCACCAGACCTTCTCTGAGCCACCATGTGGTTGCTGGGAATTGAACTCAGGACCTCTGGAAGAACAGTCAGTGCTCTTAACTGCTGAGCCATCTCTCCAGCCCCAGTTTTAGTTTTTTTAAGATGAGCCCATCCCCTGGTGTTGACCACCCTCCCCAAGCCTCAGTTTCCCCCACAGAAACTTCCTCCCCCGTTGTATAACAATTTCCCACCTCAGAGGTCCAGAGGCTCCTGGTCTCTTATCAGTTTCTCCAAGTCTCTAGACAACCTTACAGTTCCGGAAAGGCAGTGTAGTACTAGATAGGGCAGGAGCTGGGGACAGGGAACCAAGATCACACAGGAAGTGACCATGGCTCCTACAGTGCCCTCTGGGGGTACAGACTCCCCAGGATATGGTCCAGCTGCCTGCCTTTGTGAAGTGGCAGCCTTGAGGGAGGAGGGTTCCTTTAGGGGCTTGGGTGGTTCCTGGCCAGGACAATGGCTGTCCATCAGGGCTAAGGGATCTGTGTGTCCTGGTCCCCGTAGGGTGGGGCAGAGTGTGTGCTGGTGAAACTGATCAGAGCCGCTCTTCCTCTCTCTGTCCCAGCCTTGCAGATTGCCTTTTTAAAGCCAACCCTAATCATCGTCTACTCCTTTTTTTCCCCCCCTTTTTTTTTCCCTCTGCCTAGAAACAGACTCTGACAGTCCGAATGTTGGAAATAATTGGATTCTAAATTCTAATTCATCTGTAAAGTATTCGGTGATTAAATTAGCCTAATAGATATTATTTCGTACATGACTGCATAATTTTTCCCTGATTGGATCTCCATGGCACAATGGTATCCCCCAATTTACTATTGACTCGAGAGCCTCGGAAGGCAAGACATAGCCCTCTGCTCCTGCAGCCTGTTTTCCCAGGCTAAAAGTTAAAGTGATTTATGCCTAAAAGCCAGCGTCTTCCTGCTCAGGGGCAGGGGCACTGTGCATGTCATTCTTCAAGAAGAGCAGAGAAAGTAATGTTATCGGATGTCATCCTCAGCCCCCCTCTTCTGCTCAGAAGCCAGAAGCTACAGAGACCTTAAGTGTGGGTTACTACGTTGATGTTTTTTACATATGTTTGAAATTTTTATCAGAACTTCAGTCATCATCGACATAGATCTTAAAAATGTTAAGAACCTCATGCATTCAAGATGACTCACCAGGTATCAGGCGAGTGCAGGTTACCCAGCACTTGGCTGGCCGGCTACAGTGAAGAGTTTGCAGTCAGCCTGAGCTACTACACAGCTAGATCCTGCCTCACGATTAGGAAAACTGAGTGCTTGTTGATAAAATGTTGGCAGCTGCATCTTTACTAGTTCTTCATAGAGTTTGCTAAATTCCCATGGGGGGAAGGAAGGCCTGGGACCCGGGAACTGGCCACACTCACTCATTAGCTCGTTCTTTCTTTACACCAGTTTAATTTCATGTAATGTGCTCTTCCCTTCCCCCACCCTGTCGTTGCCTTCCTGGTTCAGTAGCTAGAAACAGCTGGTGGGGTTGTGTGGCAGCTGAACAGGGGAGGGAAGACATTTTGGCAAACAGTAGGAAAACCAAGGGTGGAGGAGGTAGGTAGACTCAGGAAACTGTTTTCATGAGTAGATGGAGGAGACAAAGGCTGCCCAGCAGGGACAGAAGGACACACACTCCCTCTGAATAGCTCCCTAAAAAACAGAGCTGAAAAGGAAGAAGGCCCATTTGCTTCTGGGAATCCAATAAATTGTTTCAGGAACTGAAAGTCTGTCCAGGCTAATGGAGCTGTGATTGACAGCTCTTCTCATTATGAAGCTCATCAGGGGACAGGGCATTCCAGTGCTGTTTAGGGGTCGAGGTGGGAATGAGAGGAAGCAGAAGCCCCGGGTGGGGGTAGGGGTGGGGACAGCATTCTGTGTGCTCTGTGTTCAGTCTTGAAAGAGTCCCTCAGCCCCTTCCTATAAAGGAGCTGGTGCTCTTTCAGGGCCATTTACCTCAAATATTATGACTGTCCATTTGTCTTGACCCTACCATGACACGTCTGTCCCTGACCCACAGTCTCTGTTGAA
Source organism: Mus minutoides (assembly GCA_902729485.2). Lineage (NCBI taxonomy): Eukaryota > Metazoa > Chordata > Mammalia > Rodentia > Muridae > Mus > Mus minutoides. The sequence continues at coordinate 336,144 of LR749630.1, read as the reverse complement.
ATGGTGGGCTCAGCATAGGAAGGTGTGGTAGGATCTTCCCACCTGTGGTATTCTGAGTAGAAGCATATGAAAGTGTGGTGACCCAGTCGCCCTGTTCTCCACAAGCTTTCTGTGTTTGTATGTGGTACTGTGGCATCTGCAGATGGCAACTAAGGCATAGCTGATTCCTCTGCCCATCAAGGAAGTTGTTGTGTCTGTCAAACTTGATGCACTAGCTCCTGTCATGAGACTCTAGGGTGGGACCTGGTGGGAAATGACACTCCAGAGATGTAGGGGGGGGGGGGGAGAAGGAGGTCCCATTGTTCTCTACTGCCTTAGAAGTGTATGAAGATGAAGGCTCAGTTGGTCAGATGTACTGATACCAGCCTCCAGCTCAGCCTCAGCATGGAAGCCCACTGAAAGCAGCACAGAGCCAGAAGGGTCATTTCTCAGTGTATTGAAGTAACTCTGGGCTAGTCCTCGCTCTGCAGCCACCAAGATTCTCCATAATGCTCACTTGCAGAAAGTTGAGGGCCTTGGCTAGTGTGCATGTCACTTTGAAGTGACCGGCCAGACCCCAGGCACCTGGCCTTGCTCCTCCCTGCCATGGTCTAGTCAGGTCTCTGAGAGGAACCCTGCACTCTTGCTAAGAGAAGTCACCAGTATTTTTTTATTTGGAAATTGGTAAAGGTAGTTTCCTCATGTGGTGCTTGTACCCCGAGGAAGAGCAAGGTGACCCCAACTCTGATAGAAAACAAGAACCCTTGGAGTTTGCACTGTGGTTGTCCCTCTGCAGCTGATGAGCGAAGCAGAAAACACTAACACAGAGTGTGTTAGTCAGCGGGCATTGTCTGCTCTTGGTGGAGGACGGTGCACAGAGACTTTGGCGCCCCTTTGAATACCAGTTGGTGGTGGTGTCTTGGGTTCAGTATGTTGATGTCCTCAGTTTTGCTGGTGTCCTCTATGTTCCTAAGCTGAAGGAAGCAGAGTTAATTCTTAACCGGGGTTTTACTTTGTAAATTGATTCCAGGCTGTCTGTATATTAGAAACTAAGAGAACATGGCTTGGTGCTGATGGGTTTTACTCCCACGGATCACAGTACACACGTATACATTCCACCAATGTCACTCTCATGACAACATGTTCATCTCTGCCCGCCTCCACCCACCCGCTCCAGGACGTCACACAGTGCCAGGTGGATGGATGTCACCGTTCATCCACGTGCTCAGAGTGCCCAACTGGTATTCCCTTACGCAATGAGTGCTAGACAAGATGAAACAGGGGCAACACACGGGCAACACTAGAAACACACAGTGGGAAGTCAGAGAGTGCATTGCTACAAAGAAAAGATGGAAGGAAGGATCGTCCAGAAAATTCTTAAGGAGAGGGGGGTATTCATGGAACAACTCAGAGGAAAGGCAGAGAGAGACATCTGCCTTGTCCAAAGGAAGCGTCCAAGCCAGACTGCTCAGGCCTGTGGCAGCATCCGAGCCAAATCCATACGGAAATAACGAGACGTCTCAGGCAATGCTCTATGCAAAAAGCTGGACTTACACACTTCCTGTTTCCTCCTCATGCCCAATTATTTCCCAGCCCCTCTATTTCCAGTTGTCCTCTGAACCTCTGTCCAGTAACTAGGAAGCAGAGATTTAAAGAAACAACAACCTACTCTCTGCAGGAAGGCTCCAGAATGGCCTGCACTCATGGGAGATACCCAACATCTTGAGCAAACCGCCTTTCCCACCTCAGAGCCCACTCCACACCCCCCACCAAAGAACAAAGAGAAGCTTGCCCTAAGGAAAAGGGAGGCTGCTTCTCCAGAAGGCCTGCTACCGATTCCAGATTCCTGTACCGTCAGCATTCATGTGCTGATTTTCAAACATAGAAATGAGGGATGGAACCACAAGAGTGCGGGCCATAAAGAGTGCATTTGCGGAATGGTAAGTTGATTGGCGTCAAACGGCTGGTGCACTCTAATTGGCTATAACGCCCTATAAATTTATTAGCGTGCCACACTCCTCATTGGTGGACCTTCTACTGTTAAGCACCAAGAAATTATCAATTTTCAGGGGGTAGTCACTCAAGTCGTAGGATAACTAGGTTTGGAAAGGGGGGGAACCCACATTCTTTCTCATAAATCAAGCTTATGCCTAGACAGAGTTGTCCAGCTACAAACGAGTTCCCAGGATGGGGAAGTTGGGGGTGGATTACAGAGGATTACAGAGATCACAGCTCTTCTCATTCCTTCCATGCCCCTGCACCCAGCCCAGAGCAGGGTACTTACTGGCTGCCTAGGGACCACTGCACAGCCGGGATAGGATCATGACCTGCCACCAGAGCTTCAGCGTCTGTAGAGACCTTCAGCCCCCAGGCATATGATTCAAAAAGGACAGAGCCACTCTTATTTCAAGAGCATAATAGAAATATTCAGGAGCAGCCGTGATTATTCCAATTACTTCTCTTGGGGATTTGAGACGTATGCTCCAGAGTCACAAATTAGAAAATAATTTTCGCATTTCTTCTAATTGGTAACAGATTAGAGCCATTTTATCTTTTTCAATAATTTCCAAATGTGCTCCCAAAGAGACTACAAAGAGACAGAAGAGAGGCATGGAAAAACGGGCAGTTGAACTGAGCTGCCTGGTGTCTAGGACCTTGGCAGTGCTGGGAGGTTCTGCCCTGTCTTGGATGCTTCCAATGCTCAGACCTTTTCCTGCTAAAAGCCAGCAGATACGGGTGTCTCACAAATGTTACTGACAACCTTACAGATTTGATCTCCCTAAGCCCACTTACAAATCCTTTTTTTGTATAGTGTGTGTGTGTGTGTGTGTGTGTGTGTGTGTGAGACAGGGTTTCTCTGTATAGCCCTGGCTGTCCTGAAACTCACTTTGCAGACCAGGCTGGCCTCGAACTCAGAAATCCGCCTGCCTCTGCCTCCCAAGTGCTGGGATTAAAGGCGTGCACCACCACTACCCTCAAATCCTTTTTTTTATTAGATATTTTCTTCATTTACATTTCAAATGCTATCCCGAAAGTCCCCTATACCCTCCCCCTGCCCTGCTCCCCAACCCACCCACTCCCACTTCCTGGCCCTTCCTTTTCCCTGTACTGGGGCATATGATCTTCACAAGAGCAAGGGCCTCTCCTTCTATTGATGGCCGACTAGGCCATCCTCTGCTACATATGCAACTAAAGACACAGTTCTGGGGGTTACTGCTTAGTTCATATTGTTGATCCTCCTCCTATAGGGTTGCCGGCCCCTTTAGCTTCTGGGGTACTTTATCTAGCTCCTCCATTAGAGGCCCTGTGTTCCACCCAATAGATGACTGTGAGCATCCACTTCTGTATTTGCCAGGCACTGGCATAGCCTCACAAGGGATAGCTATATCAAGGTCTTGTCAGCAAAATTTTGCTGGCATATGCAATAGTGTCTGGGTTTGGGGGTTGTATATGGGACTTAACCTGCGTGCCACCTTCTCCTTGGTGGCATGTGTTTTTCTTCTAACAGACTTTGACATAGCCTATAGCTGTGAGTGTGCCTCCTTCCATGGTGATGTAGTGGATGCAGTCACTGACACGGGGTGCCACTGCCTCTGAAATCTACTTGATCATCATAGTACTTGGTTTATAAAAACTCATCTCTTCTAGTGTGGAGAACAAGTTTGGTGGATATATGTATATTTCCTATATGACTTAGTATTTAGTACTCTTAGACATTTTGGCTAGAAAAATGCATAAAATTTTTCCTAACAGCTTCACTCACAAAAACTGTGATGGTTTAAATGCAAATGGTGTCATGGGCTCATACGTTTGAATACTTGGCCCCTAGTTAGTGGAACTGTTTGAGAAAGATTAGAGGGTGTGGCCTTAGAGGAGGTGGAGCCTACCAAAGACCAGCATTATTCCCAGTTAGCTCCCCACCTCTCTGCTTCCTAGTTGTGGATAAAGTGTAAGCTCTCAGCTGTTCCTGCTCTGTCGCAGACTCTAACCCTCTCAACTATAAACCTAATTAAATACTTTCTTTTATAAAGTTGCCTTCATCATGATGTTTTATCACAGCAGTAGACAATAATGCAAGCTGCAGACATTGATGGGTGACCCAGTTGACAGTATTTGCCAAGCGTGCATGAAGCCATGCTTTCAGTATCTAGAAAAATATAAAGTAGGCATGGTGGCTCACACGTGTAATATTAGCATTTAGGAAAGGGACCAAGAAGCTGAGTAGCTCAGGGTCATCTTGGGCTATATGAGGAGTACACGGCCAGCCTGGACTACGAGACACTCTGTCTTGGGAGGGGAGGGATAGCAGTAGTAAAATATATGTCATCCAAAATTTGCCATCTTAACTTTTAAAGTTTTACATTGTTGGCACTAAGTATAGCTATACATCATATACAGCCATAGGCACGCTTGTGAGGGACTGTTCCATCTATCCTCATCATCATGATGTCATTGTGTGTATAGATGCTTTGCATGTACCATATGATGTCATTATTTGTGTGTATGGATGCTTTGCATGTGCCGTATGATGTCATTATTTGTGTGTATGGATGCTTTGCATGTGCCGTATGTATGTTTGGTGCTCTCAGAGGCCAGAGGGAGGTGTCTGATACCTTGGGACCTTTTTTCCCCCTTTTAAAAGGGTTTTTAATGGTTGGGCAATGGTGGCTCACACCTTTTCTTTCTTTCTTTTTTTTTTTTTTTTTGGTTTTCCGAGACAGGGTTTCTCTGTATAGCCCTGGCTGTCCTGGAACTCACTCTGTATATCAGGCTGCCCTCGAACTCAGAAATCCGCCTGCTGGGATTAAAGGCGTGTGCCACCACTGCCTGACTGCCACCATTGCCTGCCTGGCTCACACCTTTTGTCCCAGCACTCAGGAGTCAGAGGGAGTCCCATATCCTCCTGTGAGTTCAAGGCCAGCCTAGTCTACAGAGTGAGTTCTACGATAGCCAGGACTATATAGAGAAACCCTGTCTTGAAAAACAAACAAAAACAAAAAGCAAAAAGCAACCAAGGGGGGGAAAAGGCTTTCAATGAAGATGGACTCGGGACTCCAGACCAGAGCTAGGCCTTGGCCAGCTCTGCAGCCAGCAATTAAATGTCTCAGTTAGGGGCTTCTCTGCAGAGAGAGGGTGGAGTGAGTGGGTTCAGAATCCGCTTACAGATCCTCATCCCTGACTTCAATTCTTCTGCTTCTCCATGGACTGGCCACAACTCTGCCACCACCGCCTAGCTGGTCCTCAGTCGGCTGAACTGCTGGGGACTGTCTAGAGCGGTAACTGTTAAGAATTCTGCCAGTGACAGTAGAGTCTTTACCACAGGCCATGCTTCCCTGTGCCATAGAGCTGTGTGGCCATGCTGTGTCTGGGGCCAGGAGCTGCTCCAGCACCTGCCCCGAGGTCTCTCCATGAGAAAGCTCATCTCTGAGTTCACCTTGCCTGTAAAGCCAATGACAGAAAGTAGGCTAGATTCCATTGCTTGTGGAAAATAAAACGTCTGGCCAGGTTTCTGCCTCCTGACCCCTTAGTTAGAGGTTTGGTGACTTTAATGGAATAGTTTCAATGACCCTGATTAAATAATAAAGCTTTTTCTACACAGAGAATGAATTCATACCCTTAAGATGAATTGTAATGTGGCCAGGTCCACCGAAACAGAGCTACAATTGGAAAAATTACCTAGTAGATGTATGAATTTGAGAGAGAGAGAGAGAGAGAGAGAGATGCATTTGTGCGCTTGCAGGAGCGTGGCCAGCAATCCTCCGACTCTCCTGTCTCTGCCACCCCAGTGCTGGTATTATAGGCTAGTGTTTTATATAGGTGCTGGGGACCCAGACTTAGGTCCTCATGCTACTCAGCAAGCCCCCAGCCACCCCAGCTGTCTCCCCAGCCATTAGTAACATCATTCCATTAGTCGATGAAGAAAAAGCAGCTGTAGTTCATTGTAAGGTTTCCTCCAAGAAAGAACTCTCTGGTCTCCAATAACATTTTCACTGTCACTACATTGGGACAGAGCCCATCCTGGGCTGCTCAAAGGCTGGCCTTCCCCACTAGGAAACATGTCTGTGGATGCTGCCCACTGGAATCAGCAGGCCTAGACTACTAATCCTATTCACACCCACAGACAGCACTTTCTGTGTTTTTCTACTTTGAAAAAAAAAAGTTAAAATGCAAATTACCCTCAAGTGTCTCTACATTTGCATATTCTCTATGCCACCCCTCCTGGAAAGCCTGTATCCTTATTGTTCTGCTTGGTAGCAGTGACTGTGGAATCTCCTCCCACCCCTAGATTCAAAGAAAAAATGGTTCATTAAGAAGATACTTTATTGTTCAAAATCAGTAGTCTTATGTCTTTTTTAAAGAATGTTACCAAGGATTATGTTCTTAAAGGCCATTGGCAGTTTATGGCAGAAGTGGCCAGTCAGTCCTGGCAGACTGCTCAGGACTTCCTATGGCTTTTCTAAATGGGCTGCAGCTTAGCAACACTCAGGACCTTTCCCGGTTTTTTTGAGGGTCACTCCCAGAAGCCATGGGTGGAGCCTGTACTTGGTGGTCCCTCTTGTTCCTGGCCCTTCCCTGCTGAAGGGGCCTTGAACTTCCTCTCCCTTGTGTTTAAAGGGCAGTGGTGCACACCAGGGGAGGGATTGCATCCATCTTACATTATCCCCGGTGGAGGAAAAGGGCCATTTCTCTTCCCTTATATGTTTATGATGCAGTGCATTCCAAAGCCCATCACATCAGACGCTGTTATGGCGAACTTAATTCGCTGTGATGGGGGCTCCACCACCAGGGCAGCCGGGAGGGCTGCCGAGGTCTAGCTGCGTTTCATGCCACATTACACGGAATCTAGATCTGCCTCGCTCCACTTGCCCAGGCTCACCCTCGCCTGCCACAGATTTCTTGGACTTATGCCTTAAAGTAGACAATTCTTTCCTTTCTTCCCAGAATCAAGACTCAGAAGTATCTACTCTGTCTGCACCTAGTTTAACTGAAAAGCTTCCTCATGCAAACACACAGGAGCTGAGAGACACCTAGAGAAATTGTGCTTAAGAGGTGAAACTGGGGTTGGATTCCTAAGTGCTTGTGTTTCGTTGTGTTATTTTACTCTAGGGTAGAAAACAGGGAACTAAGACAGAGGGAAATGCTGGCATCATATCTTGGCTATCCGGGAGCAAAGTGGCCTTTTCCTTTCTATAACAGTGAGGCATTTCCTCAAGTCGTTTGCTTGGAACTTAGGTTTCTAAGTGCTTTTGGTGTCCTCCTGTGTGCTAGGCCACACCTGGGTTTCAGCTCCCTGTGCCCAGCCTCCTGAGCATCCATCTCCAAGGGGCCCCCTGATCGCTGCTGCCTCTTGTGTCCCATCTTTATGGAGGGCTTCCTCTTCTTCATTACTAACCAGGAACCCTGTCCTTTCCTGTTGTGCCTTCCCCACTACCTCCCAGGAAAAGGAGAAAGGTCAGCCAGAGCAGTTACTGCCCTGTTGCTCAGGTATAGAGCTCCATGGTGTATCCCAACCACCTGTTGATCTTCCCGAGCTCCTGGTCCGCCCTAAGCAGGACGGCAGTGCTACCCATCGTCTCTGTGCCATCTGAGGCAGTCAGCCTTGTCTGACGCTTTTCTTCCGGGCTTCCCTCACCTCAGCCTACACGTGCTCCTGGTTCACTTTCCTTCTCAGACACCCTGTCACCCCATCTCTGGCCTGCACCTCATCACGCACGCCACCGTACCCCCTCTCCATTTTCACTAGTTGGATAACTTGTACTCCCATCTTTTTGGATAAATGAGCCTGATACCACTCTAAAGAGTCTAAGGGAGAATTCAAACCCAGGACTGAGGAAATACAAGGTCTGATCTTCAGCTGCTTACCAAAGAGCTACTGTGTTCCAGAGGTTTTTTTCTTAGAGAAAAGGCTCCAAGCATGCCTGTCAAGGGACTGGGTCTAGCCATAGCTCCTAGGGCCTGTACTTTTGAGTGGTATCAAGCTGAAGGCAGTTCTTTATAAGCCAGTGCCTGAGGTACCTGCTGCACTGGCTCTTAGTTCTCATAGACAGCTTGTCTTTCTGTGATCCCTAGGGAGACAGGTCTCTGAGGTTCACTGTCAGAATCCCGTCTGAAACCACAGTACTTAGCCATTTCATACACTAGGACACGGTAGCAACGCCTGATGTATAGCAACAGAACTGCCTTGCTTAGAGGCAGCGCCAGCCAGGAGGTACAGCTCCCTCTCCCTACTACCCCTGATGTTTTGATGAGATCTGGGCAATTCCAGTCGAGTCCAAATGGACATGCTCTGTTGGCTCCGTGCGGGAAGATGTGGCTGACCTAACCAGCCCCCCTCCCCCCCCCCGCCCCCACGGCCAGCAGGAGACCATTCTCTGCCAAGGCCAATACTAGGAAAAGCTGTTAGATTCTCAGAGTGACTGATTCATCAGAATGCAGAAATAAAGAACATCATACCTCCCTTGGTTCTGCTGTTCTGAGTTTTGGAGAAACTCTGCAGTCCAGGCTGGGTTTCCTTACAGACTACCAGACTCAGGACCCTCCTTCTAGTTAGCAACAGGGACAGCCAGAGTGACCGGAAACACACGGAGCAGCCGGGTGTGGTGGCGCACGCCTTTAATCCCAGCACTCAGGAAGCAGAGACAGGCGGATTTCTGAGTTCGAGGCCAGCCTGGTCTACAGAGTGAGTTCCAGGACAGCCAGGGCTATACAGAGAAACCCTGTCTCGAAAAACCAAACCAAAAAAAAAAAAAAAAAACAAAGCTCAGTGCACGCACACACACACACACACACACATATGAAGGGCTGTCAGCTTAGAATCATTTTGTAGCTCAGACTGTTCTCAAACCCATAGCAGTCCTCCTGCCTCCCTTCCTGAGAATGGGGATTACAGACACATCACACAAACCCAGGCTCTCAGTATTTATTTAAGATTGAGAACAAGGCATACAAGCATTCCTGACCTGACTCTAGTTTTATCAGTGTACAAATGAGGATGAGGAAGGGTTGACGGAATGACCAAGGGTAGCACCTGGGCTCGACAGACTCCCTGTCTTTGTTCTTTGCTGCTGCCAGACCAGGTAGTTTACAGGAAGAAAATGTGTCTCTTGTGCTTCTGAAAGCTGACATGATCAAGGTGCAGCTGGATTTGATAACGCGGCTATTCCTGGTTCATACACTGCCTCTTGCCACATGTTCCCAGGGAGTAGAATTGCCTCTGATGTGTCCATCATACAGCCCCAATTCCCTGACCCTTTTTCTCCCCCAAGGTCCCTTTCTGAATCCTGCATTCCAGGGTCAGAATCCAAGGTGGCTGCAAATGTCCACCCTCTAGTCCCCAGTGCCTTGCACTGTAACCCACTCCTGCCTCCCCCAGCCCCCTGCACACTGGATGCAGGATGTCTGCTCTGTTTGTCTTCCAGTTTTGAGTCACAAGGAGTATGACTGGAGCTAGAAGGTCTTAGGCCTAGCAGTTAACAAGTAAACTCCAGGAATGTCTGTCTGCTGCAGAGCTTTGACCGGGAGATGTCTTTGGGCCTTTGCTAGTATTGAGTCCTAGCACTCCAGGAGGCTCCTAGGGGCAAATGTGTTCCTAACGCATGACCCTGAGGGGCTCCAGGTGTCAGCCGGATCTTAGATAGGAACACAGGGTGAGACCAAGCTCAGCAGTCTAAAAACCCCACTATTACCCAGGTACCCTCTGGGCCACATGGACTGTACCAGGTACTGTGATCCTTATGACCTCCGTGACTACGGAGCACATGGACAGGCACTTGTCACCTTCTGACACCTGGACCTGCACCTGCCTATAGCTCTGCGGACCCCACGGCCCAGCACGGTTAACTGTGACTCGAAGAAGTAATAAGCCTAATACAGTTGACTTTATTTAATTAATAATGATCCCGTTCTGTTCCCCCATGCTCATAAAATACCCTGCAGGTTGGCAAAAGACAGTCATAATATTGATCAAAAGTCAGGCCAGATATTTATTTTGTCTTTGCTCCGTGAGTATAAATTCTCGTCCGTTGCCTCCTGCGCCCTGCGTGTGGGATTTACAGTGGCCAGTTTCTTAAAAGCTTTTAGTAATTAAGGAATAAATATCCATTGGTCTTTGTTGGCCACCCTCACCGCTGTGGCCTGACCCCTAGCAACGCAGCTCGGGAGAAGGCATGCATGGGAGCAGGGGTCTGTGCTCAGCAAGCCCCGGGCCTGGGCTTGCCCCGCAGAGAGGAAGCCCCCCTCTTTCTCCAAACATATTGTTCCAGCCCCTTCTTCCATGCCTCCTCTCCCAGTTCCTGTTTAGCTTGAGGCAGGAAGCACTTTGCAAATTCCTTGCTGCTAGCCTTTTCTTTTCTCTTCTTCCTCCGTCCTTCCTCTCCTCATCTGTCACCAGTTCAGGACTAAGTGTGGCTCCTCCAGTTTCACCTCCCCACCCCAAGGGCAGTCATGCCTCCAGGATGGCCTATAAAATCAGTATTTAAAAAAAAAAAAAAAAGGCCCCTCCCATGCTTTAGGAAGCAAAGATGTTTCCGGAAGGAGCAGTGTGGTGACGGGTGCAAACACAAAATGACTTCTTGGTCTTTTACCATTCGTGAGGAAGGTTCAAATAAGAATGAACTCAGAGGACTTCACAGCGAGTAGACTTCTGGGAAAAGCCCCTGGTACGACAGAGCCCCCAAAACCAGAATTCTGAATTCTGGCATCTGAGGACTACACCCCTGAGGGACAGCTCATCATAGCAGCCCAGAAGCACTATCACCAGCCAGGACAGCGGGCTCCCTGAAGACCCAGCATTGTCTGGCCGCCCACCCCCATGTCTGCCTTTCAGTGACGCATCTCCTAGACATCCGCAGGACGGTGCTGAAAGCCGGTCAGAAGCTCCGTGAAAAACTTTTTTTCTGGGAATCAACCCATTAACCTTCTTACCCCTTGGCAGTGTGCTGAGCCCTCCCTGCCAGACCCAAAACACTGCTGGCGACAGTCGGAAGGGTTTCTCGGTAGGAACGGAGAGGGGGGCATCTTTGTATCAGGAATGGAGAGCGGGTATTGCGTTAAGACTCTTTCTCTGGCAGGGGGTGGAACTTGGTTGTTGTAGTGTTTGCCTAGCACACATGGAGTTTGGTTCTCTGCACTGTATAAAACCAGACATGGTGTGCACCTGTAATCCGGCACTCAGGAGGCAGAGGCAGGAGGATCAGAAGGTCAAAGCCAGCTTTAGCTGTGTAGTGAGCGCAAAGCTAGTTTGGCCTACATGAAACTCTGTCTCACAAAACCAAAAAGCTTCCAGGACCCCTTCTCTAAGAAGGCTGTTCCACCCACACACAGTATGACCTCTGCCTCTCCCAGGCCTCCCCCGGTGCTCAAATGACAGTCCTTGGCAGCAGTGTTCCACTTGGGTTTTAGCCTCAGACAGTGGCTTTAGCCCACCCCCAAGCCCACCCTCCTCACATGCTCAGTAGTAATTTTCTTTCTCTATTCTATACCTGTTCTGCACATTGTTGTTCTTTTGGTTGGTTGGTTGGTTGGTTGGTGTTCTTAATGATAGTGAAATAATCTCAGTTTTTCCAGGAGGGAAAATCTGAAGAGATTGTGGTGGCAGAGACAATCCATATCTGCTGTCCTCAGTGGGTGCCAGCAGGAGCCCTAACAGGACAGCTATGATGATTATATCCACTCTCTACCCAACCCTGCCCTGATACCCTCTGTCAGCTCCACTCCAGCATCCATCCATGGACTCATGACCCACCCCTACCACTTGGCTCATGCTGCTATAAATAAAAGTGAGGAGACGGGGATGGCCGGAGAGAGCAGGGCCAAACGGGGGTGGCCTGAGCGAGCAGGGCTGGCCGGAGCAAGCGGGGCAGAGCGAGCAAAGTTGACCGGAACAAGGGGGAAAAAAAAAGTGAGGAGATGATACGGAGATATGATATGGGGAATAAAGCCCAGATACCAATGTTAGGCAGCTAGAAATGGTACGTGTATCACCAGGCACAGCCTCAGCCACTTGAGCACAGGCATGTCACAGTCATTACCATCGTGGCAATCAATAGTGCCATCATTTGGTTTGCTTTGCCCTGGTGACAAGCCCTGCAATTGATGCTCCTCCAGCACTAAGCACAAGGGACTCATGAGGACCAGACCCTCGGGCTCCAGGGTAGCCCGCACACAGTGAAGAGCTCCTGTCCCAGCTCTCCGCAGAAGTGACAATGTCCTCTGCATGCCCTGACTTCCTGTTTTCCTTCACCCGTGTCTCAGTCCCCATCCTGAGATCTGGTGGCTTTCACCTCAATGCTGGTACCACAAAGTCAGTGGTCTTAGACCTGTGACCTCTGACTTCTGCCCGCAGGCCATCAGGAGGCTGTGGTCCACCCCTTCCCTCGCCCTGTTCTCAGTTTGGGCATCATTCGGCATTCCATGTTACCAGCTGCCAGTTCTGGCTGGCATGCCTCAAGTGAGACATGGCCCAAGTAGCTTAGTTAGACTTACTATTGCTATGATGAAACTCCATGACCAAAGAGAGCAACTTGGGGAGGAAAGGGCTTATTTGGCTTACACTTCACCCATTGCAGTCCATCATTGAAGGAAGTCAGGAAAGGAACCCACACAGGCCAGGAACCTGGAGGCAGGAGCTGATGCAGAGGCCACCGAGGGGTGCTGCTTACTGGCTCGCTCACCTTGCTTGCTCAGCCTGCTTTCTTATCAAACCCAGGGCCACCAGTCCAGAAGTAGCCCCGCCCACATGGCTGAGCCCTCCTCCTGTCAATCACTAATTTAAAAAAATACTCTACAGTCATGTCTCTAGCCCATCTTATGGAGGCCATTTTTCAACTGAGGCTCCCTCCTCTAAGATCTCCAGCTTGTGTCAAGTTGGCATAAAACCAACTAGAACATGGGAAGCTACATCTGTGGTGGCACCTGGGGGCGTACCCAGCTCACCCCTCCCTAAGGTCAGAAGTAGCTCTGTCCACCCACCAAGCTAAAGTGTCAGAGCACCGTGGGCTGAGCCCAATAGACACTTCTAGCTCGGCACTCCTGCCCCACCCATTCTCCAACTCCACTGCTAGCCTGTGGTTTACACACCAGGCAGTTATAGTCAGATCCAGAGGGAGGCAGGGGACTGCTCCCACAGGGCTCCATTTCAGGGAGGAGAGGGTATCTCCTGAACACGTCTCTTTGTGTTTTTAGGGATGGGGTTGGTGTCTGTCTTCTGACAGGTTATCACCCCCCTCCCTCCCCCCCTCCCTCCTTGTAGTTGATTTATTTAAAGGTGTGTCAGCACCAAGACCTGATGAGGGGCCCGCCCCTCCTCCCTGCTGATGGCAGCCGAGCCAATAATTCATTTTTTAGCTCATTAGCTAACAGAGGCTGTGAGCAGTGGTCCTCCAGGGCATTGGAATGGGGCGAGGTGATCTACTACCAGCTCTGCTGCTCTTGAACTGGCCTTCCTTGGGGACAGTGAAGCGCATGGCCAAGGGACCTGAGAGTAACAATTGGAGTCCATTGTGCCCTGGTACTGTGGTTTCCTAGGGCGGTGATGTTGACAGAACAGAAGAGAGACTGTGGTCAGAGCGTCCCCTCACAGTGGTGAGAGCTGAGGGGAAGGATGGGGAAGCCACCATAGCAAAATATTGTGCAGGCTTCAGGAATGAAGTGCCTAGTGCAAGATCAATGTGTAATGGCTGGCCTCTCGTCTGGAGAGGCCTCTGCCTGGCTCGCATGGCCCTTGTGCTGTGCACAGAGGGAAGAGGGTGGCTGATGACTATCTTTATGGACCCCAGCCATACTGAGTGGAGATCTACCACAAGGACCCCATTTAATCTAATCTGCTCCCTAAAGATCTGTCACCAGACAAAGCCACACTGGTGGCTAAAGCTTCAACATGTGAACTTGGGGTCAACCAGTTTGGCCCATGATGAGGACCCTTGGGCCTCTCAGGCTCTTGCATGCACATGCCCCATACCTAACCCCAGACACAGTGACATCCATGGGATCATTAACCTAGCCAAGACCCTTGCCCTGGAGTCCAGGGTCACCATACCCTTAAGGGACTCACTAGGCCCATGGCCTAGAGCAACCCACTTCCCCGTGCTCAGCGTGATGAGCTCTGCTGCTCCTCATCTTCTTTAGAAGCCTCCATCCCTGCCTGCCCACCACAGACACCACACTGGTGAGTGCTGTGTGCCTGGCCATGACTGACACAGGAACAGTAGAGATAGAGTCTCTACAGTTTGCCGCTTACAGAAGGGCCACTGTGGCCAGTGTGTAGACTACAAGAGAGATCTTAGGTCTCGACAGCCCTGACTTTAATAAGCCCATTTTACAGATGGCAAAACAAGTGTCCAAGTAGAAGAGGGTGAGAAGAGTGAGTGTTGAGACCTCGAGACCCCTCTCTCTCTCTCTCTCTCAAAGGAGAAAGAGCACAGCCTCACAGCCTCAGTGGGTCCCTTTTCCTTCCCAACAACCATTGGGCAAAGCTCACCAAGCCACATGTTGGGGTGCACTTGTTAGTGTGGGCAGTGGCCACAGAAGACAGATTGTGAACAACAGGGAGGACATGGGCGTTGATAGGAGCAGCTGAACTCCCATAAACCTTCCATTGCCCTGGGCCAGACTCTTTCTCTCCTAAATGGATTTCAACTACAAAAAAATAAAAAAAATAAATAAAAATAACAGGTCTGGTGCAAGCATGAAGCCTATAGCCTCCTTAGACTTCTGGTGAGCTCAAAAGCCAAGGGGCCCACCCAGCAGTTGGCACTGCAGGGTTCTGTCTCCATCTGAAACTAAAGCCACACTGCCAGCAGGTCTAGAGATTGTCCTTGGTGGAGGCAGGAATCTGTGCTCAGTCTTTGGCTGGGTATTTGAATATTAAAATGAAATTTTAATCATCGCAGTTAAGACCCGAGCTCTGATGTTAAGTTCTCCCGTTACCCCTGGATGATCTGGCAATGACTTTTAAAATCAACTGGAGCAGAATAAGACAGTGTGATTTTAATGCCTACCCAAAAATGAGAGTTAGCAGATTGGAAACCGGAGGTCTGGACGTCTCCTACACCATTAGCCCTTCTCATTTAACTCACGGCTTGCTCTTTCTCCTTCCTGATTTATGAACTACCTCAACAAACGCTTGACGTGTTATAAACAAGCCTTTAAAGTAGAGCTTGAACCACAGCGGTTTGGGTCTTGCATTTCCTGGCTACCCCCACCACCACCACCACCACCACCACCACCACCACCTTTCAGCCTAAGTAAGGATGCCTGTGAAGGGCTTCTCTGCAGAGATCTAGGGGCCAGTTCATGTCAGCCGCAGCCAAGTGTTTGTCCTGGAAGTCTCTGAATGAAGAGTCAGGGGTCACTTGGGGGTCACTCACATGTACCAGGAAGTGAAGCAAAACTAATCCAGATTTACTCCTGGAAGAATCTGTTTGCCTAAGTATTTAAAAACAGATTAGGACTAACCTGACACTAGGTCACCAGGCGCAATGTAAACACTGCACAGAGGTGTAAACGAGGCCTTTCTTCTGGGCCTTGGAAGCAGGAATGGAATGAGTTTTCTTTCTGGAGGGTTGGGGACAGCCCCGGATTCCTCCCTGAAGCCAGTAAGCCGAGCACTCCGATTATCGCTTCCAAGAGGCTCTGGGTTTCAGAAGTCACTGAGTCAGGGTCTTACTGAAGTCTGAGATAATTACAGTCTGGCCATATGTGTAGGATTTACTTGCTCTCTCCATCACCCTCATGAAATAGCAGCGCTCAGGCCTAGGAAACACATCACAGGCTGCTGGGAAAACTCTTAGGGTTACTCATGAAATTGCAGATCCTCTTTAAACACACACACACACACACACACACACACACACACACACACACACACACACACCTACCTATCTCACCCCTTTCCCTAATGAGGAATAGAATCAGGAGAACTTTGGAGTTCAATGTCTCATCCTTTCTCATTTTGGTTTGTTTTTTGGTTGGTTGGTTTTGGAGAACTCTGCACCCACATCTATCCCAGAGCCTAAAGTCAGCTGACGGGATCCTCTCACTATGTACCCGTGGCTAACTTGGAACTCGATGTGTTGACCAGGCTGGCCTTGAACTCAGAGATTCACTTGTCTCTGTCTCTTGAGTGCTCTGACTGACTAAAGGTCCACTTCACTGTGCCCAGCAAGCCTACCTTCTTGATCTGTATATAAACACAGCACCCTAGGGTGTGTTCTCCTTCCTCTTCCACTCCTTCCTCATCTGCAATACTTCCCAAGTGATCAGGAGACCCTGGAGGAAGGGCCAGGCCTCTGATGCTCCTAGTCTCCAGGCCATGCTAGGACCTGGAGACAAGACACTATGTCCATCATATCATTAGGGCTTGGCACATCACAGAGCCCACAGCCTAACAGCTTCACCCTGCCCTCTTGTCCCTAGCTTTGCTCTAACCTCAGAGGCTGTCCAGTTTTTCTCTTTGAAGCTGGGCCCTGGAACACTTATCCTCAGAGATCAACATTCTGCGCCCTCCCCTTAAGCCTTTCACAAGTCCCCAAAGATATGTGTGAATCTTCAGTGTTTCTCCAGCTGGAAGTGATGGGATACTCTCGCCCATGCCTCCATCCCAGAATGCCAGTGAATTAAGAGCAAAAAGGACACCGTACCTTGGATGAGGCCTCTGCTGTCCTACCCCTAGACCTGATCACTTGCCAGCCCTAGAGCACAGGAGCTGCTCATCTGGGACCTTACTTTTTGGTCAATATAAGCACATCTTGCTGTGGGACCCCTTCCTTCCTTTCTCTCAGAAAGCCCAAGCCTTTGACCTTTGGAGCCCAAGTTTGTATTGCACTGATGCAGGCCCCCAGGCCATGCATGGTGGAGAGGGCTGTGCTCACATGTCAGAGGTTACAGGAGCCACACCAAGAGCTTTCAAACCACACCCAGAGGTTCTGGCTCTGGAACTGGGAGTAGATGCTACAGGCAGGATACCAACTCTGGAACCACAAATCAGAATCAAGCGCCCCCAAGGAGACCGTATTGGAAGGGGGGAGACTGACTCTGCTCCCTTCCTGTGCCTCCTAACCATGGCAGCTGCCAGAGCAGAGGTTCCAGCCTCAATTCTAATGCATGCCTATGTGGTGACTTTTCGCAGGGAAGAAAAGGAAAGGTGGATCCGGGCCAAGTATGAGCAGAAACTCTTCCTGGCCCCACTGCCATGCACGGAGTTCTCCCTGGGCCAGCAACTGCTACGTGCCACTGCTGAGGAAGACCTGCGGACTGTCATCCTACTTCTGGCACATGGGTCCCGGGATGAGGTGAATGAGACCTGTGGGGAAGGAGATGGTCGCACGGCGCTGCACCTGGCCTGTCGCAAGGGCAATGTGGTCCTGGCTCAGCTGCTGATCTGGGTAAGTGGCTGCGGTGCCCACCACATGCCCAACAGGGGCAGAGCCTCTGTGGGGTCTGACCCAGCTCTCCTCTCTGCCATGCATGGAGTTCTTCCTGGCACAGCAACTGGGGAAGAGGCCGTGCCTAAAAACTGACCCTAGCAGGATTTGAACTTTCCATCTGAACTTAGCTGCCTGAGGGGAGGGGCTGGGTACAGAGCAGAAATGACACTGACACTCATTTGCTAGAGGTTCTCAAGTACCTACCAGGTCTTCATCGACATCTTCTGTGGGGAGGGGCATAAATAACTTGAAAGGGCTCTAGAAGTCCCTCAGCCAAACCTTTGAATTTTTATTTCCACAACACAAAATGTAATGTTCCCAGGCAGTTACCTGAAAATACCTCGGGGATATCAGCCACCAGTACCCTCTGTTTCCACTCTGGTGACAGAGATGCAACGCAGCTGAAAACTAATGCATCTGCGTGCGTGCGTGCGTGCGTGCGTGCGTGCGTGCGTGCGTGCGTGCGTGCGTGCGTGCGTGCGTGCGTGCGTGCGTGCTTACGTCCATGTGCACGTAAATGCATGTGTGCGCGTTCATGTGGCACAGCAGTGCCGTGGTTGTCAGAGCTTGTAGAAGTTCACTTTGTCTTTCAGCAATGTAGGTTCTGTGGATCAAACTCAGATTTCAGTCTTGACAAGAACCTTTGCCTCCCAAGCCATCTTTCTGTCCTCTGTGGACATATGATTAGAAAGCCAACTTAAAGTCCTCCTTGACCTGTTTGTGATGCAGAGCGGGTGGTCCTTTCCTAACAACAGGTACAGAGCCTGGTCTAAACCACATGTGAACATTGGTTTTCTGCTCTTTGGACACCAGGTGTCTATCGCAGCTCAGTCCGTATGTAGATTTAAGGTTGTGTGCTATCCTTGCGTGCCCTCAGATCCCCAGGGACACTAATGAGTGCTCTGTCGCCTCTACAGTACGGAGTGGACGTCATGGCCCGAGACGCCCACGGGAACACAGCACTGGCCTATGCCCGGCAGGCCTCCAGCCAGGAGTGTATCGACGTGCTTCTACAGTATGGCTGCCCCGATGAGCGCTTTGTGCTCATGGCTACCCCCAACCTGTCCAGGAAGAACAACAGCAGGAACAACAGTAGCGGGAGGGCGCCCAGTGTCATCTGAGCTCAGCCAACACTGCACCCGGGATCCCACGCCCACCTGCTCCGGAAGTTGCAACACCACGTGAGTTCCTCAGTTCCCTCCCTCTTCCTGGTGGAAGCCTTCCACCCACCTGCCACTCACTCACCCCACGTGAACTCTCCAAACCTGGACATCCTCAAGGGGAGAAGAGGAGGCTGCAGGCCGCAGGACGGAACTCTTTCCCCACCCTCCGGAAGCAACGTAGGAGGACCGACCACCTCCAGCTTTGAGGATAGCACACGACAACGGGGACCCCCGTTCCAGTGGCCTGGAGACGGAGCAGGGGAGGGGGAGCAAGGAGAAGGGGCAGCGTCCCCTAGCTGGCAGTTAAGCACATCAGTACATTTCACCTCGACCAAAAGGAGGCTTGGATTTCACTTCTTCTCGGGGGAGCTTGACGGCATAAATCAGAAGCAAGCACAGTTTGTCAGGTCTGAAGCCCCTATGATGGTAGGTGTCAAATCAGTTGTAGCTAATCTGTCCAGGGAGAATACCAGCTTCATTACACTTGTATAGTCGAGTTCCTCCAGCATTACCGCTGTTTAATAGAACGTGATTAGTCATCACCGGGAAGAAGGCATATTAGCCGAGGAGGTAGTTACACGGCACGCTCCGGTGATTGCCACGATATGATTGCAGTGCGCCTAGCAGCATCATATTATCCTAGACATGTCTCTCCAGCCCTTGGAGCCCTCCTTTCTAAATTCACTGTCATAATTTAGTATCTGTTTAATTTTTCAGTCCAAAGAGAGGAAATCAGTTGCCAGGTATTATTTGACTTCAGTCCCCTTACTTGGTGCAAAAACAAAATGGAAAATAAATAAATAAATAAAGAGTCACTTGGAAATTCTAAACGAAATCATAAGTTCAGCTGAAAACAGCTTTCAGTTATGTTCCAAAACTAAATACATAAAAGACTATTTTTTTTTCCTAAGAGATTTTTCTATACTTTGGCCACAACGGATGTGTCAGGCCTCAGCCATTCCCGGTCCACAAGGTCTGAATTACCCAGGTTTCTGTCGTAGATAAGATGTGTGAAAATCCATTTGAATAAAAGAAGTTCATAAATATGCATTGATTTTTGCACAGACAAATGGCACCCATGTTAATTTATAAATTGAGCTGGATGGGAACTAATAATGTGCAACTGGTTGAGATCAGAGGGTTACAGATCATTGTCCATGGGAAGCACTCCCAG
This sequence comes from Mus minutoides, assembly GCA_902729485.2. NCBI lineage: Eukaryota > Metazoa > Chordata > Mammalia > Rodentia > Muridae > Mus > Mus minutoides. Next base: position 316,405 of record LR749630.1, on the reverse strand, counting down.
CAGCGAACACTTCCATTAATGTGATAAACAGCTTTTTAAAAGGTGCGTATCAGAATAAGATGGTGGCACAATTTGCTTATTAAAGTCAGGACAGGAAGGGGGGAGGGGAAGGAGGGTGTGAGCCCTCATCCCAGAGGCCAGTTTTAGAGCCAAGACCATCTTCCTAACCAAAACCAAGGGGCTGTGGCAAGAAGAGGTGATTTCTCAAAACACCAGACCCACAAAGGTACCCTGTGAGCAGCTGGTAGCGGCTCTGGCACAGCCGGGTCCTGAGAGTCTGTAGACTCCGCATGCCCGGCATGGCCCATCTTGTTCTAACATCCGATTTGCCATCGTGGGTCACAGGGCTCGTCAGACACCAGATACCTTCAGCACGGTGGTCAGACAGGAACACCAAACCGTGGCACTATTTAGTTCTTAAAAAACCTTAATTGGGACAGCCTTGCCAGAGAGCCCCCCACCCCCGGTGACAGTGTGGCAGGGAGAAGTCCATCACACTGGAAGACAGGACGCTGGGCAGAGCCACCACCGGCAGCCTGTGGAGACTCTCCCTACGCTTATATATTTGAACTTTATATTTTGTAAGAGTTTTTCCTCCTCTTTAACTTTTTAAAAAAAACAAAACAAAACAAATGTAAAGTAGATGGGAAGGAAAGTGAAGCTTCACACAGCCTTTATATGTGGTGAGTGTCTTGTGGGGATCTCCAGTCTGAGCATAGCTGGAACTGACTGGGATCCAGAAATGTCACAGATGCGCAAGCCGCGGATCTGAGGCCCCTGCGCTCAGTTCCACAAGCCCTGCGTTTGGTTTCTCTTCTCTTCCTGCTCCCCAGCACTGTGTCGTTACTTTAAATGTGAATAGAGAAAACAAGCTGTCATTGCCTATTTTTGAAGAATGCGTTAGCATCCGACCCCGCGATCCGCATCCGCCTCCACGTAGCCTTTACCATAGACTTCTATAGAGAACACAGATAGAGTATAAATGAGATTCTTAAATTATTTCAGTGTAGTTAATCCCCACTAGGAATGCTTCTGTCGTAGGGGGAGCCTACTTCAGAAAGGAAATGGAGTCCTTTGTGAGGTCTCTCTTCGGGGTGTATATGAGTGTGTACATATTATTGTGTGTTTATAATATGATATTTTCCCCGAATGATTCCTTGTTTCACATCATCCTCCGCTGCCTGAATGCACAGTTGCTCGCTCTGGTTCCCTCCCTCCCTCCCTGACACCATCAGTTCTTCCTTGGAGCACATGGCCCCTCCCCTGCCAGTTTTTGCCGTGCTGAACTGTCCAAGAGTAGCCCACTTTTCATAAGCCTGAGTTTTGGGCAATAGATACAAGGGTGGTGGCGGAGCCTCCAGGGTTTTCTGTGCAGAGAAAAGAGAGACTTGGCTTAACTGTACTTGTATTTCACACCAGGTCCTTCCCTCAACAACAGCCTTCTTGTTCCCATTTTCATGATGACAGCAAGGCTGGGAGAAACAGGGACAGGGTTATGGATGGCAGTCCCAGTACCAAACATGTCCCCTAATCAATTCGCTTTTTAAAGAGCACATCAGAATGAGATAGTCGCACAGCAGACTTACTAAAATCAAGAAAGGAAGTGGGAAAAGTCAGAGAAGCAGGTTAAGTGGGGGGAACACATGCGTTCTCTCTCCAGACACACTGTTAGAGCTGAGTCCACACTCCTGCCAGGCACAAACCTTCCTGTTAAGGTGAATCTCCTCTCTTGTTGAAAAGTTCCCAGCTGGGACCAGCAGCAAAGGGGCCTGTGACTTATCTGTCATTTGTCCTGGGGAGTCACATGCCAGGCTCACCTGGAGCTGGCTCTGCGGAGCTTCTGACACCCTCCCCCAGGCCCTGAACAGTGTCGGGAGGGAGGGAAGCCTCATTCTGAGAAAGCCCCTCTAATGTTCTGTTTGGTTTTACAAAGAGCTAAGCACTGCTCTCCTACTGTCCCCAAGTGTCACTCAAGCCTAAGACTAGCCTCCTCTCCTGCAACCTTGTACCTATGCTGTTGGCTCATTAAGCCTTCCTCCTTGCGGTTCCTACCATGAGGCTGCTGGGGTGAGTGAGCACACACACACAGAGACATCACACACATGCTCTGTCAGTGCCCTCTTCTCTTTAACTTTGAGCATCATAGCACCTCAGGCCTTGGGCTTCACTTCGTCTATCCCGAGAAGCTTAGCCAGAGAACAAACCCCAGGGCACTCCGTAACGTCCTCCTTCTTTGTCAAGACCCACAGTGAGTTTGTGTCTAAACTTGGTGAGCCAGAGACTTAACTGGCCATGAGCCTGATTTGTGTTCTTGGTTGCCAAGGTTTCTGCCCCTCCTCCCTGCATCGATGCTGTTTCATGCCTTAGATGCTCCATCTCTGTCCCTCCTGGAGACGCCCCACAACAGCACAGCTGGGAGGTGTGTCATCAGGGCCTCCAAACTCCTGAGAGGCTGACCTCTCTGAGAAGCAAGCCCTTGTCTTTTGGTGGGCTCTCCTCAGCTCGTCTGTCTCCATCCTTCACACCCTACAAGGTCCCCAAGGCTTTGCTAGAAATCCCCCCAGGATCGTATTTATGACTTTGAAGCAAACAAATTAAAAAGCAGGAAGGAATTGGAGGAAATGTAACACGGATGAACATCTCTGCTTAAAAAAAATAAAAATAACAACAGAATTTATCCCCCACTGCTTCTGTTGTGAAGGGCACAGCTGGAGGCCATTTCTGCCTTGTCACTCACCAGAAAGCTACCAGGGCCATTGGTGCCCAGTGTGCCACCTTCTCTTTCCACTGCTGCTTAGATTCTAAATGGCCCTACTCCCGTCAGGCCCTGGCTAACAGCACACCAAAATGTGTACACACCAAGATGTGTGTCTTAAGAGAACCACATGACCCAACTCTTTGTATCTGGCCTGTTTTGGGCCCTTCTCTTTAAAGCAGCTGAGGTGGATGGGGTTTTAGCCAAAATGTCACATTCCTTCTTGAGAGGTGGGAAGGGGAGGGGCCAGGCTACTCTGCTGGTGCCACCCAGCAGTCGACCTTAGACCATGGGCTTTTAGGCCCACCCCTGGAAGCAAGAAGCAGGGACAGCTGATTAGAGATTCCAGTGCCTGGAGTCGGGGCTCATCTCTCACTTCATGGGGAAAGATACCATCTGGGGCCTCAGTGTTTGAAGACACACAGTCTCCTTCCACTCAGAAGTCCTGACCTGACAGGGCTCTTTCAGATGCTGAGACCCCGTTTAGTTTCTGTGCCTGCTGCTCTCTGGACCCTGGGTCAGAGTTGCAGCAAGAGAAGGTTTCATCATGGATAATTCTAAACTTAGAATACCCAAGATACAATTTGCAAAACACAAGAAAATCAAGAAGGAAGACCAGTGTGTGGATGGATAATTCTAGACAGCCAACAAGGCTCAGTGTCCTTAGGTTTTAGCAGATCTGGGTCAGGCCTGCTTAAGTGCCATAAGCCTGGTGGCTCACTGCCCAAGGCAGTGCACACTGAGGGTCCAGGGATAAGCTGGCCTCCTGCCCCCCATCTCAAGAGGCCAAGTTTCCTATAGAACAGTATTTAGTTTAGGTTTGCTCCTGTCTGGTCAGAGCATCTTAACTGAGGCCTTCCTCTTCCATAGTGAGCCTCAGGTGGGTGTGGACACCCAGCACTGGCAGCCACTCTAGGGTCCAAGTAAGTGGCCTCAGGGAGTGAGAGAGAGGTCAGGGCTTGTCTTTATTTTGCTGGGCACGTGGCATCTGTTGGGGAGCCCCCAGGGGTCAGAATCAAGCCATAGGATAGACTCTCCTGCCAAAGGGAGAACTGACCTGGAATTCTTTGTGCAGGGAATGACATGGCCTTTGTCTTGTTGCGGGTGAAATGAAGGAACCAAGAGGTGTGATTGGGGGAGGGGGAGGGGATTAGGCCCTGAGGAGAGCCCCTACCACACTGTTGCTAGGAACAACTGCTCTAGGATCTCATTGTATCCCAGTGTCTGGGTTCAGGGCGTGGGTAGTAGAGATGGCTCTCAAATGCTTTCAGGAAGAAAAGTGTAGCCTCCTGGGTGGCTCAGTTTGACTCATTGAGGGCATGCACCAAAACAGAACTTGTAATCAGCCTTTCATCCATAGCTGATGTGCTCAGAAGATGCTCGGCCCAGCAGGCTCACCCAGATGGCCAGGGAAGGGACCAAGGGTGCTGTGAGTTGGGAGTCCAGCCCACGAGTGGCTTCTAGTTCCTGCTCGTGCATGCACACAGGCACGCACACACGCGCACACACACACACACACACACACACACACACACACACATTGCTCACCTACCAACCACGTCCTGCAGTTTCCTTACCAGGGTGGCACTGAGGGGACCCAGGGCAGACGAGTGGAGACCTGGCTATTGTGTGACAGACAGGCAAAAGATACCTTCAAAACATCCTCGTGATCAGAGGGAAAAGACACCTGCACCTTCTGTTGAAAATCATCCTTCTCTGGGGTTTGAGGGGGCAGGGACTAGTTTTCTTCTAAAATGTACCAGCTTCTAAGATGAGAATTGGTGCTCCAGCCCTGAGGACTGAAAAGGATGTTGAGTCCCAGGAAGGCACAGGAGGTGGCTGGCCCGTTACACCAGCCAGAGGCTGGACCCTCTTTCCTTTCCCCAGTTTCACCTTGAGTCTTCTTCTTGCCACAGAGCATCTTTGCAAAAAAGAAACCCCAGACAAGGCAGGGCACCGCTGGCACATTTCTAGGTAGGGGCAAGGAAGGCCACCTCTCCTGCCTGGCCACACATAGAAGGCAGAAGCCCAGTGAGGGCTTCTCCAGAGGTGGGTAGCCAATCGGGCGTTTTGATATTACCTCATTCCATGACTTTACGTTTCCTGATGACTGATGCTTTCTTTATTTATGCTGTTTGTCCTGTAATTAAACCATCCACAGACATTTCGCTTTGCTTGTTCGTTCATACAACCTTGTTCGGGTTTAAATATGCTGGTTTGTATTTTCCTGCCTTGGGATTTTGTGTCAGCTGTACAGTATTCTAAGGGGAAAGGAAAAGCGTGTAAAGTAATGGAGAGAGGTGGCTATAATGTAGAGACCTCTTTCTAATAAAGAAAAGAAAATATGTATACAGTGCTTCTGTGAAGTGTCTTCTTGGTACCCATTTGTCACAATTAATTGGCTTCCTGCTCCCAGAAAAGGTAAATCAGAGAAGAGGGCCTTCAGTGACTGCCCAAGGGAGCCTTGTCCTATCGACAGGCCACCCTGATTTGAAGGAGCTAGTCCCTCAGCCTGCAGCCAGAGACCCAGGAAGTAGAATCCCAGAAGCTGAGCAGGCGGCTCCCCCATATCTCAACCACAGGAACAGAAAGGCCCTAAGGATGAGTTTGGCAGTTCCCAAAGCTCTGGGGGGGGGGAGGGAAGGCTCAGTATTGCCCCACCCACCTTCCCCACAAGAGTGACAGCAACGCCATGGACTGCTGGTAAAACAATCTCACCCAGAACTTTACTACTAATGTGATCACTGTCAAAAGTATCATTGCAGCTTTCTTACACTAAGTACCATATATCATCACTCCCAATTCAGAAAAGGTAAGAGCACCCACCCCAGACACTCACACCCTGAACACACCTGCACAGACACGCCCACCCCGGACACACATGCCCAGCACTCAGCACAGGGTTCCGGGTAAGACTACCAATGGGTGCTTCTGTGAGGATACTGTCTGTGGTCCCTTTCCCATGGCACAATTGCTTGCAGTACACGGTACTGGACCGTCACAGCCACCAGAGTGTGATGGTTAAAGAGGCTTTCAGGAGGTGCACCATCACATGCTGGGTATCTCTTAGGTGAGAGATTTACAAAGCAACGTGAAAACTGAAGGTCACTCTTCCACACAAATGACTGCCTGGACAGGTCAGTGTGCTCTGGGCCTGGTCCCCACCAAACATTTGGTACTGTAACCTCCTAGTATCTAGAATGCTGTTCTCCAGGGTCTATATCCCTGCTAGATAGATGGGATGAAGCAATAGAAATAATACCTCCTGGCCCTGTTTATACCACTGGCCGGATAGGCAGGTCACTCAGGACTACACGGAGGGCTGGGTGTGGTTGGTGGGCTGGTAGTCTGTTGGGAGTGAAGGGGAGTAGCATCCACAGACTCTGCCATCCCCACTGTCTTCAGCCAGCATGCACACACACTCTGGTCAGTCACTCCTCTCCAGAGAGGCCAGCAGCTCCTCTCCCACCTCTGTCCCCAGGGGCTTTATCTCTACTCTCTCCAGAACTCCAGTTCATCCTCAGAAAGGTCTCTCTCCAAGGAGAACTCAGCCTCAGTGTCCCAGCAGTGGGCTCTGAACCCCCTTCCCAGGACGGTACTCTGGAAAGCGCTTTTGGGCCAAAAACTCAACTCAGTGTTAAATCTTGAGGAAAGGAGATACTGAGGCAAGCGTGCTTCCTCCTTCTGTAAAAAATTATTATTGTTATTCTAGGGATCAAATCCTGGGCCTTACACATGTGAGCAAAGTGCTTGCTGTACTACTGAGTCACAGCCCAGTCCATGTGTATGCCTGTCTGTGTATATGTCTTATCTATGTGTATGTGTATGTTATGTGTCTTCGTGTATCTGTGTCAATGTGTGTGTATGTCTCTGTGTCTATGTCAGTGTAACTCTGTGTCAGTGTGTGTGTATGTCTCTGTGTCTATGTCAGTGTATCTCTGTGTCAGTGTGTGTGTGTGTGTGTGTGTGTGTGTGTGTGTGTGTACATGTGTATGTCAGTGTGTCTCTGTGTGTCAGTGTGTTTGAGTGTGTGTGAGCATGTGTGTATATCAGTATGTCTGTATGTGTCTGTCTGTGTGTCTATGCCTGTGTGTCTGTGTGTCAGTGTGTGTGCGCGTGCGCGTGTATGTCAGTGTGTATGTGTGTATGTCAGTGTGTGTCTGTGTGTGTTCAGACCCATAGGGTGTGTGTGGATTCTGGAGGACAACTTCCAGGAGGTAGTTCTTCCTCTCCATCCACCTTGCTGAGGAAGGTTCTCTCATTTCTTGCCTCTAGTCCACAAAGATCTGCTCCAGGCTAGCTGAGAGTCCAGGAATTGCTTCACAGCAATCCTCTGGTCTCTGCCTCTCATCTTACAGGGGGAGCTGGAACTACAGACACAGGCACCATCTCCATCCTTTTACATGGGCTCCTGATACCGACTTTCATGGCTAATGCTTCTACCCACTGAGCCATCACCCTGGCCCACCCACCAGCCACCTACAAGGTTTTCAGTGTGATCACTCAGTGCTGGCCAGGCGACAAGGCTCTATGCAAACAGTGTACAAATCGTAAGAGACTCTACAGAAGATGTGTGTCAGTGTGTGTGTGTGTGTGTGTACATGTATGTCAGTGTGTCAGTGTGTTTGAGTGTATGTGAGCGTGCGTGTATATCAGTGTCTGTATGTGTCTATGTCAGTGTGTCTATGCTAGTGTGTCTGTATGTCAGTGTCTGTATGTGCCCCAGCTCTCCCCACGACCACTGAGCCAGGCGCCACACACGGCCACTGTGGATCCAGAGAGATCATACAGAGCCACGTGAGAGAATCTACCACTTGGAAATCTAGAAGAGGATGACCTTTGACATCTGCATGAGAGATGCCCATCGCTGTGCCATTTACAACAAAACTAGAAAGGAACTCAGGCCTGCCTCTAAAGGAAGGAATGATCACACTGTTTGCTGGAGGCTGGGAGCTCGGCCATAGAGCTGAGATGTAGACCCTGGTGTGAATGAGACCCTGGATTCAACCCCCTTGCCCCATACACACCCCAAAAAACATAGGGAAAGGGCGAGAAAGAGAGAGAGATCAATAATTAGAGAGCTTGGAGCTGAAGGTGGCTCAGTTGTAGAATTCTTGTGTAGCATGCATGAGGCCCTGGACTTGAACCACAGGTATAGGTGTCAAGTTCCAGTAACCCCCAGCACTCCAGAGACGGATGGAAGAGACGTAAAGGTCAAGGTCATTGTAAAACAGATAATAGCCTTGACTCCAACCCGAGCCATGTGAGAGCCTGACTCAGAATGTGTTTGTCACTCAAGGAAATACTATAAGTAAAAATGAGGGTGCAAGGGCTGGAGAGTGGCTCAGTGGTTAAGAGCACTGTCTGTTCTTCCAGACGTCCCTGAGTTCAATTCCCAGCAACCACAGTGACAGTGTACTTACATACATAAAATAAATCTTAAAAAAAAAAAAAAGATGAGGGTGCAAGGTATGTTTAAGACTGATCTCTGTGCTAGTCGGTGTGTGGTGGCCCACTCAGGACGCAGAGGCAGGTGGACCTCTGAGCTCCAGGACTCCAGGATAGCCTGGTCTACAGAGCTAGTTCCAGAACAATCAGGGCTACAGAGAGAAACCATGTCTTCAAAAAAAAGGAGAGAGAAGCCAGGCGTGATGACACACGCCTTTAATCCCAGCACTCGGGAGGCAGAGGCAGGCAGATTTCTGAGTTCGAGGCCAGCCTGGTCTACAGAGTGAGTTCCAGGACAGCCAAGGCTACACAGAGAAACCCTGTCTCAGAAAAAAAAAAGGAGAGAGAGAGAGAGAGAGCTCTGTAAATAATCTTTTAATCGGGAGATTTAAAATGTCAACAGGGAGTATTCACTGGTTTCCTTTCTTCTCTCCAAAGGCATTTAAAGAGTTGCATGTCGGTATGGGCCGCAGCTCTTGGTCTCCCCTTGGCAGTGAGGGAAACTGTTGAGCTGTTTATTAACATATTGTTCACTCATGCTGAGGTCGGTGAACCAATTGGTTAATTGATTAATAAACTCCTTTGTTACTGAAACAAATTGATTAGGAATTAGGAGGCATTAGGGTAAAGAGCAAAGCTTAGCATGGAGCGCCCCAAGAGCGAAAGCTCCATCTGGCCTCCAGAGCAGCCTCTGAGTGTGGCTGGAACCATCCAGGCCCTGCGGACCTGCCAAGGGCTTTATTAATACCTAGACCTGGATCCAAGTATATGTTTCCCTACTCCCAGCTCCTCCTCTCCCGCTGGCCCCAGGCTGGCTCTGAATGATTTCCCTGGCCCATCCTTGTGCCCACAGCCTCCTCTCCACAGCTCCTGCCCTGAGCTTCTAATTTGGTTTCCCCTTATTTGAAAGTCCATCATGGTTTCCTCTGAGGGTTCTGTCTAAATCTCTAACTGGTTCCCATGGAGTCAGTGCTACCCTCCCACTCGGCCTTTTCTTGCCCCTGCCCCTGCCCCTGCCCCTGCCCCTGCCCCTGCCCCTGCCCCTGCCCCTGCCCCTGCTCCTTACTGGAGTACCACAGCCCCACTCTCCATCCACTGTCTCTGCAGCTCAGAACCCTTTGCCAGCTCTTCCCTACCCTGGAAGGCGCCACTGTTGGTGGCCAGGGCCTCAACTTTATGGGATCCACAGAGCTCTGGAGCTGCCACTGCAGGCCCTCGCAGGGTCTCAGGTCCTTTGTGGCACCTCCTGCCAACTCCAGGAAGCCAGTCTATCAGGGTCACCCTGTATTTCTAAATGACCAGGAGCAGGAAGCAAAGCCTTCCCTGCAGCAAGGGTATGGTGAGCACCCAACCACAGAAATGTTATCATGGAGGGCCTTTCAGGAAGCCAAGCCAGGGCTGAGGAGGAAGCTGGTCTGGAGGCCACCCTTCAAGATGTGGACAAGAGCCTTTCTGGCTTGCATCCAGGACACTCCTGATGCAGTACTTACCCACAGTGACCCTCTGTACTTAAGCCCAGCCTCCATTGTACTGACTCCCCAGCACCAAGACTCTGCTGTTGTCACACATGGCCCTCAGGTCTCATCTACCTGACCACGTGGTATCTGGCCCCCACAGGGTCCCACTGTCTCCGCCCCTAGCCTGCCCTGCCTAACGTGCCCTGTGGCATCCACAGATCACTTCACAGTTGCCCCTAGACCAATGGCTCTCAACCTTCCTAATGCTGCGACCCTTTAATACAGGTCGTCACATTGTGACTCCCAATCATAAAGATTATTTTCATTACTACTTCATAACTGTAATCTTGCTACCGTTATAATCATAATATAAATATCTGATATGTAGATGGTCATAGGTGACCCCTGTTTAAGGGTGGTTTGACCCCCTCCCAAAGGGCCATGGCACTCAGGTTGAGAACCACTGCTGCCCTACACAAAAGCCTCCACAGTCCCGACCAACAAGGATGGAAAGAGTTACACTCAGCCCACTGTCTCCAGCACATTCCAAGCAGCCGCTAAGCCACAATTTATCACCACTAAAGTCCGGTAAGGCGCCTAATTGGCCCATAAATGTGGTCCAGTAACTGCACCTGACACCCAAAGACACTGCAGGCAATTAGCACTTATTTATTTGCATATGGTATTGACCGAGCTTGGCAACTAGCTTGCAAGATCTGTTTATTTTAAACACTGGAGAAGGGGGGGGTGTGTAGGAAACCCTCACTCACTGCACCAGAAAGGAGAAAGAGCTGCCATTCCACATACACAAGTCTGCACCCTTAGCAGGCACAGTGGGACTGATTCTGAGCAGGGCCCTCCCATAACTTTGCCTTTCAGCCACGTGACTGCACAGTCATGGGGGATGGCCAGTCTGTTCTCAGGCTGCAGATGGCAGCCTATGTGTGGCGGTGTGCACTGGGAATGTACAGCACCTTGGCCTTGACAAGCCGCCTCTCAGTCCACAACTCCCGTCCTGTCTGCAGAATATTCCCGGAAGGCAAGCCATCAGCTTCTTCTCGAACCTCAGAGATAGACACAAAAGCCCCTTCCCCCTCCAGTATTTGAGATGAAGTTGAGAACCTTGCATGAGCTAGGCTGTCTAGATTTAGACAGCCCTTGGTATGGGGAACTTCAATATTACCTCCGATTAACAAAATGCCATGTTTATCAGCAAATACAAGCCTCTCCAAATTTCTGCTTTAAGAACATTTTAACTTTTCTCTTTTTTTTTCCCTCGTTCGGGTCAACCCTGCTCACTCCGTTCGGCCCCGTTTGCTCAGGCCAGCCCCGCTTGCTCCGGTCGGCCTGCTCGCTCCGGTCGACCCCGCTAGCTCCAGTCCAAGAATTCATTTCTTATTATTCTTCATAAGTACGCTGTAGCTGACTTCAGACGCACCAGAGGAGGGCGTCAGATCTCATTTCAGGTGGTTGTAAGCCACCATGTGGTTGCTGGGATTTGAACTCATCACCTTCGGAAGAGCAGTCGGGTGATCTTACCTGCTGAGCCATCTCACCAGCCCACGTTTTAACTTTTCTTACATTTCAGTTACATGTTCTGTGTGTCCAAGTGGATGGGTGGGGGGGTGCATGCCATGGCAAGTATGTGGCGGTCAGAGAGAGGACAGCATTTGGGAGTCAATTGTCTTCTGCCCTGTGGGTGCCAGAAATCAAACTCAGTTTGTTGGATTTGGAGACAAGAACCCTTAACACCCACTGCTGCCTCGAGGCACCCTTGAAAATGTTTGAACCTACAGAGATGCTGATGGGTAGAATATCTCACGAAACGCTCAAAGGCGCCACACTGCCATTGCTAGTGCTTCTACATACTAGAAAGCTCTCTGTGTGTCTCAGCTCCCTTTCTCCCCACCTCTCTTTTGAATGAGCAAGAAACAACTGCAGAGATGGCTCCGCTGTTAAGAGCACTGGCTGCTACTCCAGAGGACCTGGGTTTGGTTCTCAGCATACACACAGCAGCTCACAGCTGTAATTCTAGGTCGGGGGTGGGGGTGGATCCGACGCATTCATCTGGTGCAAATACTTTTACATAAAACAAATGTAAACAAAATCGGTTTTTCTAGGACATTTCTATCATCCAGGGTGGTTTTTTTTTGTTTTTGTTTTTGTTTTTTGTTTTGTTTTGTTTTGTTTTTCGAGACAGGGTTTTTGTTTTTGTTTTTTGTTTTTTGTTTTGTTTTGTTTTTCGAGACAGGTATAGCCCTGGCTGTCCTGGAACTCACTCTGTAGACCAGGCTGGCCTCGAACTCAGAAATCCGCCTTCCTCTGCCTCCTGAGTGCTGGGATTAAAGGAATGCGCCACTACGCCCGGCCCAGGGTTCTTTATTACAGAACTCCAGCCCTTGTCCATTTATTTATTTTTCTAAATGGTTAACTAATTGTATAAAAAGAACAACAAGTAGTGACTTGGTCACATTTCCATGGCTGTAATAAGCCAAGGCAATTAATTGGAGCTCTTAGTTCCAGAGGGTCAGAGTTCATGAGATAATGGTGGGGAGTATGATGGCGGCAGGCAGGCAGGCAGGCAGGCAGGCAGGCAGGCAGGCAGGCAGGCAGGCGCTGGGGCAGTAGCTGAGAGCTTCCATCTTGAGACTAACCACAGGGCAAAGATACACTAATTAGGAAAGGCAGGAGACTGAAACTTCAAATTCTGCCCTCAGTGCCACACCTCCTCCCACAAGGCCACACCTCCCATAAGGCCACACCTCCCCCAATGAGACCACACCTCCTAAGCCTTTCTAAATGGTTTGACCTACCAGGCACCAGGTATTCTAACATATGAGCCTATGGAGGGTGTTGTCTTTCAAGTCATTACATATAGGAAATATTTTTTAAATTTCTTTTTAAAGTTTATTTATGTGTATGTATGTTTTCACTGAGTGCATGTATGTCTACATATCACATATGTGTCTGATGCCCACAAAGACCAGAAGAAGGCGTCAGATCCCCTGGAGCTGGTGTTTCAGTTGTGAGCCGTGTGGGTGCTGGTACTAAGAATCCAATCCAGGGGGACTGGTGAGATGGCTCAGCGGGTAAGAGCACTGACTGCTTTTCTGAAGGTCATGAGTTCAAATCCCAGCAACCACATGGTGGCTCACAACCACCCATAATGAGATCTGATGCCCTCTTCTCGTGTGTCTGAAAACAGCTACAGTGTACTTATATATAATAATAAATAAATCTTAAAAAAAAAAAATAAAAAGAATCCAACCCAGGTCCTTTGCAAAAGCAGCCAGTGCTCTAAACTGCTGCACTGTCTCTCCAACTTCAGAAGCAGTTTTCTTTCTTTTCTTTTTGGGTGTGTTTGTTTGTTTGTTTTGGCTTTTTGTTGTTGTTATTGTTGTTGTTTTTAGACAGGGTTTCCCTGTACACAAGACTACAGTCCTGGCCATCCTGGAACTTACTTTGTAGACCACACTGCCCTCAAACTCAGAGATCCACCAGCATCTGCCTCCCCAGTGCTGGGAAAAAGACATTTCTCACCACCCCAGCCCCAGAACGAGGTTTCAATGTGTAACACATAAATTACTTCCTGTCCCATACAAAAGACTAATATATTTTTCATTAAGAATGATCATGTGATCTGTCATACGCACTAGCACAGGAAGATGTCCACTCTTTTGAATAGAAAATTCAAGATTCAGAAAAGCCCGTGATCCCACAAGGCAGACTGCATGCTCACACAGCACATGTCCCCACACAGCACATTCTGCTTCCTTTTCTGCATCTTTTTGGCCACTCTTCCTCTTTTGACTTGCAACACCCCCTCCTTCAGGCCCAAGGACTCAGTGCCCACAATCCCCTCTGTGCACAGGACTTGGTGGGCAGTCCAAGGATTTCAGCATTTGCTTCTGGCTTCCTGATTTATGGTTCTTGCCTTGGGCCTCTGCTGTGTTCTACATCCTCACATCCACAAGAAGTGGTACTGCTGTGTAGTTGGGAATGCTTTAAGTTGTAAGCAACAGCATCTGTCTTTAAAGACGTAATTATATCACATAACAAAAGTATTTCAGAGCAGGCAGCCCATAGCTGGTCACTGATTCTAATGCTAAGTTTTAAAAAGGACTTCATATTGCTTCACTATTATTTTTTTTTTTTAGTTTTTTTTTTCAGATTTTATTTATTTATTTATTATATGTAAGTATACTGTAGCTGTTTTCAGACACTCCAGAAGAGGGAGTCATATCTCATTATGGATGGTTGTGAGCCACCATGTGGTTGCTGGGATTTGAACTCTCGACCTTCAGAAGAGCAGTCGGGTACTCTTGCCCTCTGAGCCATCTCACCAGCCCTTGCTTCGATATTATTAGCAGAGTTTTGTCACCTCAAAGTCTAAAGGTCACGGCCTCACCTTGAGACATAGAATTCCTATCCTAGATATGAATTATGGGATAATAATAGCCTGGCATTGACCAAGTCTTTCTATCTATGAGAGTAGTCAAGACAGAGTGAGCAAGATGGTCCAGCAGGAAAAGTTACTTGCTACCAAACCTAAACCCCTGCGCCCTCTTGAATCTCCTGAGCCCACACAGTGAGAGAACCAATTCCCAAGAGTCCTCTCACTTCCAAATACAATATGGGCTGTGTGTGTGTGTGTGTGTGTGTGTGTGCGTGTGTATACCTGCATGTGGGTATGTGCACTTAGGATCATACACCTGCATATGTACATTTTAATTTAGCTAATTATAATATGTACATGGACTAATAAATAAATGTTTTTCAATAGCTTTTTTGCCTCTGTCAAGCACATTTTAACCTGTGACTTACTCCTGGACCAGGATTTGGCCATGTGTGCACATTTACCTGCAAGAGAGTCTGTAAAAGCGAGCCTCGATCTCATCTAGCCTCCACACTGATGCTGCGGGTGGAAAAGAAAAATGAGTCTAAGACTAGGTGTGGGATGGCCAGGCCGCCAAGCACTGATGGCTAAGTCATCTCAAGGGTAACGTCCCCAAGCAGAAACCCATTATCTCTCCCAGTGTGGTCTGTATCCATCCCAACTGAGCTGCCCACTGAGGTCACAGGGGAGCCTTTTGAAGAAGGCAGGACGGGTCCAATTCAGAATATTCCTACTTTGTGGTTTTTGAGAGGGTCCTTGGTAACCCTTATGATTCTCCATGTGCAGCTAGGGGTGGGGGCGGGGGAGCACTGGACTTCTCCTGGGCTTCCTCATTAAGTAAGTTTCAAGTAGGATGCAGAAATGGGAAAGAAGACGACCACCCAATTGGAATTCAGATGCTGCTTTTGTTACACATCACGTTACACATACAGGGCCAGCCTTAGGCTACAGGTGCCTCCAGACCCAGCATTCCCCATGGCTAAGATGTGACCCTTACTCTTGGCATCTAAGGCACAACATTCTGGGGAAGAAAAGAAGAGACAAAAAGTTGTAGGGTCCCCAGACTCTGTGAGACATACCAGTGACCTCAAACTGTCTAGAACCTGCTTGCAAAGGAGGCAGGTTGTTTAGCTGCACTCTTGGTATGCTGCCTTTCTCTTAGCAAAGAAATTTAATCATAAAAGGGGAGATCCCGGGAACCGTAGTGGTCTCTTCTGTCACACCCTTCGCACATCGCTGTGCCCAGAGCCATTTGGCAACACTGGCTATCTGCCCACCATGTGTTCATTCAACAAACCAAGAAGACAAGGGATCCTGTCCTTGCACCCGCCATGCCCCTCACCTATCCTGCACACCTGTCATTTGCCTCTCATGTGACAGCCAGGGTGCTCATGGACAGCCTGCTCTGTATCACAGCTTTGTAGAAGGCTCCAGCCCTCACTCCCACCATCGTCCCCTCCTTCCTCCAAACATGGATTGGGGAGGCCCATACAGTTGGCCCTTGGGATGGGACTGTGGGTGGCATCTTGAGAGCACATGGGCCCCACAGAAAGTATGTGCAAGGGGATGGTGGCAGTGCCAAGAGCTTGGCAGAGGGCACCTTGTAGCTCATTACTAGGCATTAATACAGAGAGAAAGGTCCTTCACAGCCACTCTGCAGACGCCCTTGATAGAAGAGCAAGCAGGAGGAGCCAACGGCCTTGAATGGGTCCTCAAGAGGAATCTGGAGAGAGCAAAGTGATTTCCCACAGCCCTGGCTAGCCCAGACCAGGCTGGAAATCACTGCAACACATAACATCAGGGAACTGGTTAAAAAGCATCTAGGCCAGGCAGACAATGTGTCTGCAGAACTCAGGCCGTTCCACGGGATCTGATGATGGGGAAAATGACCAGGTGATACTAACTACACAAAATCATGGTGGACATGATGCAATTTGCTAGGGTAAAACACAGCACATAGCTACCATGTCATGTACTCCTTTATTTGTACAAACAGACCCAAGGAAACAATCCTGTGGCCGGCACTGTGTACAGGATCTCACTGTGGCCCTTGGGGATCAGATTGCTGTAAAGCTTCAGGTACTTGAGCAGTCATGATCTGAAGGCAGACAGGATTCTCAGAGTCTTCCTGATTCTGGGTCAACTGACATCACTTGAATAGCCTGGCATGTTTATACCATGGAAACTGGCAAACATGCCGTGCATGGTGGCATGTGCCTGAAATCCCAGCACATGGGAGGTAGACTCAGGATGCCCATGGTCATCTCAACTTGATCAGGATGATTAAGTTCAAGGTCAGTCTCAGCTATATAATGAGTCTGAGGTTAGCCTGGGACACAAGACTCTGCTGAAAAAGAAGGAAGGAAAAAAAAATGGCCCACACCACAAATCAGCAAATCAGTTAGAAGGTCCTACTTCTAACACATATTACCAACAAATCTGTTCCATGTAGTCTTCATTCTAATAGGCTTTGTGGTCACATATGTACACAGAAGCCCCCTGAATGAGTTGCCTTAATGATGTATTGAGTCCCTCTTCAAGCATGCACTATAACGTGGATTGGGTAGCCAGCAGGTTTGTCCAGGAAGGACACTGGGTCTCAGGAACAAGAGGGTTTTCACCATCAGAAGTGGAGCCTAGAAAGCAGGCATGTTATGATTGCAGCAGATACATCTTTAGTGAGCCTGCCTCCCTTCACACAATCTGTGGGGTAGCAATGAGCTCAGGTTCAACCCGTGACCCATAAAGATGAAAGGAGCTGGCACAGCGCAGACTGTCTGCTGGCTCTAGACCCATCCTCAAGGAGAGACTCACACCCTTGTCTCCCACGGCACAGCTAGCTGAGCCTTTCAGAGGTCAGAAAGCTGCCTGAGGCTAGCCAACTTCATAAAGGCAAGTTTGGATTTTAGTCAAGATCTGAAAATACCTTGGGATATTATTACTTGTCCCTACAAGAGAATCAAGCCTTGGCTTGGGGGCATGTCTGTGTATACAATTGTAGACCTAAACCTCTGGTGACTATAGATTTAAAAACCAAATGAACTCCCTTCATTTTTGCCATTCATTATAAGGTAATGCCCAAGGCGGTTAACTGATAAAGAGAAAGGGTTTATTTTGAATTGCTGTTTTAAAGGCTTCAGTTGTGATGAAGTGTCCCTATTGCCTTGGGTTTCTGGTGAGGCAACACATCATGAGAGGAGCAAGTGGCAGAACAGAGCCATTCACCTCATGGCTAGGAAGAAAAAGAAAAAGAGGAAACAGCCAGGATCCCACGAGTGAGTCCTTTCTGTGGATTATAGCACTTCTGTGAGGCTGCACCTCCTAAAAACTCCATCTCTCAATAGCACAAGATACCCAAGCCTCAAATACCTGTGTCTTCTGGGACTTTCATCCCACCCAAGCCAGGAGCATTCAAAGACCCCACACACACACTATCACTGCTACATCCATTATTACACTGGAGCATCTAGCCAATACCATATGACAGGAATGAAAAAGACACGCAACTTAGAGTTTCTATTACCATGACATACCACAACCAAGGGAACTTACAGAACAAAATGCTTATTGGGCTCACAGTTTCAGAGGGGTAGAGTCAATGGCCATCATGGCAGGGAGCATGGCAGCAAGTAGGCATAGTGGTAGAAGAGTAGCTGAGAGCTTATATTTTGCTATGCAAGTGTGAGACAGAGGAAGCTAACGGGTGTGACCCACCTTCTCCATCAAGGCCACACCTCCTAATCCTTCCCAAACAGTTCCAGCAACTGGAGAGCCAGTACTCATATATGAAGCTATAGGGCCGGTCTCCTTCAAGCCATCACAAAGCACACACATTGGAACAAGAGGATCTGATGCAATAATCAAGATATATACCCCTGCCTTACCATCATGCATGCTTAAGCAATTAGAACTGTTTATAGCTCAAAGTTCTCAAGTATGATAACTACTAGTGTTTCTCTTTTTTTTTCATTTTTTATGCATATAGGTATTTTGACTGCATTTATGTTTATGTGCCACATGTATGCAATGCCGGAGGAGGCCAGAAGATGATATCTGTTCCCTAGGACTGGAGTTACAGATGGTTGTGAGCCACCACGTGGGTGCTGGGACTCAAACCTAGGTCCTCTGCAGAAGCAGCTGCTGAACTGTCTCTCCAACCCTGTTCCTTAAAGACCTGGAGATTAACTCAGGAATGAATAAGTGAAGCCTAAACAGGGAGACTTCTAAATTTTGTCTGCTAAACCACTCTCCACCATTCCTCTCAAATTCCAAATCTCCTGTGTGTGTTGATGTGTGTGTGTGTGTGTGTGTGTGTGTGTGTGTGTGTGTGTGTGTATACTTGTGCACGCAAGTGCCCATGAAGGCCAGAAGAGGGCACTGGTTCCCCTGAGCTGGCATCACAAGCAGTCGTGAGCCATCCAACATGGGTGCTAGGAACTGAACTCAGGTCCTCTGCAAGAGCAGCAAATACTCTTAACCTCTGAACTATCTCTCACTCCACCCCCACCCCCATTTTAAATGTTAAAGGAAGAATAGCAAAGTCCTGGAGAACAGGAGAGGTGGCTTGTGATCCTGCCAGGACTCAGTGTATAGTAATGACAACACTCCCCTGCAGCTTTTAAGTTTAATTTTAGCCAAAAGTCCAAATGGGTTTTGAAAATAGCAATCAGAGAAAAATTGGGAAAATAAGAAAAAAATCAGAGATTGTTCCAAAATATCT
Source organism: Mus minutoides (assembly GCA_902729485.2). NCBI lineage: Eukaryota > Metazoa > Chordata > Mammalia > Rodentia > Muridae > Mus > Mus minutoides. Next base: position 297,629 of record LR749630.1, on the reverse strand, counting down.
TTGGAAAAGAAAAATAAAAGAAATATATTTCTAAGAAAAACTGAGAATGAAGACTAATGAGAAAGAACTTAACATACCAACTGACACACCAACTGCAGAAACTAAAGCTGTAAGACCAGTAACCCACAGCTTAGTTCCTTCCTGGTATACAGTAAAAGCTGTTCCATCAATGAATAGTTAATGAATATTCAATGAATGGGAGAGACATTTGGCTAATGAGAGTAAACATGTCCCCAAATGTTTACTCTCATAGACATTTGGGGACTTGTTCACTCTCTCACTACTGTCCCAGCTACTTTTAGCTGTCAGCTTGAAACAGCCTAGAGAAAACAGTCTCAATTGAGGGATTGCCCAGGGCGGATTGGCCTGCTGGCATGTCTGTGGATATTGTCTTGATTGTTAATGGTAGGAGGGTCCAACCCACTGTGGGTGGCACCATTCCTAGGCAAGTGATTCTGGGTTGTGTGAGAAATGCATAGGCCTGCTTTCCTCACTTAAATTGCTTTTTCTTAACTTTTTTTTCCCACAGCAACAGAGAAGAAACTAGAACAACATGTTTAGATTAAAATAAATCCCAACTCGATTAAAATACAATGTAAAACAAAAAAAATAGGAAGGTACTAGGAAATGAGGAATATTTTTTATAATAATGGACAGAAAAAAGCTTGCCTCATCAAGACATAAAAATCAAAAGCTTAGAAAAATGGACAGATTCGACTCCATAAAAATTAGACAATAAAATGCCTCGCTTGTCTTCTCCTCCAGGCTGTTTCCCCCTCAGCACTTTAATCAAGAGATCAAGCCTAGCGTCACCAGAGGGCCCCCGTGAAGGCTGAAGCTGTGCTGTGTGGTCCAGAGAGCGTTTACAGGAACAGAGATGGGACTGGCTCTTGGCTCAGTGGTAGAATGCACACAGCTCAGAGCTCCATCCCCAGCTCCACAAAAACAAGTATGTAAACACTCTTGCACAGCCTTCAGGAAGTCTATGTCATGAAAGGAGCATTGCTCTAGAATAAGACTGAAATTCCTAACAACCAAGAGATAACACAGGAGCCTTGATTGAATACTGGGCTTTTTTTTTTTTTAAGCCATAAGAATTTGAGATAAGTGTGGAAATTCTAAAATAGAGCCTGGATATTAAGTCTGTTTCAGAATTACTGTTTACTTTTTTTAGGTAGGCAACAGTTGCAGAATGATAGAGCTGGCTTTATTCTCACAATACAGACACATGGGCCTGCTATATGGCTTCATGGGTAAAGAAGCTTGCTGCTCAAGCCTGGGGACTTGAGTGATCCCCGCATCAAGGTGGAAGGAGACAACTGCTCCAGAGAGTTGTCCTCTGAACTCCACATGTCTGCAATGGCACAGCCACCCACATGTGCACATATGCAAATAATAAATAAGATAAACACGGACACACAGATAGACACACAGACAGATGGACAACAAAGGAGTGGACTGAGTAGCTGAGGACTGTAGTAGGTACAGCACACGATGTTTGTTTGCTCTCAATTTAGCTTTTCTAGGACCTTGAAATGTTTCTAAGTAAGAAACTGGACTAGGTTGGATCAGGCATGAAGCATTGCAACATGTGTAAGCCTTGATGATGGCTGGTGAACTAGCCCACCAGTCCATCTCCGAGCCAGACACCACCAGCATCTCAGAGTGACTGTTAGCCCTAAGGGTAACTGTTGCATTCAGTGTGCTAGCAGTTGTTTCCTTGTTTCCTTGCTCCGGAAAAAGGTAGTTAAAGGCTGGGGATGTAGCCTGTCTTAGTTAGGGTTTTACTGCTGTGAACAGACACCATGACCATTATGCTATGTTTCTGTATGGCCCCCATAGACTCATGTTCTTGAACAAGTCTATGAGAGCCAGGGAGTGGAATGTGATGGTTTGTATATTCTTGGACCAGGGAGTGGGACCATCTGGAGGTGTGGCCTGGTTGGAATAGGTGTGTCACTGTGGGTGTGGGCTTAAGACTCACTCCAGTTGCCTGGAACTCAGTCTTCCACTAGCAGCCTTTGGATAAAGATGTAGAATTCTCAGCTGCTCCTGCACCATGCCTGCCTGGATGCTGCCATGCTCCCACCTTGATGGTAATAAGACTTGCATAATGCAAATGCATTTAGTCCAACTTTCTTTTTTTTTTTTTTTTTGGTTTTTTTGAGACAGGGTTTCTCTGTATAGCTCTGGCTGTCCTGGAACTCACTTTGTAGACCAGGCTGGCCTCAAACTCAGAAATCCGCCTGCCTCTGCCTCCCGAGTGCTGGGATTAAAAGCATGTGCCACCACACCTGGCCTTAGTCCAACTTTCAAAATCCTCATAGTCTATAGCAGTCTCAACAATGTTAAAAGTCCACAGTTCAAGGTCTCTTCTGAGATCCATCCAACTAATTAACTGTAATCTCCAAAGCAAGGCAGGAAACCAGCTGGGCTAACTCCAAACTCTGCATCTCCATGGCTGATGTCAAAGCAGTCTTCAGATCTCCATTCCTTTTTCATCTTTGTTGACTGCAACAAACTGCTTTCTCCTGGGCTGGTTCCACTTCCTGTTAGCTGCTTTCCTCAGCATGTATCCCATGGCTCTGACATCTTTAACCTCTTTGAGTATCCAAGGCAATTTCAATGTTACAGCTTCTTGTTTCAGTGTCTGGGATTCCACTTGATCTTTTGGACTCCTCCTAAGGGCTGGCATCACTTCTCCAGCTCTGCCCTCTGTAGCACTCTAAGCTCAGTTTGATCCACTCCACTATGGCTGCTGTTCTTGGTGATCATCCCATGGTACTGACATCTCCAATACACTGGGGTGTTCCACTCCAACTAGACTTCACCAATAGCCTCTCATAGGCTCTCTTCATGGTGCCAAGCATCAAATCCTTTGCCTGACCCCTTCAGTCCTGGGCCATCAACTACAGCTGAGGCTATACCTTCTCCCATGGCCTTCCATGACCTCTCACAGTGCCATGCCTCAGCTGTTCTTCATGACACCCTTCATGCCTTCAAAACCAGTACCACCAGCCGGGCGTGGTGGTGCACGCCTTTAATCCCAGCACTCGGGAGGCAGAGGCAGGCGGATTTCTGAGTTCGAGGCCAGCCTGGTCTACAAAGTGAGTTCCAGGACAGCCTGGGCTACACAGAGAAACCCTGTCTCAAAAAAACAAAAAAACAAAACAAAAAACAGTACCACCTGGGTGACTCTTATACATTACCAAGTCCAGCTTGCAGCACAAGGTACAACCTTGGCTATCTCTGGAACACAGCCTCTTTGTGCTCCCAGAAAACAACTCCCAGATTTCAACTCAGTGATGCTGGTCTCTTTTTTTGTTTGTTTGTTTTTTGAGACAGGGTTTCTCTGTCTAGCCCTGGCTGTCCTGGAACTCACTTTGTAGACCAGGCTGGCCTCGAACTCAGAAATCCGCCTGCCTCTGCCTCCTGAGTGCTGGGATTAAAGGCGTGCGCCACCACGCCCGGCGCTGGTCTCTTCTTAATCATTGTTAATGTCTTAGCTCCAGCTAACCTGCATCAATTGTCCCAGTAGTTCCTTCCATTCTTAACTCTAGATCCAGAGCCACATGCTGAAGCTGCTGAGTTCTGCTGCTTACAGGAGCTAGAACATGATCCCCTTGTACTATCACATTATTACTGGCTTTATGTTTTCTAAATCCTTTACTGCCTAAGCTTGGCTATCCAGGTTCTTGCTCTATAGATTGACCTTGAATGCAGAGATCAGTATGCCTGTCTCATGGGATTAAAGGTGTGTACCACCATGCCTGGATCTAAATTCAGCTGGGTAGGATCTTGCCCCAAGGTCCCACTCCCTTAATCTGTTATTTCCTAGAACACAGGATTTTGCTCCACTTCACTTCCTGGTAGGCCTTTAATACTCTTGGCTTTCTAAGCTTGCTATGCTTGTTCAAACTTCTCTTTGTGAGACTTAACCAGAGAACAAAGTCTCTGCTGGGCTTTTTTGAAACTTCCTTTGTCAATGCAATTAATGCAATTAATCTAAGTCTCTTCACCTTAGCCTCAGGCAGACTTTTCAGACAAGGGCAAAATACCACAAAAAGCAGTCTTTATGCCACATACTGAAATTCTTCTCCTTTGAAATCTCTTGGGCCAGGTCAACATAGTTCAAATTACTCCCAGCAATAAAGTCTTTCATATTCCTACTAGGATGACCCATCAAGCCCCATTTAAAGCATTCCACTGCCTTTCCAAATCCAAAGTCTTAAAATCCACATTCTTTCAAATAAAAGCATGGTCAGGCCTATCACAACAATGCCCCAGTCCCTGGTACCAACTTCTGTTTTAGTTAGGGTTTTAGTGCTGTGAACAGACACCATGACCAAGGCAAGTCTTATAAAAAAAACAACATTTAATTGGGGCTGGCTTACAGATTCAGAGGTTCAGTCCATTACCATCAAGAGGTTCAGTCCATTACCATCAAGGTGGGAGCATGGAGCAAGGTGGGAGCAGGCAGGCATGGTGCAGGAGGAGCTGAGAGTTCTACACCTTTATCCAAAGGCTGCTAGTGGAAGACTGAGTTCCAGGCAACTGGGGTGAGAGTCTTTTTTTTTTTTCACATTTTTTATTAGATATTTTCCTCATTTACATTTCAAGTGCTATCCCATAAGTCCCCTATACCCCCCCAACCCTGCTCCCCTACCCACTATCCACTCCCACTTCTTGGCCCTGGCATTCCCCTGTACTGGGGCATATAAAGATTGCTAGACCAAGGTGCCTTTCTTCCCAATAATGGCCAACTAGGCCATCTTCTAATACATATGCAGCTAGAGACATGAGCTCTGGGGGTTCTGATTAGTTCATATTGTTGTTCCATCTATAGGGTTGCAGACCTATACAGCTCTTGGGTACTCTCTCTAGCTCCTACATTGGGGACCCTGTGTTCTGCCCTATAGATGATTGTGAGCATCCACTTCTGTATTTGTCAGGGACTGTCAAAGCCTCACAGGAGACAGCTATATCAGGGTCCTTTCAGCAATATTCTGCTGGCGTACGAAGTAGTGTCTGCATTTGGTGGCTGATTATGTGATGGGCCACCTGGGTGGGGCATTCTCTGGATGGTCCATCCTTTTATTTTAACTCCAAACTTTGTCTCTGCAACTCCTTTTATGGATATTTTATTCCCTATTCTAGGGAGGAATGAAGTATCCACGCATTGGTCTTTCTTGATTTTCTTGTGTTTTGGAAATTGTATCTTGGGTATTCTAGGTTTCTGGGCTAATATCCACTTATCAGTGAGTGCATATCAAGTGACTTCTTTTTTTTTTTTTTTAAAGATTTATTTATTTATTATTTGTAAGTACACTGTAGCTGTCCTCAGATACTCCAGAAGAGGGCATCAGATTTCATTACGGATGGTTGTGAGCCACCATGTGGTTGCTGGAATTTGAACTCTGGACCTTCAGAAGAGCAGTCGGCGCTCTTAACCACTGAGCCATCTCGCCAGACCCTCAAGTGACTTCTTTTGTGATTGGGTTACCTCACTCAGGATGATATCCTCCAGATACATCCATTTGCTCAAGAATTTCATAAATTCATTGTTTTTAATAGCTGAATAGTATTCCATTGTGTAAATGTACCACATTTTCTGTATCCATTCCTCTGTTGAGGGACATCTGGGTTCTTTCCAGCTTCTGGCTATTATAAATAAGGCTGCTATGAACATAGTGGAGCATGTGTCCTTGTTACCAGTTGGAACATCTTCTGGGTATATGCCCAGTGGAGGTATTGCTGGATCTTTCCTTAGTACTATGTGCAGTTTTCTGAGAAACCGCCAGACTGATTTCCAGAGTGGTTGAACCAGCTTGCAATCCCACCAGCAATGAAGGAGTGTTCCTCTTTCTCCACATCCTCGCCAGCATCCGCTGTCACCTGAATTTTTGATCCTAGCCATTCTGATTGGTGTGAGGTGGAATCTCAGGGTTGTTTTGAATTGCATTTCTCTGATGATTAGGATATTGAACATTTTTTCAAGTGCTTCTCAGTCCTTTGGCATTCTTCAGTTGAGAATTCTTTGTTTAGCTCTGTACCCCATTTTCTGATGGGGTTATTTGAATTTCTGGAGTTCAGCTTCTTGAGCTCTTTGCAAATATTGGATATTAGCCTCCTATCAGATTTAGGATTGGTAAAAATTCTTTCCCAATCCGTTGGTGGCCTTTTTGTCCTATTGACAGTATCTTTTGCTCTACAGAAGCTTTGCAATTTTTTTTCCCTTGTTCCGGTCAACCTCGCTCGCTCTGCTCGACCCCGCTCACTCCGGCCAGCCCCACTTGTTCCCGGCCGCCCCCGTACGGCCCTGGCTTGTTCCAGCCAGCCCCGCTCACTCCGATCGGCTCCGCTTGCTCCGGTTTGGCCCCGCTCGAGAAGCTTTGCAATTTTATAAGGTCCCATTTGTCAATTTGTGATCTTACAGCACAGGCCATTGCTGTTCTGTTTAGGAATTTTACCCCTGTGCCCATATCTTCAAGGGTTTTCCCCACTTTCTTGGGGTGAGAATCTTAAGCCCACACCCACGGTGACACACCTATTCCAACCAGGCCACACCTCCAGATGTTGCCACTCCCTGGTCCAAGAATATACAAACCATCACATAGCCTAAGATGCATGAAGCCCTGGGTTCAATCTCCTGCAGCATATAAACAGGGCTTGGTGATACAGTTGTATGTAGTCTCAGTAACTCAGGAGCAGAAGCTCAGGTCATCCTCAGCTACATACTTGGCCACCAGTCAGCCAGCATTATGTCAGATCCTATCCCACCCCGCCCCTACCTCAAAAAGCTGAAATGCACAACAGGCTTGCTTGCTTCTGAACTTTATAAAACTGAAATCAATTTTTCTCCTCTCCACAAATGTTTCTAAGCCTTGTCCACATTGTGCCAGTCATGCGCTTGAGTCTGGAATGTACCACAGTTAAATCCATTCTCCAGTCAGAGTCACCTGCTTTTGTATCATCAAGTGCCATTAAACTTCTCTCCCGGCTTGGCAGTGTGCAAATGCTTTCCCCAGGCTTGTGCCTCCGACCTTCCCCAACTGTGTTCCCTAGGAGAATGGGGAGAACACAGATCCTCTTGTGTATTTTAAAGCTGAAGTCTCTGCTTATGAGAAGATTCATCAGGTGGTGTTTGCTTCCATGCCTGACATCCAGAGTCAGGCCCTGGAAGCCACACTCGGAAGGAGAGAACCAGCTCCCACAGTTGTCCACTAACCTCAACCTACGCACCACCGTGTGCCCATGCATGTAATAAATAAACACCCAGTAATTAATCAATGAAATGTAAAAAATAAATAAATAAAACAAAGTTGGATATTTTAACTTGTAAGTTTAATAATTAGACAAGATGTAATTTTGACACACTATAATTATGAACACTAGAAAATAAAACAATTATTCCTTTTAGATGGTTTTTTTTTGAGATTTTTGTGTTACTGTTTCCCATGAGTACCTTTCTGTTTATAAGGAATACAAAGCAAGCAATTTTTCCAAATATGTAAAGCATAATTGAATCTAATGGTTAATAGCTAATAAATATGCATCTTTATATATACGTGCATGTGCATTTCTCTCACACATATATACATATATGTATGTATGTATATGTATGTATATATATACATATGTATATACATATTGATTTCAGTTTTTATATATATATAAAAACTGAAATCAATATGTATATACATATGTATATACATATTGATTTCAGTTTTTATATATATACATATGTATATATGGAGGCAAGAGGCAGGCGGATTTCTGCGTTCGAGGCCAGCCTGGTCTACAGAGTGAGTTCCAGGACAGCCAGGGCTACACAGAGAAACCCTGTCTCGAAAAACCAAATAAATAAATAAATAAATAAATAAATAAATAAATAAATACTGTCCAATGAGTTGCAAAATCTCTGTTTTGAATATGAAAGATCACGACAGACTCAAGCGTTAGAGGGCTGCCCCAGCTAATGGAGCTCTTCTGTTTTAGTGGGGGCGGGGGCAGGCACCTACAGAGGTCAGAAGAGTGCATTAGATCCCATGGACCTAGAGTTCTAGACAGTTGTGAGCAGCCCACTGTGGGTGCTTGGAACAGAACTCCAGTCTTCCACAAGAGTACAAGTGCTCTTGGCTGCTGAGCAGGCTCTCCAGCTGAGGAGGTACAATTTTCTGATATGCTGGAAGGCCTGGTTACAACTCAAAACCGCTTCAGAAAGTCCCCAGAACTACCCAGATTCTCTTGGTCCCTCCCCACAAGACTATACAAACAGTAATAGGCTGCTGAGTCAATCTCAGACAAGCCACACTGCAAAGAAGACTCTGAGACCAGACCAGCTACCTGGGAGAAGTGTGACTAGCCCAGCTGTCTTGAAGAGGTTTAGAGTCTAGTGGTCCTCAACCTGTGGGTCTCCATCCCTTTAGGGGTCCCAAAGGGGGCACATATCAGATATTTACATCATGATTCATGACTGTAGCAAAATTACAGTTATGAAGTAGCAACGAAATAATTTTTATAGTTGGGGGGGGGGGGTCACCACAACACGAGGAACTGTATTTAAGGGTCGCAGCCTTGAGGAAGCTGAGAACCACTGGTTTAGACCAACTGAGGGACTTGGGAAGGACACCCTCCAACCTGTGGAGCTGCTTGCAAGCTGTGAAGTATGTTCCAGATTCTCAGGTTTGTGAGCTGTCACGCTTGCTGAGGTAGGCTTTGGTGACTCAGGTGTCTTGACCCCTCCCTCATATTTCTGTAAGTAACCCCAATAAAACTCTTTGGCTCATCGAGTTGGACTTTGGCTCTAACTGTAGTTTGGTCTGTTACGGGCTTCCTACCTGGGGTGAGTAGAAGTGGGTGTTGTGTTTCTTCAGGGAAAGTCTGTCGCATAACATGTGACCATTTGGGATTATACTTAGATCCCTGCCCCTTACCCATCTCTGCTTCCTGGCCACCAGGGTAAGTGGCTCACCAGTCTCATAGCAACCAAGCAGGCAGTCAGCAGACAAGCTCTGAACCCCTGAGTTAAGAAGAACCTTTCCCTTTAAGATGTTTCCAGAGGCAGTGTGGGACATCTGAGTGTCATCAACAGGACTTCACACCTTTGATATCTTACAGCAGTCCATCTCCTGCCTTGAAGTTGCTGCTTCATTCATTTCTGCCCACATTTTACCTAAATATCCAGGCATGGTGTAGCATACCTATTGTAATCTCAATACTTGGGAGGTAGAGTCAAAGTCTCAGCTGTGTATCGAGTTCAAGGCCAACCTGGGGCTCCATGAGACACTGTCTCAAAAGGCAAGCAAACAACAAGAACCCCCCACTGAAATGGGAAATGATTAGGACCTCACAGCAGCAGGCAAGGGACACATGATCGAAAAAATTATCAAGGAATTCAGTGCCACTCCAGTATTGGCCAGAGAAGCTCGTGTCTGCAGCGTCAGTGCAGGGGCTTAGACCTGGTCCAAGGGCTGATAATATGGCTCCGTTGCACACTCAAGCCTAAGTGGAACATCTATGTCTCCCCCTCCAAGGCTCAGGGAACTCTGTGGAAGAGAGAAGGTTGGAAGATCTAAGGGCTGGAGAACAAGGAGCTGTGTGATCTTCTGGACTTTGCATGAACTCACAGCAGCTGTGGCTACTGCTCAGGATGGGGCCTGGCAGCACTCCATGATGAATGGGGGTCCCGGCTACTCTCTTAGAAGATGCTGGCAGTTAATAGTTATTGGGTGAGGGGGAGTCGTTTTCCGCAGTAGTGTAGCCAGTGATAGTCGCTCCACCCCAGCTCATGCAAGCCACCATAACCACAGTCACAAAACAGCCAAAAAGATATAAAGTCTTAGTAGGAGGGAGACTTTTTGGAAAGGAAGAGTTCATCAGGAAGGGGAGAGGAATAAGGGAGGGTATCGAGGAGCAAAAGCAACCTGAGTGTACAGAACTGTCTGGACATGTACAGAACTGCCAAGGAATTTTAAAATAATTTTTTTTAAAAACCCATTGATTGCCTGGCTATAGTTCTCTGCAATGGAAAATGTGCCGAGTATGAATTTTTAATTTATCTTAACTCCCTGCGCCCTTCTTTCTCTAAATGCTGAAATTGTTTTTAATGACTGGTCTGATTATAACGTCATTGGTTCTTCCTCCTTGTCACTGGGGACTGCTTACCTCGATGATTTATAAGGCGATGGCCAGCCATTTGCTCTCTACCCTTAAGGTTGGTGGCTTACTGGTGTCTGTGTGGGACAGCCTGGACTTTCTACATCCTGTGGGCAAGGGAAAGGAGGACAGGAGTTTTGTGACCATGAAGAGATCAAGGGAAACAGTGGGGACCGGATACCTTGAAAGCCCTTGTTTCTCCAAGCTCCTTTGAATGACACCTCTGTTGATACCCAATATACCCAATACCTACTCACGAAGATGGTATGGGATGTTCCCTGGACCACATGTTTCCACCTTGGTCTCCAGCTCCCTGTGCTGTTTTAGGATGTTTTATGGAAACTTTAGAAGCTAGAGCCTCATTGGAGGAATTGATCGTGTGTCCCTCCCCCTCTCTGTTCCCCCCCCCCTTTGCTTCCTGTCTGTCCTAAGGTGAGTAGCTTTGGCCACATGCTCCCATACACCTCCCCCCCAAACCTGTCATTGTGAAGCTCTGCTCTTCTGGATCCACAGCCAACAGAACCCAAGACTGTAAAATGACCTCTGAACCAACAATAAAATAACAACAAACAAACAAACAAACACCCTACTCTGAAAGTGCTTTCCTCAAATATAGCTCAGGGTGACAAAAAAAAAAAAAAAAGTGATTTAACCTAACACTGAAAGGTCAAGTTGCCTTGTGGCAGGAGATGCATATGCTTGACTTGATGGCATTAGCCAGACTTTGTTGTGTAATTGTGCAAACCTGCACACACGCTCCGCTAACTGGATATGAAAGGGAGTTTAAGGTGTCTGTATTGCCAGTCTGAATTTCTAAACCCCTGCCAGTCTGAAAAATGTAAAAATATCAAACTGTAGACTTTGCTTGGGTTTCTTTGATTACAAAGGAGATAAAGTTATACACTAATTAATATATTCACCAACCATGTTTTCTTCTCTGTAAAAGCCCACATATATTTTGGGGGTTTTTTTGCTTGTTTGTTTGTTTGTTTGTTTGTTTGTTTGTTTGTTTTTCTGAGACAGGGTTTCTCTGCGTAGCCCTGGCTGTCTTGGAGCTTGCTCTGTAGACCAGGCTGCCCTGGACTCAGCGATCTGCCTGCCTCTGCCTCCCGAGTGCTGGGATTAAAAACATGTGCCACCACCACCTGGCTTATATTATATTTAAAAAAATACCAATTTCTAAGAAAAATGTCTTATAGTTTGAAGCTTTTAAAAGAAATGTTCTCAGAGGCCAGGGTTGATGGCTCACTCCTACAACCCCAGTGCTACTCCGAGGTTGACACGGGGTGACTACAGCATCTTCAGGACCAACCTGTGCTACATAGAAAAAAATCAAGATCAGCCCTTCCTAAACAAAGAGCTCTCTCACACATGTTGTTTAAAAATCCTTTGCCCAGAGCCAGGCCTGGTGGCATATACTTTTAATTCCAGCATTCAGGAAGCAGAGGCAATTGGATCTCTAAGAGTTCAAGACCAGCCTGATCTACATAGAGAGTTCCAGGATGGCCAGAACTGCACAATAGAGAGACCCTGTCTCAAAAAGACACTATATACACTCATCTACCTCCTTCCAAAGATCTTTCTTTCTTTTTTTTTTTTTTTTTTTTTTTTTGGTTTTTGGTTTTTCGAGACAGGGTTTCTCTTTCTCTGTATAGCCCTGGCTATCCTGAAACTCACTTTGTAGACCAGGCTGGCCTCGAACTCAGAAATCCGCCTGCCTCTGCCTCCCGAGTGCTGGGATTAAAGGCGTGCGCCACCACGCCCGGCCGCCAAAGATCTTTCTAAGTATTTGTATTAAGATTTGTAATTTATTTGGCACTTGTGTGTCTCATGTGTGGAGGCAATCTCTATCTCTTTTTCCTTTTCTCTGGAGAGAGAATCCAAGTTTCTGTCACAAAGCAAGTCTCCATATTTATACCCAAGGCATTGTCCCCTTTTATTTCAGTGTTCACTGTGACTCTCTTCAGCTTTAGAGCTTACGAGGAGGCTGATCCACGGTATATGTGGGTCCCTTCTTCTAACTTCCTTTTGACATGTGTCAACCATGGTTTTAACCCCAGTTATTCAAACATCACGAGGACATATTAATTAGAATCATATCAAATTGTTGCAAATTCTTTCTTTCAGCTTAATTTTCTGTGTCTGAGTGTTCTGCCTGCATCTTGTGTGCCTGTGCACGATCTGCATGCCCGGTGCATGCTGAGGCCAGAAGGCACCCATTGATGCCCTGGAACTGAAGCAACCAAGTCCTCTGCAGGAACACCAGGCGCTCTTCACTTCCGACCCACCTCTCTAGCCACACATCTTTGTGTGTAAAGGATTCTTCCTTTTTTCTAAAATATATTCATTTAAAAATTATATTATAACTACATGACTTCCCCCTTCCCTCTCTTCCCCTTTAAATGTTCTCATATACTTCTTGCTCTCTTTCAAATTCATGGCTTCTTTTCTCATTAACTGTTGCTACATGCATGTGTATACACACACACACACACACACACACACACATCTAAATATAACTTGCTCAGTCAGTATTATATTGCTTATGTGTATGCTTTGGGGGCCGACTTTTTGGTATTGGATAAATGCATTTTTCATAAATAAGTGGTCATCCCCCCATCATTATGCCTCTTATGTATTTTCCTGTCTTACTGCTATGGCAAGGATCTCTAATTACAGAGGTAACGTTGCTTTTCCTAGTCTTGTTTTTGACAGTACAATGTACAGTTCTTGATTAACAAATACACAACAGGCTGAGAAATGTTCACCCTACTTCTCCAACATGAGTCCCTCTCCTTCCTTCTCTGCAGTCTCTTGTACCTCAAACATTGTCTGGAGGATACTTGCTGCCTCATGGGTCTTCACTGAGTAAACTCACCAGCTATGTTTGTGTGTCCACCTCACTGTACCTCGTTAGTGTCTGTGTGGTGCTACAACCTTACTTCATTTTAATATGTGCCCCTTCGAGTCTGAACACTGTATTTAGTGGGTAAATAAAAAATTCACACACTGGTCCTCAATCAGCCTCTCCAAGGTCAAGTGCCTGGCCTTCTCCGAGAACCCTCATTTCCACCCTCCTCTTTAAGCCCGCCCTGAATGGAAAGCTCTTCCCTCAGATTTGTAAATGTCTTCTACCCACTCCTCTTCCAAGAGCCTGCCCCGCCTCCACCTCCCACCCCCTTCTTCCCCCGCCTCATTGCCCTTCCTACGACTCAAGTCTTAATGATACATGCCATTTGATCTTCCGTATATGGAATTCGTCATTCTCGCGACATTCTTGGATTCACTTGGCTGTCCTGAAACTCTGTAGACCAGATCTGGCCTCGAACTCGGAGATCCTCCCACTTTTGCCTCTCAAGTGCTGGGATTAAAAGCCTGCACCATCGTATGCATTAGTGGTTGGCTTGCATGTGAGGGTGTCAGATCTCCTGGGTGAGCTGCCATATGGGTTCTGGGAATTGAACCCGGGGCCTCGGGAACAGCAGCTGGTGCTCTTAACCTCTGAGCCACCACTCCAGCTCTTGTTTCTCCCCTATGGACTCTCTGTGAACGCATGCTAGCGCATCTGCGTATGCGCTCAACAAGTGTCTCCCCAGCAATTCTGATGCTTTCATCAGGTTATGAATTTTTAATAAGCAGAAGCTTCAGTTCCCGGGAGGATGGCTTTTCATCCTCTTTTCAGGTGAGGACCGAGCCGCCCCCGCCCACTTCTCCCAGCCCCGCCCCCTACCACTCCCCCTCCCCACTAGCGCCTCCCTCTGGGATAATGACTCAGATAATCCTGGGTGCCAGAGAAGCTCCTTTATACCCCAACTCTAATCCACCTGTAATTGATTTGTGGCCCGCAGAGGAGAGCGATCTCTTCTGTCCTCCCAATTAGCCAGTTTTCCAAATCACAGATGTCTTCCTTCTCCACAAACTAGCACATAAGCTATAACAGTGGTTCTCAATCTTCCTAACGCTGCTGAATACAGGTCCTTGTGTTGTGGTGACACCCCCTACCCCCAACCATAAAATTATTTTCGTTGCAAGTTCTTATTTTTTTCTTTTTTTTTTTTTTTTTTTTTTTTTTTTTTTTTTGGTTTTTGCGAGACAGGGTTTCTCTGTGTAACCCTGGCTGTCTGGAACTCACTTTGTAGACCAGGCTGGCCTCAAACTCAGAAATCTGCCTGCCCCTGCCTCCCGAGTGCCGGGATTAAAGGCGTGTGCCACCACGCCCGGCTCGTTGCTAGTTCTTAACTATAATTTTGCTACTGCTATGAATTGGAATTTAAGTATGTAGTATGTAGTATGCAGGATTTCTGATATTAAACCCCAGAATAAGGGTGGAGCCACTCCAAAAGGATTACAACCAACAGCTTGAGAACTGTTTGGCTAGCGGCTACATCTGAGCAATGTAAGGGGTCCGTTATTTACTGGGGTCTCAACAGTGTTCATCTTGACTGGATCAAATAATTGATTGATCAATTGAGACATGTCTCACTATGGATCTCTGGCAGGCATGAACTTTGATATGACAAGGATAGCCTCAGACTACGCAGGATCTGCCTGCCTCTGCCTCCTGAGGGCCCGGATTAAAGCTGCCTGTGGGCAGGCATTGAGGTCTTAGATGCTCAAGCCACACCCAGTGTGGCAGTCTCTTCCTGCTGCCTGTGGATCCAGATGTAGAACTCTGGGCTCCTTCTCCAGCACCATGTCTGCCTGCATGGCACCATGCTTCCTGCCATGACCATAATGGACTAAACCTCTAAACTGTCAGCCAGCCCCAATTAAATGTTTTCCTTTATAAGAGTTATTATGGTGTCTCTTCATAGCAATAGAAACTCTAACTAAGACAATTCCCTCTCAAGGTTTTCTAATAATTAGTTAAGTGCCAAGTACTCCGGAGAGTGGCTGTCACCCTCAATACAGCATTGGCTCTGTGAAAGCAAGCACCATCTTCTTTCAAAAACTCCCTCACTCCCGTCTCTGTTTATTCTTCCAGGTGTACTTTTGATCTATTCGGTCAAGTCTCAAAGGTCCACTGGGTTCTGACATGTTCATGGTCCCCAGCTGTGCACATGAGTTCCCTGTGCCCGAAGCCTCTTCCTAGGGCCCAGCCCAACCAGGGTAATCAGCCTGTGAGGAGGAGGAGGAAGAACGGATCCCATCTTGTGCCTTGAGGGTGGGACCCAGGGCCAAGGGGCTCCTCCTACTAAATCAGCCCTGCAAGCAGAAGTCATCCCTGTGAGGAAATACCCATAACACACCGCTGAGTTCCTGCAGCTGATGAGCGGAGTCCAGCGGGCACTGGCCACGGACAGGCTCCATGTACTGAGTTACCTGGACACTGCAGATCTCCAAGCTGAATTAGAAGACCCCTCCCTGCACTAGCCCAGGACTAGGTAGGGCCTGGGAATGTGTGTGTATGTGTGTGTTTATATATGTGGGTGTACATCAATAATCTTTCCCTAGCTCTTATTCATTCCCTTTGAAAAGATCTTCCTATAAAGTCTAAGAGGACAGCTGGAAAGCTCAGACCCTTTAAGAGCTCTAGGCTGCCGCCAGCCAAGCTCCCCACTCCTAGGAATGCCAGAGCTCCATGTACCCCAGGATGTGAGACCTTGAGCCACTTATTAAATTGCTTGTCTTTGCAGAGGGAAAAAAGGGGTGCCCCTGAAATAAAACTGGGCAGATCTGGCCCCAAGGAACTATCCATGTCCAGGGGCAGCTTGGAAGCCCAGGTACCCCAAGGTCAGCCCCTTGCTCCAAGCTATCTCTCTAGTGGGCTGTGATTTCTGTGGTCTAATGAGATTGTTCCCATCTAACAGGGCAGGGTGAGACTTACCAGGGAGCAGTGTGTAGAGGAAGCTGAGGGCAGGTCAGTGGTCAGACGCTTGAGCCTTGGGTGGCCAACCCCAGTAAGTGGAGACTGGATGCAGACCCAAAGCCACAGAGATGTGGAGATGCTTAAGCCATTGGCTTCCATGGATGCTAAAGAGACAGCTTTGTGTTTGATGGATTTAACTGCCTGCTCATCCTTGGCCTTGTTCAGAGTAGACCTGCTGCTTACACTTGCTGGCTGGGGACATGGAGGGCCTTCTCATAGGCCTTAGGCCACACTAGTCCCCAAATGCTGGAATTCACTATCATTCTTCAGACACCTGTGGGTTTCCTGTGCCAGTGGGTGGATGTTTGCCCAGCTTGGGACATTGGTTTATCACATGACTGGAATATATTTCTGGCATGTATGGACATTCCTATACCATTAAAATCTGTCCTTTTTCCAAGTTCATTGACTCAGGTAGGAAAGGTCTGGATGTTGTTGGCACTGAGTTCATTCGAACAGAGCTCCTAGGAAAGCTATATCCTGGTCCAGGTCTGGGATAGCCTCTGCCTCCTTGTAGAACTCCCCTGACTATACAGATGTGACTTTACAGAATGAGGCAGGATGACAAATTTCCCCTCACTACTATTCATTAAGTGAAGTCCTTTATAAATCCCAAATTAACAACTTCTCATTTAAAGGTAGGCGATTCTCTCTCTCTCTCTCTCTCTCTCTCTCTCTCTCTCTCTCTCTCTCTCTCTCTCTCTCTCCTCCCTCTCTCTATCTCTGGCAATTTATAGCCTTCAACATTGTGAAATGTGAAAAATATTTGGGAGAAAATTCTAGCCATAGTCATGGGAAATGGAAATCTATTTGAACGCACCATTATAAACATTTAAAATGATCCATTACCCAAAGTGTGAAAGTAATAAGTGTGTGCGTGCAAGCGTGTGGTCACACCAATCCAGGTGGCACAGTGCCCTTATGGTACACCAAATGATGCCTGCCTAGATCTCGTCTGATTTGGAGAGTCTGTGACAAAAGATCAAGGTGACAGCGCTGGGCTTAAATTCCTATCTATGTTTTCAGCATGCCTGGGTTCCTGCCAGCTCTCTCAGTCGCCCACCAGACAGCTCTGCAGGGAGACAGGAGAGTCTGTGGAAGTGTGCAAACGTTAGGGTGATGAGGCTTTTCTGGGATGAGGTTTCTTCCGCACTCAAGTTGCATATTCACTGAGAGCTGCCAACAGACCACAATCCCGTCCCCATACCTTGCCAGCTCTAGGGACCCCTTAATGAGCCCAGACTCTCTTTACAGGTTGGGTAAGACAGAATGTGTAGGTAAATGAGCCAGTCTTACAAGGAAAACCTGAGCTGAGGTGGTATTATGGGATGAAGAGGTAAGCCACCATTCCACTGAGATGTCCCTTGGCACTGTGGACCCCCGCCCCAGCAGTATCCCAGCCACACATACCTGAGGCATGAAAATATCAGGAATAGGACCTGAACTCTGTTTTCCAAGTGAGTGAAGAGAACCAGCCATTTCATCCCCACAAGGGAGAGAATTGGGGTGAGGGAGGATGCCAGGGAGAAAGGTGCCCACCAGCTTCTGGTTTCTGCTCTGTCTTGGACAGCAGAGGCAGCCTTTGTGAAGATAGCAGTACACACGACGCGACACCGGCGCCGGCTCACTTTCGCTTGCATCAGCCCCTGCAGGTGCTGACTGGAAAATGCATAGCTAAAAGAATGAACTGGCCAAGGAAGGGGACTCTGAGCACTTGGGTTCTAAGCAGGCTGCCAGGTTGCTCGGTTGTGTTGGTCACACTTCTCTTGCACATCATCATTAACTCTCTGGGAAGGCGAGACTTCTGAAGGTTGGGCCAGGGTGAGGTGAAGAAAGGCAGGCAGGCTCGTGAGTGGTTTGGTGAAGGCTGCCCTCTGTGATGATGGTCCTTCCCCAGATTGCTTCCTTACCAGTTCATGCTATGCTCCTTTCCCCTCAGCATCTACTCGGTGTTAAGTAAGTATGATGTGCTAAGAAGAGAAGATGAACTTGTAACAGCAGTCTAGCATCCTGCCTCCCCCCCACCAAAAGTCCATTATGTGAATTCTGGTTCTGTCTCCCGCCTTCATCTCCCCACCCCTTCTATCTACGGACCAGTGCTCTGATTGGAGCCTTGGCCTCAGAGCTCAAAGCTTATGGAGGAAGCAGCGCTGGCCACTTTCTGCCAGTCAGCCCCTTCAGTACCTGCGGACAGGACGCCCAGTTTTGCCTCTGGGGTTGCAGACAGCTGAGATGCTGGACACAAGGTTTTTCATTGCACTTTGGACTCCCCCCACCCCTGCCTGCATGGGACCCTGAGGAGGTGCCATAGAGATTGCTTAGCAGAACCAGGTAGCCTGTAGCCAGCAAGCCTGTCAGGGCCAGTGTAGGCCTGACTGGGGGCTGTTCCTTCCTTTCTCTTCTTTTTGGGGCCTGGCCCCCCGCTTGGCTTTTGTTATTCAGAGCCCCAACTGCCCAGATCCTTTCCCCGGTTCAGGCGGCCACTTCCAAAACCCTACGGCTTTCAGAGCTCCGCTGGGTCCCGGTACAACCAGGTGCGCCCCCGGAAGCCGGGTCGGGGGTAGGCTGAGGGGCAATGAAGAGGAGGTAGAAGGGGTTGGAGTTGACTGGGCAGGACCGCGGGGGCCGGGGCGGACTTAATAGGATCAGATCAGTGTAATCGCATTTCAGCCATTGTCATTCGAACTGCCGGGAGCCCGAGGTGGGGGGTCCGGCTCTTTAAGGTGACGCGCGGCTGCTAGGCCGCTAGAGACGCTCTGGCATGACAAAGGCCACAAGGGATCCAGTGGCGGGAAATGAAGAGATGAAGGCTTGAGGCGGGGGTCGCGGGGGGGGGGGTGTGCTTTCGGAGGTCCAGCCTGTCCAGGCCTTTGCCTGCGCTCTGGCCACATGGTTCTCAACTTTGGGGTCAGGCTCTCAGAGACCTCCTTTATTATCTGGGCGCCTCTCCCTGGATGCTCCTGGGGGGGGGGGGGGGGGTGTTGGGGACGGAGCCTCGACGGCTTAGCAGGAGCCAGCTCCGTAGGGTCGGTCGGGTGGACTTCTACAGCTCGGACCTCGATATTGCGAGGTCAGCCTGGGTGCAGATCCCGGGCAGCCAGGGAACACAGAGGACTGGGGAAGAGCCATAACCTGGTGTTCCAGGAAGAGGGGCTCGCGGGTGTGTCTATAGCGCAGGTACTGAGCAAGCCAGAGGCCAGACCGGAGAGGGTGAACGAGGCGGTACTGGGAGTCCTCCAGGGGTTGCGGAGGAACTCCATGCTGCGAATATCGCGCTGGAGGAGAGAACTCAGACCAAGTGGAGCAGGGGCAGCGGGCCTGGGTATCTGGGGAGAGAGATTCTGGGAGAGTTTAGAGGCGCGGCCAAGGCGGGCTTCTTACTAGGAAGCGAGATACAGCTGGGTGGGCTCCCGAGAAGCTGCGGGAGTATAATGTGCGCTCTTCATCCAACTCTTGACTGCAGCCAACTTGTGAATGTGGGGAAAGCTGAAGAGCAGCGGGCAGGGGAACACACCACACACACACACACACACACACACACACTAACTGCTCTCACTTGCGCATACTTGCGCATACTCCCAGGCTCCAGCTCTTCACATGCCTGGCCTGCTCACCGCGGACCAACTCCATCTGGAGAGAGCTGTCTAGACAATCCCAGCATCTTCTAGGGCCGCAGCACTGTGTGTTGGACAGAAGCACCAGGGGCCTGGTGAACTGTGATCGTCCACAGCCCCCATGCCCTAGACATCACAACCCAGTAGATGCAGGTCTTCCAACACCTCATGCCTGTTGTCTCATACCTGCCACAACTTGAACTCAGGTCCTCGGGTGGGACAGCTTGACCTTTCCCCAAAGCCATAGAGGGCAGAAGTCAGCTTAGGGGGCTCTCACTTCTAAACTGTTCAAATAGGCAATCAATTTTTATGATGTAATTTATAATTTATGCAGGTTGTCTTCATACATATGGTGTTGCTTTTGTGTGTCGTGGTTTCAGGTGCTTTATTACTCTGACGGTGTGATTTGCATTCATGTTCAGTTATCAAGATCATATTTCTCCTGTTTACACACCATAAGGGCTCCAAATGAAGATTAATGCTACCTCTCTCTGTCCAGGCCATCACTGTCGACCTGGGCTGTAGCTCCCTCCTAGATCCCAAAAGTTGGCTAAGTTAGACTCAATTGAGCTGGTGGAAAGGAAGGCAGTGTTAGATAAACTCCTAGGGAGGAGTGGAGCCCATTTGCCCCAGCTGTGCACACCTGGGCAGAGGACAGAGGTGCCTGGGCACAGGAACTGTTTCCCAAAATCACACAGCTGGGCCAATCGGATAGCTTGGCTGTGTCAGAGCTGGTATACAGAAGCCAAGTTGGCTGGCAGGGCTGCTAGAGACAGCTACACGCCCTCAAGGCAGCTTTGAGGAGCTTCAAGAATCCTAAAGGAGAACTAGTCAGTGATGGAGAATGTCCCTCCCAACCTCCAGTGCACCCAGAGCTTGCCTTGATCAGGCCTCAGGCTACAGGGAGCAGCCTTGGAGACCCTGTGCGAGGCTCACCAGACACAGCTGAATTGATTAAAGCAAATTAAGCTCCACCAAATGGAAAGGAGAGGGAGCAAGTGCCAACCCTCAGAGAAAGGGCATCTTGGAAGGCAGGACACACACAGCCAACCATAGCCAGACTGGTCACGAGTGGCCAGTCTCAGCTGGAGATGACCCAAAGGCCTTGCACTCTGTTCATTTAGCTGAAAATGCACCCAGAAAGGACCAACCATTCCGGCTGACTGGCAGAAAGTGACCAGTGCTGCTTCCTCCATAAGCTTTGAGGGTCCGAAGAGTAGCTGTCTGGGTGACAAGCATGTACTAAGTCTTGAAAATTCCAGTGCACGTTAGGGCTGGAGAAAGCCGTATACAGGGGCTAAGCTGCTTTGCTTGAGAGGAACTCCCAGTCTTTAAGGGGAATTGGAGGAGCACGGCTGATTGGATGAAGATCTGGGTGTAGGTTTTCAAAGCAACCTCTGTTTTCCAAAGGGTTGGGAGAACTCAGCTCCCTGGTAGGGAAGGATTCTGGGAAATGAGAACAAGGGTCATAGGGTCAGGTGGTGGTTCCCAGGATAAGCCCTCCCCCCATGAATGTGGATCTGAGGTCAGCCCCCAGGTGTCCTACTGCACCAGCAGCTGCCCCCCCCCCGTCTGTGCACTTCTGATCGTAATTATTTGATCTGCAGATGTAAGTGGAATTTATTGTAACAACAAATATAGTGATGTCAAAACCCAACCTTGGATTAAAGCCGGCAGCCAAAGGGGAAGTGTATTAATTTCCAACAGCATCTCAGGCCAGAGCCTATTAGAACAAGCTATTCTTCAGGCCCCCCCATCAGAATTAATCATTGGGAGTTAATTTGAAGCTCAGACAAGTTGCTGTTAATTTAGTGCAGGGAGGACGGGATGGAATAAAAAGCTGAGGTGCTGGCCGAGCCTCGTGGGTCTCATTAATCAGCCAGCTGAGACGGCCTGGCTTGATTACAATTTGCAAAAAAATTCATTAGGGCCCAGGCGATTGACAATTTTTCTCTCTGCCTGTGATGTGACTCATTAGGCAGCCAAATGAAAGCCATGATGACGGCCATGATGACAGCGGCCATCAAGGGCTGCCTGTTTATCTTCCTGCCCTCGGCCTGTCTCCAGGGCCTCGGGATCTGGGCTCTGGGGTTCCAGGACCCTGAGTGCTCAGGAGGAAAGGGACAGCTCCCTATGAGGGCGGCAGGGCAGGCAGTATCTCAGAACCCTCCCTGGGCTTCTAAATGGGGAGACAGCTTGGGTCTCACGGTGGGGATCCCCAAAGGAGGCTGCTTATTTCAGGGGACTTTTGCCTTCTCAGGGGGTTTGTGTGTGGGAAGGTTTCCATCCTCTGTTCTGTGCGGGGGTGGGGGTGGGGGGAGGGCAATGGTGACAAAGGCTTTGGGAGTGAAGCTGGTAGGAGTTATTTACATCTAGTGTGGTGGACAGGTATATGAGGGGGCACCCTGGGATTCGGGAGAGCATTGAGTTCTGAGTGCCCCTGGAGTGGGAGGCCGCATCACACCTGGCATCTCACCCAGGGCTGAGCTGGACTCTTTTTCACGGTCCCAGGCCCTCCTCGGGCACCCATGCATCCCATCAAAGAACTAGTCCAGGTTGTTGTGTATGTAGAAAAGAGGGCTTGGAGTCCCTTAGGACCTAGAATTTTTGGCACCCCGCGCTGTCAACAGTCAGTGAGAACCTGGCTGAAGCAGCTAGTGCCCACGATACCAGGGCTCTGTGCACACTTGCAAGGAGGATCTAGGGAGCCCTTGAACAATACAGGCTTGGTGTGTCTGTGCAGGATGCACCGCACCACCACCACCACCACACACACCCGATTTCCTGAGGCTCCTTGCAGGCATGGAGAACAGCAGCTTTCTAGAGCTTTCTAGAGCCTGCTCTAACCTGCTCCAGAGCTTTCTAGAGCCTGCTCTAACCTTAGAAGTAAAGGCCACTCACTGCCTTACATTGTCTTAAAAACCCAAGCCCTAGGCATTTACCAACCCTGTAAACATTCGAATGCAAACCAATACTGGATGACTCCACCCTGCGCCTGAAGGCCTGAAGTTTGAGATGAGGTCTCTAAGTCCCGACTCCTGGGCCGCTGAGAGGTGATCAGTGCAACGTGGAATAAGTTAAATCATTATTGACCCAGAGCGCCGCGACTCCCCTTCTTGGACTGGGATGAGAGAGCATGGCACACAGTTGCGTTGCTGAGGGTTTCCCTATCCTTCTATTTGAAAAGTTGATGTACCAGGGCCACTAGTTTCTCTTTGGGCTGCAGGTTTAACGGCCAGCCGACTTGGGAACCATGGTCACCGTCACTAGGCTGCTCCAAGCTTCGGGGATACGCAGACTTTGGAGCGCCAGGCCCTGACATCTCTCTGGATGCTTTAAGCGCAGACCCCGCTTCCCGCTTCCGTCGCAGCACTAAAGTTAGAGGGGGAGGAGCGGGGTAGGTCACACCCCTCGCTTTACATGTTGCCCCTCCAAGGCAGAAAGACGCCCTAATCTTAGGTTTCTGTGCACCAACCCACCACCAACTCGCCACGGACCCTTCCCCACTTCTGCCTTTGAGGGGCGAGGGTCCCAGCGCTCTTGGGGTGGGGCAGTGGCCAGGGCACGCCCCTTCTGACCCCGCAAGGAGGGGGAGGTGCGGGGGGCCTTGGAGCTTACAGCCCTCCTCCAAACCCAGAGCTGCCGGGAAGCCATGCAGGGCTTGCTGGGTTCCGGCTCCTGTCGGAAGATAACGCCTGTAGCCTGATTTATGGATCCGAGGCCCTAAGAGCCAGCGAAGACCGCTGCTTTTAGGGTTGGAGTTTCTTGTAAGGAAACGCGTTTCTTCCCTGCCTGCATCAGATTTGGAGCCCCTGTGTCTGTATGAACCCACTACTACCCGAGCTTGCTTTCCTTCCTCTTCTGGCCAAAGTTTGCCAGTCCCCAGGCTGTAATAGATAAGGACATGCAAAAAGAGGGACATGCAAGATTCCTAAAATGAAAACTAGGCTTCCTTAAACTCATAGTTTTCCTCTCCAATTAAAAGCCTGTTCAGGTGCTACTTGGCTTATGGCCAGTAAGCCTCCATTCTGGTCGCAAGCCACTTAGCTGACCACACATTGGTAGTACCCTCGAGGTGCCCAGGTGGTGGGCACTCTAACGAGACCCCAAGGATTGAGCTTCATTTTCTCTTGCCTTTCTTTTATTATTCACAAGACTGAGATTGTTTAAATGTCATAACTTATATGAAAATAAGCTACATTGAAATAAATTAAACACAACGGAGACGTGCTTCCGACATGGCTCAGATAGGATATACAAGCCCAGGAAAGAAAGCCAGGCAAAGCAAACGAGCAGAGCAGAGTCCTATACTGAAAAAAAACAAAAAACAAAAAACAAAAAACAAAAAAACAAAACCCGACTGCTCTGCACTCAACTCAAAAAGCCTGAATAGAAACAAACAAACAAAAAATAACAATAAGGTTAAACCGCAGTGTTTGTCCTTGTGTCTCCCGTTTACCTTTGGGCAAGTATGGGAAGGTGGTCGCTGAAGGCGACAGAGTACAGTGGTGGTTTTGTTTCATCTGGAAAGTGTAAGTAGAGATATTTGATCCTATCCCTTTCAAAACACTGCAGCTGAGATCCAGTCTATATAGAGATCTATGTACAAAGTAGGGTTGTATAATAAATATTTAGTGTATCTTCTGGTGTGGTTGTAGCCCCCTTTAAGCCCGTCTAATGAATATACTCTCAATTTGCTTGGGATGTCCACATCTAGGAGGTGCCTCTGAGTTCTGCTTTAAACAGTGGAGTCTGACACGGGTTCCCTCAGGTGTTAGGGCCTCTCCACAGTGGTGTCCACCCTGGCTGGGCCCTCAGGGTCGGGCCTGCTCCAGCTGCTGGTGTTGACTTCGAATAGCGAACCTGCTAACGTGGACAGGGATGGGGACGACAATCTTGGGGTTCCGAGAGGGCTCCCCCGTCTTGGAATTGGCGTTGCCTGCCTTGACGCGTTTCCACTTGGCCCGGCGGTTCTGGAACCAGATTTTTACTTGCACCTCGCTGAGTTTGAGGGCGTGGGCGATCTGTGAGCGCTCGGTCAGGGAGAGGTACTTTTTGCAGTGGAATTCCTTCTCCAGCTCCAGCAGCTGTTCGCTCGTGAAGGCAGTCCGCCGCCGCCGGTTCTTGCCTGTGGACGTGGTGCTGCCTGCCGCACCGCCACTCTGCGGGGTCTCCTCCAGTGCGTGGCCAGGGTCTTCTTCCTTATGAGCAGTCTGGCCAGGCAAATTGTCATCTGAGCTGTAATCCACATCGCTCTCCAGAGAGAAGCTCTCCTCCTTGCCCTTCGGGTCATCTTCCACCTTTGACTCGTCTTTCCCTTGCCCTCGGACAGCCCCGACTGAAAGCAAAACCAAACGGCATTTTATTACATTTTGAACACTGCCTTTCTCAGTCCCTTCCCACTTGGGCACCTCACCCCTATCTCCCCCCAGCAGATTGTCTTTCTACCACATTAACACATTGTGATTTCCTGGCCTTTGAGGAGTGTGTGTGGTGGTGGTGGTGGAGGGGGGAGCGTGAGAAAAAGCTCAAAGGAGAGGAGGAGACAGTAGAGGCAACGGCCCTTTGCCCAGAACCATCACTCAAGGGGCTGCCATGTCTCCCGTGCACCCTCCCAGCCTCTAACAGCTTAAGTAGCAGAATGCTGCTCGGACCTGAGGACCAAGAGAACGTCCCCTTTGTTTCCCTGGGGTCCAGGGCTGTTTGAAGACCAAGGGAGAGTTCATGATTCTCCCCACCACCATCTGAACATCTAAAACTAAGTGAGCCTCGATTTCACAGCAGAAGTGAGTGGAGTAGGACCGATGCCAGCCTGCAGCTTTCTTGAGACAGATCATTTGTGTCTCCTTAGGAGAAGTTTCCCACCCTATAGTTCCTAGTGCGTGCATGTACACACACACACACACACACACACACACACACACACACACAGAGAGAGAGAGAGAGAGAGAGAGAGAGAGAGAGAGAGAGAGCGCCTCGCAGGAATCTGATTCTCTTGGATGAACAGAGAACCCAGTGAAGATATTTGAGTCTGGACTCTCTTGGGTACAAGTGCAACTGAAAAAAAGAAAAAAAAAAACCCAGCCCAATAGGCCTCTCTTTAAGGTTGCAACACACCAAGGACCCTCAATCATCACAGCGTGTGTGTGTGTGTGTGTGTGTGTGTGTGCCAAACAAGCCACCAGATGTGTGGCCTGGAGTAGCTAGCAGGAGAGCGCTAAACGCCTCCTTTCCCCATGATCCTGCTTGTTACTTAGCGTTAAATGCCCCATTGGGAAGCTCCGGTGGGCATCACCGCAACTCCTCCAGCTATTCCCGCAGAGGTCGGGCGGGGGCGCGGCCTCGTCCCCCGGGTCTCGGCGGGAACCCGGAGCTGGCCCGCCCCCACTCCCTCCCGTCCCCGCGTTCCGGCTGCGCGCGCCGCCGACTCACCGAGCGACGCCTGCACCGCTTCGGCCGCAGAGAAGGCGAGCAGCGAGCCCTCCTTGGCCAAGAAGGCTTTGCCGTCCTCCGCATCCGCTTGGAGCGCCTCGGCTTTGTCGAAGTTGCCGCTTCCGGGCAGCGGCTGCGGAGCGAACTTGCGGGCGGCCGCCGCCTCTTGGTGCTGGGGCGACGCAGAGAAGCCGCCGGGCAGAGTGGCCATGAGCGTGGAGGTGAGCGCCATGCCCTGCGCCAGGCTGGAGCAGAAGCCGGTGGGCAGGCTGGGGATCTGGTGGTGAGGGTGCGCGGGCGGCAGAGCAGGCTGCAGCGCTGCCTGGGGCAGCGCGGGAGGCGGTGGCGGCGGTGGCGGCAGCACCACCGGCCGGTAGGGCATGAACATGGGGTAGCCGGTGTAGACGAAATGGCCGGGACTGGGCTGCGGCGGGCTGCCGATCAGCGAGTCTATGCTGAAGGCGGTACTACTCCCCAGCGGGCGCTGCATCATCATCAGCGACGGCGGGAACGCTGCGCTCATAGACGCGTTCGGGAGAAGCCAGGGAGAGACGAAAAGTCCCCTTGTCCCGCCGCCGCCTGGAAGCCCTCCGGACGCTGGGAGAACCAACGGGAACTCTGGGCAGGGGCCGAGCGGTGCCCAGAGCGCAGACGCCGCCGCCGCCCCTCAGTGCAGGACTCGCAACATACCCGGCCTGCGCGGGTGCAGCCACCGAGCGCGTTGAGGCCGTGCGCCCGGGATGGAGACGGCGCCGGGGACCTAGCGTTCGCCGGAACCGCTTCCCGCTGCTAGCCCGTCCGAACGCGCGCGCGTCGCGTCTGCAGCTCTCGGCCCAGCTACCAGCGGTGCGTGCGTCCGTCTGTCCGTCCCGCAGTCCGTCGTCTCCCACGGGCCGCTGGGGAGCGCGCGAAGCCGGCGCACTTGTCTCTGGCGGGCGCCGCCAGCACCTTTAAATCGCGCTCCTCTTTCTCATTCACATTTTGCTAGCTGCCCAGCGGAGCTCGTGTCACGTGGGGCCGAGCACCAACTCCTATTTGCTATTCCGGGGAAGGCGGGGCGAAATTAGGGCTCCGCCCCCTTCACCCAGGCGGGCCGCAAGCGGGCTGCGGGCGCCACCGTTGGAGCGTGCTGGCCTGGGAGCTGGAGCCTTTGCACCGCGCGGAGCAAACTTAAGATGGACCCTTGCTACCTACCCGACTCAGACCCTAGAGTCCCTGGCATCCCTGTGGAGGCCTCATGAGAGGCGGCTTGGAGCTGGCATCCGCCACCGATGGGCTGGGAGTGTTTTACTTCCTTATGGTCGCTACAGCAGAACCCTGTGTGATGCTCACCTTAACCAGGGGCGCTCTGGTTATGCCAAGGGTCCGGGCAAGGTCTCCGGATTGCGTTTAGGGTCTTGCCTCTGCAGGTCTGCTCCCAGAGGTGCGCCTGGGCCTGTCAGCTCTTGCTCACACTACACGGAAGCTGCACGGTTGCTTGCGGCCCGCTGGTGGCGGGGCGGCCAGCTGGTGGTCTCCCTCATTCCTGGTTGGGCCCTCCGTGAGCGATCTCTCCTCATTTTTCATGATATTCTTAATTATCGCACCTATTTACCCACTTTGCCAGCGTACACCAAAATAACAGCCACGATAATTATGATAATAAAGCCAGTCTTTTATCTGCTCCATCTTCAGGGAGGAATGGGGGGGGGGTTGCGACGCCTCTGGATTGTATAACCTGAGATTATCCTGATGAAAGCTTTATGATGTTTGCTCAAATAAAAGCTGCGTTTTGTAAATAGGCACTAATTAAGCACGTTGGCAACGGAGGGAGCTCTCACCCTGGCTCTGCGCAGTGCGAGGACTCCTGGGCATGCGGTTCCCCTTTGCGGACTGCTGGATGGAGCTGAGTCCCTCAAGATATTTCCCCCGTTCTCGACAATGGTAAACAGCCGGGAATTTGGGAGTTAGGAGATTGGAGGGATTGTGGCGAAAGGAAAGTAGGCATTTCTGGTCATCTATTCTTATGTTGAAGCAAACTTTCAAATCTTGTGTTCTTTTAAAATGGGATCGTTTCATGGCAAAGGCAGATCCTGCCAAGCGCGGAGTTTCCTCGGGTCCCTCTGCCTGATCTTCAAATTCCTTGGTCTAGACGTCCTTCCGGAACTGTTGACAGCACCAGGCCAGGAGCATAGGAGGGCATTGTTACATAGGCCATTAAAAAACCAGTTCACCCGGAGGAGCTCTGGTTGGGGAGTTGGCTCATATTGGACGTGTGTTATGTACCACAAGCACATTTAATTGGGAGATAAAGATAAATCGATCTTTATGAATTTATCGACCCGATTCTTTGAAGCTCTTTTCGGTCTTCCTTTCTCCCGCTCTAACCCCAAGCTCCCCCGGGGACGTCTCAAAACAATCCTAGAGATCTTCTTGGGCCAAGAGTCTTGTCAGAGAGCACTGCCCACCCAGAGAGGTAAGAGGGGACGAGGAGTCCTTCGCATCTCTTGGCCAGGAGAGAACTCGCTGGCCTGGCTGCCAGCCGTCCTCCTCCCCCACCAGTGTCCCCTCCCCTCCCCTCCATCACCCGGACAAAGACATCTCAAACGCCTTTCCCCACTCCGGGGCCGCAGTAATAGATGGTTTCGGCAGCAGGCGGTTTGAAAGGAATTCATTAGGGCGCTGCCTGTATTGCATCCCTTCACTTCACGCCCAGAACTCGAGATGGCTTAGGCAGTGTGAGGGGAAATTAATTCCCTTTGGAACACACGGGAAGGAAGTGTCTGTGGGATACCCAAGCTCTAGTCCCTGTTTGCCCACAAAAGAAGATAATCGAAGCCCAAGGCAAAAGGCTGGTTCCTTCATGAGCATAATAAATACTCCCTCTTATTATGAGATACTTAGAATGACAGTCTCCGATGGCACTACCTTGTTGTTATCCCCTCTCCTCAACTTCTAGAATAACCGCTTCCTTGATTTACGCGACGGCAGCCAGGGACCTTCGCGCTTGCCTGCGAGAGGACTGGGTGAGCAGTTACTCATTCACCTGACTCTCCTGCCTTCCATTTTGCACTTTCACTGTAAAAAAATATATATATTGTAGAGACTTCTGTCGCTCGGCTACAGGGAGAGACAGGGATCCCCTTGACTATTTTGGTAATTCCATAAAGTTCAGCAACAATATTGAGGTCCCTTGAATTATAGACACACTTGAATAATTTGATGGCATATTATTTGTGTCCATAAATTGCCACGAAAAGTATTGACTGCAGGAGTTATAATGCTAATCTTTTATTAGTGAGTTCAGATAATTTTTCATCAATACGAATTTTATTTACTAGTGGGCTTTTCTCAAATGCTTGCAGTAATATTTTTCTCATCTAATGCTTATTAACTGCTTAGAAAATGACTGTTTGCATCGTAAAAGGATCCTTGTGTTTTGACGTGATTAACAAGATCCATTCCGGGACACTTCAGTTACGTGCAAAAAAACCGCTGCGCGCCTGGGGGCTGCGGACAACAGAAGCTTTCGGAGTCCCGACTGCGCTGAAGAGATTAATGCACTAGGAACGACAGGTACGCGTATCCGTCCTTCGAATTCCTACCTGCCTAGCTCAGAACTGCCTCAACGGCATAGTCAACTCGGCCCCGCTGCGCGGGAAAACCACCCGGCTCAGATCTTAGTAACTAGGCTCAGGGAGCCCCGCCCCCCCTCCAATTAGGAAAAAGGTTGGGCGCGCGGGAAGGGAGAGCTGGGTTCCCCCAACTCCAGTTAACTTCTGCGAACTTTTTCTCTGGAAGCATCCTTCACAGATGAAGATAGCCCAGCCACGGAGGTATTTTACTGCTGCCAAGAGAGTGTCAGTATCGTATTAAGCCACTTACAGAGTGGCTGAGATGTTCAATAAAAGTGATGGTAATTAAGTTGCCCCACGCTTGTGGGCTGTCCGATTTCAGTCTTGCACACAGGTGTGTGAAAGCTAAGCACGACATAGGAACCGCACAAGTAAATGAATATTCTTATTACCTGGGGGTGGGAGCCTAGTGCGGCTTCCAGGGGGCAGCGAGGGCCCTCTAGTCTCTGTGGAAGTCGTGTGGAGAAACCTGCGGGCCTCGCACAGGAGGGGGGGTCTCCTGCTAGCAGCTCAGACCGAAGCTTCAGGCTGGGTTCTCTGGTAACCGTGTTATTTATTATTATTTTTTAGAGGAATTTTGAGTGGTCTGATGCGACCTGTCATTGCCGCAGTTCTTGCTCCTGACCATAGTTGGGGAATAACTTGGGATGCGTTTTATTTATAGAGGGGCAATTGGGATTCACACCCAGCTAACCTAGCATCTAGCTTCCCCAGCCCAAGACACACTTACAAAGGGGTACTTGTGTAAAATTCCCCATCAGACACACCAATTTGCAAGTAGCAGAAAGCATTGAAGCCTCATCTTTTTAAACTATTTTATTCAGCTTTTTTTTTTCTCTAAATCTGAAAGCCCAAAATAGACTCCATGTGGTTCTAAGTGAAGTCAGCCCTTGGCTAGCTTTGAAATAGCTCCTGCAATTATGTAAAAGAGCCATTCAGCAACAGGACGGAATTAAAAGGGATCTTGCCCGCTTCCCTTTCACCGCCAGCCTCTCATGTTTGGCTTTTCAAAGAGCTTCCAACACGATGTCTTTCTCCAGGACAAAAGGCAGAACAAAAAAAGTCCCCAAACTTGTAAATTGAACGTCAAGGGAACTTTAAACAATTTAAAGCCCATAAATAATGATAAAGGGGACCTGGCAAAAAAGGCAAGCCCATTCAATTAATAGAGTTTCCCAAGCAAAGATCAAGTGGTGTATAAAATAAAAGTCTTTGCTTTCTTTATTCTGCTCCTTGACCATGCAGAAAGCAGGACAGGGGGTTTTCTAAAGTGCTCCGAAGAAGAAACACTTCCTGGGACAGTGTGTGCCGCAACATTCTTATGTAGAAAACTTTGTTTTTGTCCCCATCCTCAAAGTAGCTGAGACAAAACTACTGCTACCCAGAAATGTGGAGGGGAGGGGCTTTTATTTTCCACTGTTTTAAAAAGTATTTATTTATTTGTTTATTTATTTATTTATATTCTGGGAGCTGTAAAAAAAAACAAACTGTGGTCTCCAAGGCCGAGAACTGTGACCTTCACACCTGTGGGGCTCTACGGACCGCAGAGGGACGTGTGGAGAGAGCCACATAGGCATAGTGCCTGAGGCTAGCCCTCGTGGGCTCTGCTGACCATGGCTATCTTGTATGCTTTTGGAATCACCCAGCTGCGGGCAGGAGGGAGGGTTGAACGATTCATCCGGCTATAGGACGCGCTTTGAATCCATAGCTTACCTGCTCTCCACTCGCGGCTGAATTTCCGTGGTGGGGACCCCGGAGTGCGAGGACTTAAAGTGGGGTTCTAGTTCTTTCCCTTTTTGTTCCTAACGGCTTGGATTGTGACCCCGGCCAACAGTAGCTCACAGCGTTTGTCCTGGAGTTGGGGAATCCTTGCTCACTGCGCATCAGCTCAGCTCGCAAAGGGAGGCAAATGTTCGATTGCCTCCGGACTCACAGCCAGGGAAGAGGCAGCGCGATGCAAAGGCCTGGCAGTGGACTTTTGCCCAGGGGATGAGGTTAAGTGGGTGTAGGCCTTCCTGGGAGCCTTGAAGAGTGTGGAGAGCAGAGGATGCTTGGGAGAAAGGCACTGGCCAGCAGGGGGGCTCTTCTCACCTGTCTTTATCTCCCATCTGCTCCTCTGAGCTCCACCTATCAGAACTTCAAACGCCCCCCCCCCAACCCCCAGTCACCCTGAGCCAGGCTTTCATCTCTCGCACAGCAGGCATTGTTTGTAGGACTTCACAGAGATGCTAATCCGGGGGCCTAGTGAAGGGCAGCCGGGAGGTGCAGAGGGCACCGAGGGGTGAGAGGGTGCTTAGCTTGGCCTATCACCATCCTGGCAGCTCTCCTGCGGAGCTAGGGTCAGCTCTAATGGGGAAGTGGTGAGAGCTTAGTGGTAGACTTGAGCAGGACACAACTAGCGTCCAAAGCAGGCTCTAGGAAGAGCTATTCTGTTTGCAAGATCCGCCTATGCACACCCCCCTCCATTCCAGCTCTCCAGAGGAGACATGGGAAACGACCTCTGGGGCTGAGGGCCAGCCAAGGACCTAGGCACATATTTTCCAGAGCCTAAATCCAGAAGGTCTCCCCCCCACCCCCCACAAACCAGAGGTCATCAGGAGACCTCCTACCTTTCCCCTACCCTTCTGGCCAACCAATCTTTACCCTGATAGTATCATTTGGAAACCTCTGGCAAGACAGCACAGTTGCCCACATCAGGGGCACCCTGCCCTTGAACTTCTGGTAATAAGCAACAGCTATTGCTCTTACCAAGAGCTCTGTTTCTCTCTGTCCCCGAGAAATACTGCAAAGCAAAGGCAACATCCCCCTGCCCCCCGTTAGTCTTTGGATCAGAAACTGTGACCCATAAAGGTTGTCACCAGAGAGAGTGACACGATGGTGTCTATGGATAGAGGCTGACAAAGCAGAAGGGAAAGGTGGAATGAATGGCCACCGTTTCTCCGAACCAGGAAATTCCTGGTATGACAGGTCCAACATTGATCCAAGCAGGTCCAGTGACCTCAGTCTACGGGAAGTCCCAAAGGACAGTTGTCCCTTCAACACACTCCTCAGAGAAGCCTGACCTGCAACCCCAGCACTCAGAAGTCTGAGGCAGGAGAGCTGCAGAAAACTTCAAAACCAAATAAGGAAAGACAAACGAAGTTTCCCAGGGAACCTGTCATCTTAGGTGAGAGCCAAAGGGGGCGGCCATACATTAATCAGAAATGGGAAAGGGAAACAAGTGCTTTAGAGGAATGCTGTACTTTAAAGCAGAGCAGGTGCTACGAAGAACCGGGATAACGATGCTCAGTTATGCTCGTTCTGAGACCTCTGGGGGCCGGGGCAATGTTGGAAGCAGGGCAGATCTTTACTATTGTAGGCACCTCTAAAGCTACCCAGAACGGGTACCAGAAACAATGAGAAGGGTGGTTAGCTCAAGGGTGGTTGGCTGCCGTTTCCTTCAGAGTCTTGGACTCTTCATGTGGTCCAGCTTCCAAAGGCAGGTGAAGGCTATGGTTTCTCAAAGGATCGAGCCATACCCTTTACTGAGGCCCCAGCAGTGGAGGGCTGAGATGGGTAAAAGCAGTCACTAGCCCGAGGAGATGGAGGTTAAAATGCAGGAAGGTCAACTCCCTTTTCTGAAATCTGAAATTTGCTCCAGTACATGTTTCCCTTTCGCTGGCAATGGAAGGCACAAATCATTGGGTTTGGTGACTTCTTGGTTTCGAAGCATAAAGGCTTTGAGTTTTTCTCTGGTGGAACAAATGCTGAGGGCTCCACCGCCCATACTGACACCCGCCCCCCCCACGCTGACACCCCCCCCCCAATGCCACTGCAGGCGATTCCATGGCCCTAGGTTGTGGTCTTCATTTCCCAGATTTCAGGGAGAGAAGAAGCCAAAAGGAGACCAGAGTCCAGATCCTAGGACCCCAGAGATTGTTCAGCTGGGGACCAACTTGCTAGAGGGGAGCAGAGCAAATGGAAAGTGGAGGGGGTGAGGGGGTGGTTCCTATAGTTACAACCAGAAGAAGGCGGACAACTTCAGAACTGGTCCCCTCACACACTCCTTCCTAGGAACACTTGTGGGTTTAATATCCTGGGTCTTTCTCTGTCTCTCTGTCTCTGTCTCTGTCTCACACAGAGAGACCTTTACAGCCTATACCAAAATACTGAGGCAGGCCACAGCCAGGCGACTGCTCAATGCAATACATAGCTCCTTCTGGAGTCTGTGGTGGTGTTGGAGGCTTTGGGTAACCGGGCCCAGCAGCAATGCAGAACCACAGTCTGGCAGGGGTGAAGAGCGGCACAGGGGTCTCTTGAAACCCCTGCTTCCTGTCCTCCTCCTCTTCCTCCTCCTCCTCTTCCTCCTCTCCTCAGCGAAGGGGCCAAAGGAGTCTTGGCTGGGAAATGAATCAGAGTCAGAAGCCAAACAGTCTGCCCCTGTCCACACAAACCTTCTGTTCCTGGAAGTCTGAGACAGTGCCGGTGAAGGGGTGAACATCGGCCCCAGTGCTCAGAAAACAAAGGTGACTGACCACCATGTGACCAGATTTGATGTTTCCTCCACCTCAGAGGCCTCTCACTTCCTCTTTGTACCCCATGTCTGCTTTCTTTCTTTCTTTCTTTCTTTCTTTCTTTCTTTCTTTCTTTCTTTATTTATTTATTCATAGAATCTGAGTGTTTTAGAATTGGTTTCTGTGGTATCTTGACTACTACAACTGCCCACCCCCATGTTCTTGTAGAATCCCTTAGGTCGCAGCACACCAAGGAATGCTCAGAAATCTTAAGGTGAGAAAGAGATAAATTCAGCTTCACAAAAGAAAAAGTGCCAAACAGACTTAATTCAATATATTGTAAAACTCTTTTCATAGAGAGCGAGCTAAACAATTTATTGTGTAAGCCTATTTTCTCATTTGTAATTTATTTATTTATATTTCATTTTATGCATATGGCTGTTTGCCTGCAAGGATATCTGTCCCTCTAGAGCATGCCTGGTACCCTCAGAGTCCAGAAGAAGGTATCATATCACATGGAACTGGAGTAAGCAACTAGGTGGGTGCTGGGAATTGCACTCTTCTGGAAGAGCAGCCAGTGATCTCAACCAGTGAGCTATCTCTCTTGCCCCACATTAGATATTTTAGTTTTAATCATCTTGAGGTATTTCATCTCTACAAACAGGGCACAAATGTGTGTTGTAGATTTTGGTGAATTAGTGAGCAGCTACATTTACATTTATTTGTTTATTTTGAGTATAGAGGTTAGATGACACTTTGGGGATTGGTCCTCTTCCTATTGGTCCTGGGAATCGAAGTCAGGCCACCCATCTTGGCTGCAAACACCTTACTGGGTGAGCCACCTTGCAGGCTCAGCAAGTAGTTTTATTAAACACTACACAATGTCGGAAACATTTGATGGAGAATCACATGGGCATGCAGAGTGCCCCCTATGGACCTCATAAGCAATGGCATCTGGCTAGAGCTGTTGAGGTCTTGTGGTTCCAGGAAGCAGAAGGCCCCTGGAAAGTTCTCCTGGGATAGCAAAGGCAGAGGTGACAGCTTTATTTATGTCTATAGTTGGACAAGAAAAAAAATAGTCTCAATTTCTTTTTATTTAAAACGACTAGGCCACAAGAGAAGCCTGTGTCACAAACCTTCGTGCTTGCACGCAGCATAAGAAAGGCCAGATTTCGGATGTGACCTTTGGACTTCCTGTAAATTCCATGAAGGTTCTTCTGAGCAGGTCCTAGAAGCAGCTTGTTTTGAAACTTCTGCCCTCTGGGTCTGTGCATCGTGGATGGGCAGCTGACCTCAACCAGCCTCTGCAGTTCCATCTGTGTAATGGGCCAACATTCCATCTTGCTCTCTCATCAGTGGCCTGACAGTGTCACTAAACGGGGATAATTAGTACAGTTGTTGGGTCACAGTTTGTCGTGTGTACTGTACCGTGTCTGCGAGACGTCTGTCCACAGTGGCTGTTGGTGAGCATAGCTTATGGAGAGTCCCACGTCTAGGGCAGGTTTTGAAGAGTGCTGGGTGCACCTCTAGTCAGTGCGAGGACAAGTCCTTAAAACATGTCTCACAGGCCACCAAATGGTCCTTCCAGGGCGGGGATGGATGGGTGGGTGGGGAGAGATCCCGAAGCTCCGCCCCGGCAGGCGCATCCTGGGGTGGAGACTCAAGTGCAGAGGTCTTTGCAGCTCCGGGAGCGGCCTCTGTAGTACTTGTCATTAAGTTTAGCCTCATCTAAGTACAAGTCACTGCCTGGGGGGGGGGGTGCGGGGGGGAGATGGCTTCTAGATCCTGTCTTATTCGCTTAAAATAACAGATCTGCAAACTCTTGGGGTGCTAAACCTCAAACACATCCGTCTTCCGGGCAGGGGACCGGCACCCTGTGCTCTTTGGATTCCTGCTGTGCTCCATACTCCCTCTCCCCAGCGCCACTACCTCAGTGCCACCCTGTTTGGGATGCTGGAGGAGGGAGGGAGGAGGGAGGAGGGGAGACGAGGTGAGTGAGGCGAGGGGCGGGGCTGGAGGACCTTGGAGGGGGGGAACCGAGTTGACCCCGCCCACTTCTCTGCCTCCGGCTTGCTGTGGTCACGTGACTCTGACTTGCCTGCGCCCCCTGCCCGCCGCGGTGGGAATCAACCCTCAGGGAGTCAAGGAGATGAGGGCTCGAGCCAAGGCCAGGAGAGGCTCCCAGTTTTGGGCGCACACACTTCCTTTCCACCTGAACGTTTATTTACCTGTTCTCCTCTGCTTTTCTTTTCTTCTTCTCTTCTCTTCTCGTCTCTTTTCCTTTCTTTTCTTTCTCCTTTTTTCTTTTCTTTCTTTCCTTCTTTCTCTCCTTTCTTCTTTCTTTCTTTCTTTCTTTCTTTCTTTCTTTCTTTCTTTCTTTCTTTCTTTCTTTCTTTCTTTTTTTGAAAAAGAGCAAACATTCCAGTTTTAATGCAGCTCAATTATCTCGTTTACACGACGTAAAATGTTTCTCTTTAACTCATTTCAATCTAGTAAATATGCTTCAGCAAGTAGCTAATTTTTCAAGGATGGCTTTGCCTCGCCATTTGCATATAAAGCATATAAAGCGCTTTGGGGCCTAGTCTGTCTCTGAAAAGGGGTGGGGGAGGTCACTAGCAATAGGCCCTCCTCCTCCAGGTAGGGCACCTGGGTTTGGTTTCAAGAAGGCCCTGTGCCTGGCTGGGGTGCCTGGGGGAAGGGCAGCTTTCTTCCCTCTTTTCTTCCAGTGAGGCCTCAGGCCCTGACCAGCAGGTCCCAAGGAGAGGGCGCCTCCCCCACTGGGTGCCACCAGGCAAGTGAGGGTCGAGAACACATTTATCCTCAAGTGCGTTTATTAAATCGCATCTGGAGATGGATGGACGTGGATAGCAGAGAGGAAATCACAGGGCTCAGTTGAGCAATCTTCTGGCTTTAAATTCCGAATAAAAGTCTGGAATATTCCCGGGTCAGAGGGGCACTGTCTCATTAAAACCACTCTCGTCCCGAAACTGCAATGCAGGCATTAAAGTGCAGTATTTTTCAATTAGAGCTGACGAATTCAATCAAAATTCCATAGATTAGGATGAAATGAGGCATGGGTCATTTACAGGGGAATTTAATTGCCGAGCCATTAGACAAATAGTATATTTGCCATTCCCGCGTTATCCATCATTTTCGACATCAATACCGGGGCCGCATCTCCCCGTCCCGCGGCCGCCCGGCTTTGGCTGTAAACACTCCCTTCCCCGTATCTTCTGATTATATCTGATTTCATTTAGGGCCATGGGGGATTATAAATGTTCACGCAATCAAGTTCATTAGGACTTCAAATCGCATTTCGGTTTAGGGTGGCTCCGCCGCTGTGCTCTGAGCTCTTCCCCAGCCCCAGAGCGAAGCTCGCTGTCATCCTCTGCAGGCGTGAGCCTCGCCTCCTTTTGTCTTTCTGACACCCTGTTCCCGAGGCCTGGGCACAGCTGGGACACCCCACCTCGCAAATCGGGACCACCGGGGGTCAGCTGGACCCTTGCACCTCAGACCCTCCAGCAGGGGCTCTGCAGGCTTTGAGAGACCCCTCCAGCACCCTCATTCCGGTGTTGCCCAGTGAAGCCCCCTCCAGCCCCCGCGGCCTGGGGCGCTCAGGAGCGCAACGCCTGGGATGCACGATCAGAGCGCTCCCCGGCACTGCGGGGAGCGGATGGATCTCCCAGGTCCTGAGCCCTACGAATGCAAGCCTATGGGCAGCCCCACTGACACTAGGGACACACACAGGCCCCCTCCCCTTCAGTTGTTGTTTTTTTTTTTTTCCATCCCAAGGACTCGGGTGGAGGTGGTACCCAGCTGAGCAGTTCTCTGTTCCTATTAGCAAACCTGGGAGACAAAGGGGGAGGCTCCTTAGCGACAAGAAAGGCTCAAGACATCCCTTCCAGCGCAGTTGAAAAATAATAGCTTAATATTAACAGCTTCTCATAAAAAATATACTTTCACAGAGATACAGTTACAAGAAGAAAAACCCTCATTTTATCCCCGTGTTTTGCGCTCATCGCTGTTAGCTGCCTGAGTAATTTAATTGGAATAGAACGTGAGAAATGTGTCATTTTTGAGGAACGTATGCATCACTTCCTAGAAATCTCATTGTGTTAACTAGGAGCCTACTGCGTTCTGTTTAGAAGCCGTAATCACATTTTTATGTGTCTGTATTACTCGTTAATGTGACCTCCTGTCTTTAGCAGATTAAAACAAATGTTCTCTTCATAACAACGGCATCAAACTCCGGGCTTACATCAGATACACGGAAACCCTGTTTTTCAGACTCACCAACTTTTCTTCAGAGCAGAGGAAAGGAAATCTGAGGGGGCTGGGAAGCACCTACCAAATGAATAATTACACACCAAATTAAAACCCGGCATTAAATGAGCTCAACAGCAATACTGCGCTCTCAATTCTGTTTACTGCTTACAAATTGCATTACAAAAGAATCTACTCTTTTTTATTGGAGTGATTAAGCAAAGAGTCTTAGGACTGCAGAAACAGGATTCTGGGAGATTAGATGGGAGCTGCAAGCCCAGCCACTTACATTACAACGGGGAATGTATAATTTTGTTAAAGCACACGTTTAACACACAAATGAGGATCGGGCCGTCATTATGGCACCATAAAAAAGTCAACTGAAAATCATATTTATTTATAAACACCTCGCCTATACAACGTGCATATTTAGTACAAAAGAATCAAGCAATTCCACAATCAATATAATAAATACTGATTTTTAAAGTTGCACCCCACGATTCTATAGGGTACTTTATGGATATATCATTTTTCCCAGACTCTCTTCCCTTCAGCAGGTAGGCTAAAACGCTTCGTGTTTTCTTCCTGTCTCCACTGTGGGCGGAGCAGGCCGGAGGGCCAGGGTGAGAGCGTTTGCTAATGGCGCCACCTGCAGGACTCGATGAGAAGAACGTTCCCCATCTCCGGTAATCCTTCACAGGACTTATTTCAGTGTAGTAATTTAACTAAACAATTGAATGTTTATGTCATCATTGAAAGACTAGAACATTCAAGACAAATCCTAGAGTTTTCAGAATATTTTGATGCCGGTAGATGATGCTTAAGTCCTGGCGACAAGATGGCATGTTGACTAGAATGGAAATGCTCGAACTTTGCAGCTGCAGCTGGAAGATTTTCCTAAAGAAATAATTTACCTTTAAAAAAGATTTATTTTTATTCTTAATTATGTGTAGGTGTGGTGTCATGAGCACAGATGTCCTTAGAGGTTTAGAAGAAAGACTGGGATCCTTTGGAGTTACAGGCAATTGTGAACCACCAGATATGGGTGCTGGTGACTGAACTTAGGTCCTCTGCAAGAGCAGCCTTGCTTAACCACTGAGTCGCCTCTCTGCCTTCTAATTTATCTT
Organism: Mus minutoides; assembly: GCA_902729485.2. Classification (NCBI taxonomy): domain Eukaryota; kingdom Metazoa; phylum Chordata; class Mammalia; order Rodentia; family Muridae; genus Mus; species Mus minutoides. Next base: position 258,059 of record LR749630.1, on the reverse strand, counting down.
TGAAGCAATGGGATAAAAGAGCCAATATTCCTAGCCCGTCATGTGGTCTTGGGGGCAGATTTTAATAGCCAAAGACCACTTAACATCCCAGGCTCTAGGGACTGAAGAACTTGTTAGGTACTCCTTAGTGGACTGGGAGGGCTGGGGGGTTGGCACCAACTGGTTCTCTAAGCCTGTATTTCAGGAATAGAAATTCCTGCAGTGGGTAGGTGTTCTCTGCAGAAGTTCAACAGCCTACCCCCTCACCCCCCCGCCCCCAGCATGTGCCTGAGGATTAACTTAGAGGCTGGGAATTTGATTACATACAGTTGCTGAGATTAGCAGGCCCCTTAAATCTATAGAGTCTATGCTTTTCTCTGCAGTTCGTGTGTAACCCATTATTACCTGTCTTTAAATTAAACTGACACTTACACTCTACCCTAATGCTGCACCCAGAATTTCAAATGAGCATACCTCGGAGTGCCTGCTTGTGTACTATTTGTCCCTGGGCTCTGGACTGTGTTGAGGTCCAGCTGTGACCATTTCCCTCTGTCCAGGGGTTGCTACATCTGCAGAGGTCCACTGTCAGTCTCAGGGCTGACGGCAGAGGAGAGCCACGCCTGTTTGTTTCTGAGATCAAAGTGGTCAAATAACCAGCAGTAACCAGACGTAGCTGATGGAAGTCGGAGAAAAATGTGCATTTTTTTCTCCTTTTTATACAAGTAGCAAGTAAAAGGGTCTCTTCCATATGCATTTCAAACCAAATAAATATACCACTGGAAACTTAGTGTTAAGGGGCTAGAGATAGAGAGGGATCAGTGGTCAAGAGCATGTAGAGTTCTTGTGGGTGACCCAAGCCTAATTTCCACCCCAGCATCAGGCGGCTCACAACTATACCTCCAGCCTCAGATGATGTGATACCCCTGGTTTCCAGGGGCACTGGCACCAGCACACACATGCATATAACTCAAAAATAAGTCATTTGAAATAAAACCAAATAAACAACAAATGTTAAGGGTATAGAATTGACATTATGTTCTGTACTCTAGAAAAATTGTGTTGAATATGAACTGTGATAAAGGGGAAATAGATACATAATAATAATGATAATGATAATAGTAATAATAATGATAAACCAAGGTGGGTTTTGTTTGCTGGAAGAGAAGCAAGCTGAACCGGCCTCACCCCACAGGAGGTTTTGGAAGTTTATCTTAAAGTGAATGATAGTCCCCCTTCCTTCCCTCCCTACTTTTCCTGTTTTAGGTTTTAGTCTCTGTCTCCTCTTCCTCTCCCTCCTCCTCTTCTTCCTCTTCTTCCTCTTCTTCCTCCTCCTCTTCTTCCTCTTCTTCTTCTTTTTCCCCCTCTTAGCCCTCTTTCCTTTCTTGTAATAGCCATCAGAAAATTCATGTCAGTTTTGTTTTGCTAAACCAAAGCCACGTCCTAGCAATCCTTCAACTCTGGAGACCATGAGTGGATTCCATCCGATGTGGATGGTGATTGAGTTTGTGCCAGACATCGATGGTGGTTGTCATGGACTTATTTAGACATACAGGCATAGGATTTATTCGAAATATTATTTGTGTGTCTTGGTGCTTAGGAGAGCCCAGGTGATTGACAGCTTATTTCCTGGCCATCATCCTGCAGTAGTGACATCATGCTTTTCGACCGTCAGGTGGAAGAGGGCAAACCTCCCCGTTGTCTGGAGGGTCAGTTTATTGATGTCATTGCTACACATGGGTCTACGCCAACTGAGATGGTTTGGCTATAGGTCATAGATGCAGTGAAGTCACTGTACATGGGTCTGTGCCCTCTACACTCAACAGAGAGAAAGCGAGGGAGGAAGCTGGAGGGGATAGGGCATCTCAGAGCTCTCTCTCTCCAAGCTCTCCTTTCCCTGCCTGGTTCTCAACTGTCCTAATGCTGAAACCCTTTAATACATTTTCTCAGGTTGTCCTGATCCCCAACCGTAAAATTATTTTCATTACTACTTCATAACTGTAATTTTGCTACTGTTATGAATCGTATCTGTGTTTTCCTATGGTCTTAGGCGACCCGGTGAAAGGGTTGTTCTACCACCAAGTGGATTGTGACCCCAAGGTTGAGACCTGCTGGTGGACAAGTTGCCCAGCTTTATTTGGCTCTGAGGTCCACAGGAAGCTGGGCAAACCCCTGGCTGATGATGCATCTGAGTCTAAGCCCTGACTCCAGCAGACTTTCAAGAACCCAGTAAGTTCTTGAAAGTGAATAATTGTCAGAAGGGAAATAAAGGGAAACCCAAGCCCACACCAAGCTGAAACTAGCAAATGTCTGTGAGGGCACAGGACAGTCGGTAACCTCGTGTGCTGGTGGCAATGAGGAACAAAGTTGTGGCTCAGACAACAAAAGCTGAAGGCAGAGCCACTGCCTGACTCACTGCCAGGGATCTAGCATCACCTAGGAGACAAACTTCCAGGCATGCCTGTGAGGAAGGTTCTAGATCGAGTTGAGGTGGGGAGCCTCAGGCTAGATGTGAGTGGCACCCTCCCTCGGCATGGGGTCCTGCGTTGGATGGAAAAGAGACCATGGGCTGAGGTCCCGTATTCATCCCTCTCTGCTTCCCAGGAACCCACGGGACGTGAATGCCACCGCCCCATCACGATCGAATTAATCCACTCTAATTGTAAATCAAATAAACATTTTCTTCCTTAAATTGCATCTTGCCAGGTATTTGATCAAAGCAACAAGAATTGTTTTGGGGTAGGGGGTGATGGTGTGGTGGTCTAGATAGGTATGCCCCCTCCCTAGATGTATGTCTTTGAATGCTTGTCCCATAGAGAGTGTCAACTCAGTCAGTCAACAGGGTCCCAAGGGAGGGAGTGAGGACTGAAAAGAAAAAGACAATTAGACAACATTATAACATGACTCCGGTCAGTGCTGAGGCTGAATCGAGTTTATTTATTTTTTTTTCCAGTCTGCTTTTATATCATTCTAGGCATGTACAAAGAATATGGTCAGTTCTAAGGTCAAGGAACAAACAAGGCAATAAACAAAGTCCTGTGGTATTCAGGGAATTATCAAGATGATCAGGAGCTTGAGCCTACTTCCGCGTCCTAACTCAATGTCAAATTCCTGCGGGAGCCTACTTCTGTGTCCTGGCCCAATGTCAAATTCCTGTCTGAGCCTACTTCTGTGTCCTGGCCCAATGTCAAATTCTTGCCAAATTTCTAGAATCGGCCCCAAAATCTCTCCACAGGAGTGGCCTTGTTGGAGGAAATGTGTCACTGTGGGGGTGGACTTTGAGGTCTCATATATAAGACTCAGGCTACACCCAGCGTAGAAGCTAGCCTCTTCCTGGATGCCTACAGAACAGAGTCCCTTTCTGCTGCCTTCAGATCAAGATGGAGAACTCCTTCTCCAGCATCATGTCTGCCTGCACACCACCATGCTTCCCACTCTGACAATAAGGGACCGAATCGCTGAAACTGTACGCCAGCCCCAATTAAGTATTTTCTTTCCTAAGAGTTGCCATGATAATTATGTCCCTTCACAGCAATGAAACCCTAAGACAGGATGGTGCCATGATAGTTTAGAGGTACACCTGAGCATTCCCTAAGATGGTGTAGGACGGAGAGAGTGGCTGAGGGTGTGGCCACAGAGAGGACGAGCACTCACTCTGGTTTCCAGAATTTGATGAGGTCTGGGCTTCTGAGTCACGGCCAGGGTTGAGCTTCTCTCTGCTTCCTAATATTATTTGCAGGAATAGAAGGAAGATCTGTTGAATTCTTTATCTGGGCTGGATTCTTAGGACCAGCAGAGACATGTAGTGTATTAGTGGAGACATCAAAAGGCTCAGAACGCTTAGAATGCTCAAGACTGCTGATTATAAAGCTGGTGGAGAGCTGCCTTCCATCCCGCATCGCACCACCCTAACCTAGTAAGAGGAGTGCACATGAGCAAATTGCAGTTGACTTCTTCGAAATAACTGTTCTGGCTGCTTCATGAGGGTGTCTGGCTCTGAATCCAGCAGTCCCCTAGGCAGTCACTATAAGCTGCTCATCACTGTTCAGTGTATTGAATTCCATCCCAGGACAAAGCAAGATGACCCCAGATGACCCCCAGGTCTGCACTTCCTCCCCTGCTCTCTGGTTCCTCATGTCTGTTAATGAGCTTCTGATTCTTTGGAGGCACAGACCAAGGTCTCCTGGTCTGTCCTAACTCTCTCTGGAACTGCCTACTTTTGGCTGCCAGTGTATGAGCCATCCCTTGGAGAGGATGAATAGCTCTCCCTCCATTGTGCCTGGCACTTTTCCTGCACTCTTGCCTTTGTTCAAGATTTTCTTTTTGCAGGGGCCGGAGAGATGGCTCAGAGGTTAAGAGCAGTCAGTGCTTCTCAGCCATTCGGTATTCTTCAGTTGAGAATTCTTTGTTTAGCTCTGTACCCCATTTTTAATAGGGTTATTTGGTTCTCTGGAGTCTAATTTCTTGAGTTCTTTGTATATTCTGCATATTAGCCCTCTTTCGGATGTGGGATTGGTAAAGATCTTTGCCCAATCTGTTGGTAGCCTTCTTGTCTTATTGACAGTGTTCTTTGCCTTACAGAAACTTAGCAATTTTATGAGGTCCCATTTGTCGATTCTTGACCTTACAGCACAAGCAAGCCATTGGTGTTCTGTTCAGAAAAATTTCCCCTTTGCCCATATGTTCGAGGCTTTCCCCCACTTTCTCCTCTATAAGTTTCAGTATATCTGGTTTTATGTGGAGGTCCTTGATCCATTTGGACTTGATCTTTGTACAAGGAGATAAGAATGGATCAAAACACTCAGGTGACAGCAGATGCTGGCGAGGATGTAGAGAAAGAGGAACACTCCTCCATTGCTGGTGGAATTGCAAGCTGGTACAACCACTCTGGAAATCAGTTTGGAGGTTCCTGAGAAAATTGGACATAGTACTACCTGAGGAGCCAGCAACACCACTCCTGGACATATACCCAGAGCTGCTCCAACATGTAATAAGGGCACATGCTCCACTATGTTCATAGCAGCCTTAATTATAGTAGCAGAAGCTGGAAAGAACCCAGATGTTCCTCAATAGGGGAATGGATAAAAAAAAATGTGGTACATTTACACAATAGAGTACTACTCAGCTATCACAAACAACAAATTTATGAAATTCTTAGGTAATGGATGGATATCATCCTGAGTGAAGTAATCCAATCACAAAAGAACACATATGATATGCACTCACTGAAAAGTGGATATTAGCCCAGAAGCTCAGAATACCTAAGATATAATTCACAAACCACATGAAACTCAAGAAGAAGGAAGATCAAAGTGTGGATACTTCTATCCTGCTTAGAATGGGGAACAAAACACCCATGGAAGGAGTTACAGAGACAAATTGTGGAGCAGAGACTGAAGAAATGAACATTCAGCGACTGCCCCACCCAGGGATCCATCCATGCCACCAAGAGCTTGCTGAAAGGAGCCTGATATAGCTCTCTCATGAGAGGCTCTGCCCAGTGCCTGACAAACACAGAAGTGGATGCTCACAGCCATCCATTGGACTGAGCATAGGGCCCCCAATGAAGGAGCTAGAGAAAGGACCCAAGAAGCTGAAAGGGTTTGCAGCCCCATAGGAGGAACATCAATATGAACTAACCAGTACCTCCAGAGCTCCCAGGGAGTAAGCCACTAACCAAAGAGTACACATGGTGGGACTCATGGCTCCAGCTGCGTATGTAGCAGAGGATGGTCTAGTTGGATATCAATGGGAGGAGAGGTCCTTGATCCTGTGAAGGTTCTATGTTCCAGTATGGGGGAATGCCAGGGCCAGGAAGCAGGAGTGGGTGGGTTAGTGAGCAGGGAGAGGAGGAGGGGGTAAGGGGATGGTATTTTTCATAGGGGAAACCAGGAACTGGGATAACATTTGAAAGAAAATATCCTTGTGTTCAATTCCCAGCAACCACATGGTGGCTAACAACCATCTGTAACAGGATCTGATGCCCTCTTCTGGTGTGTCTGAAGGCAGCTACAGTGTACTCATATGAAATAAATAAATAAATCTTTAAAAAAAGATTTCCTTTTTTCATGGAGATTTCTAGAAGTCTAGTAGGAGGAGGTAGGGGAGAGTCATTTGGATACAATCTTGAAACTGTTTATTTACTCTTTTGTTGGACAGATAACAAAGGGCAGGGTGAGGTCAGATCACCCAAAGGAGCTGGAAGATGCTGTATTACCAGTCCCTAAAGGGCACTATGAGGACATGTGACAGCCCACCAAGGCTCCTCCAACCTATCTCCTTTGTGATGGCCGTCCTCAACAGGTGGATTCTACTTGGTCCCTGTTCTTATTTTCACTGTGGGCGTTGCTGAGACATCCCTCATTGCGGGTGTTTGCTGCGGTCTGAACTCCATACATTGTAGCAATAGGAGTGGCTGCCCATCCACTCTGAGGTTCACCTCAGAGCATGGATCTCATGCTAGCTGTAATTAGAAAGAAAAGGGGCCACTCTGCTTATCTCTAGAAGGTGGTCATGAAAAGTTCATGCTTTCAAATTCAGGCTATTGGATGGCTCCATGGTAGAGCCCTTGCCAAAGGTATGAGTTCCATGAAAAAGGAAAGAAAAAGAAACAAAACAAAACAAAAAAACAACAATAAGCCAGATAAACACCATTGCCACTGAATGGACAGTTTAGTCTTGACCATTACAAGAAGAAGGTACTCATCACGCCATAGGGCCACCCTCCAGGCATTGAGCTTGGCCAGGAGGTCAGATGGTAGCGGATAAGGAAGGACAAACTGGCCTTGGGTCTATGACTGGCCATAGTTGCTTCTGACTCTGGGCAGAACATTTTGTTCGAGGTGTTTGGTCATGGAGAGGTCTAGGCAGAGCAGTGGTCCTAAGTGAGAGTCTAACGAAGGAGGTGGCCCTGGGGTGACTAGTTTGCACAGGGCAGGCATGGTTAGCAGAGTGACCTTTTCTCTCTAGGGACTGGCTAGCCATGGAAGGGGCCATCCCTTAGGGCCAGCATGTCTCCCTATGTTGCAGCAGAACCAAAATGTAAGGATTAAGGGGAGGCAGGCCTTGATGTTCTGACATCTCTTGCTGTGTGGTGGTCAGGCTAAGCTCAGGGACCTCTCAGTCCATGTGCTTTTCCTGGTACCTGGCTTTTGCCAACATTTACCAGAGTGGGATTAGCAAGGGTTGAAAGACAGTTTCAAGCAGAAGACACCTAAGTGACCAAGGTCTGGCTTACCATCTTCTGGTGTCCTGAGAGTGCTGGGCTCTCCTGTGTTTGCAAGCACAATGGGCCCCTTGAAGGTATATATCTGACCCTGGAGTGGGTGTCCTCCTAGCAGGGGGTCTGCTATGCTCTGGGCACAGTTCCTCTCCAAGTGGCTTGGCTCCAGGAGGGATGGGAGCCTCTCCTGTAAGCCCAAAAGTCAATAACCCAGGGAGGAAGTTCCCATGCGGCTGGCCAAAGGGGGCTGGAAATACGCCTTGAAAACAATTCATTATCTCTTAGTCTGACTCTGATTTAAGGTACTTTCTGATAGCAGCCTCTGTGCCACTAACTGCATGTTCCTCACCAACAAGAGACAGAAGTATATATATATATATATATATATATATATATATATATATATACACACACACACACACACACACACATATATACACACATTATATATATGCTTCTCTATATATGTATATATAGAATATATATGTATATATGCTCTCTCTATATGTATATATATAGAATATATATGTATATATATGCTTCTATATATGTATATTATATATATCTATGTATAGAATATATATGTATATATATTCTATATATGTATATATATTATATCTATCAATCTATAGACATTTATTTACCTTATTTCACAAATGTTTTGCCCACATGTATATATGTATATGCAGTGCCCATAGAGGTCCCTGAAAGCCCTGGAACTGGAGTTATGAATAATCATGCACAACCAGGTAAGTGCTGGGATTCAAACCCAGGACCTCTGCAAGAGCAGCCAGTGCTCTTCATTACTGGACAGCTATAATAACAGTTACCAATTCTATATCAAGGTGTTCTTGAAGCTTGTGTGTCTGTGCTTTTCCTGGTTACTTGGGAGACGGAAGTGGGTGGACATGCACCCCCATACCAGGGTGCTGTCCTTCACTAGAGCCTCTGCAGAAAGGGGAAGATGCAGAGAAGAACCTGGGCCCCAAGGCTGTGGTTTCAATGCAAAACACCCTCTGGCTCCAAAAGCAGGTAATTTTGCAGAGTCTCAGGTAACGGTAGCCGGGGCACAAGGTGAACGCTTTCCTTGCCGAAGAGTTTTCGGATAGTACAGCGGCAAAGGTGCTGCAGGCAGCGCGGCGTGTGTGCCAAGGCAAAGAGAGACTTGTAGAAAAGCTTGTGCATCTAGAAAGAAAGGTGAGGGAGAGTGAGGCGGTGTCTGGAACTGACATTCTTCCTGCAGGATCACTGCTGGTTCATGCCGTCTGTGGTTCACAGGTGCCGGAGAGTCACAGCAGAGGGAAAAGGGCTGTCACCTGAGACCTGGCCTCCACTCAGGGGTGACATGCTTTTCCAAAGTAAAGCTCGCATTGGATCAGAGGGACATGGTTTGGGGTTGATTTCTTCCAACCCCCTTCCGCCCTGCCCCTGACACAGCAGTCCTGCGGCTCTGGGGATGACCCCATCAATCTGAGGCAGGCCTGGCATGTTGTCTCTGTGCAGAGGTGGGCTCATGAACCCTGCCCGAGCCCATCAGCTCAAGGCTTTGTAAGCCATTCACTGCATGGGCAGGAAGACCCCAGGTGACGTTCTCTGGGAGCTTCTATAAGGGAGTGTTTTTTCCCTCCCCTCCTGGAGCCGTCTTTGGACTCTGTCATGTGAGGATGTAATGCTCACAGGACTGCAGGCCGCATGTCACAGTTCCAGGGGTATGCCTTGAAAAGGAGCCAGAACCTGCAGCCTCAATGCTGGCCCCTGAGCCCCAGTGTTCTTTAAGCCGTCACTGGGTGGCTGTTGGTTCTTCATGTTCAATTCCATTTCACTCTGGCCCCTTGGTGTCAACAGAGGTTCTACAACCTTAGGATGCCAAAACTCTTACGTACTGCAGCCCTGAGTTTGTGTGAAACATACTTAGTCCTCCTGTTTACTCCCAGTCCCTCTAGATTACCCACAATGCCTACAACAATGTAAATGCTGTGAAGGATTGTTGTATGCTGTGATGTTGAGACAATAATAAATGATGCTCGGGAGACAGAGGCAGGTGGATTTCTGAGTTCGAGGCCAGCCTGGTCTACAAAGTGAGTTCCAGGACAGCCAGGGCTATACAGAGAAACCCTGTCTCAAAAACAAAACAAAAGAAAACAAATAATAATAATAATAAATGATGAATATTTATTTCTGCACGTTTTGGGGGAGAGCCAATTTACCTCCCATATTTTGACCTATGGTTCGTTGACTCCATAGAGGCAGTGCCCACAGATCACCTACTGTTCACCTCAACTTCCTTCTTCAGACGTTTTACTTCCCAAGTGTACTGGTTGGTTTTATGTCAACTTGACATGAACTAGAGTCATGAAAGAGGAAGGACTCTCAATTGAGAAAATGCCTCCATGAAATCCAGCTGCGAGGTGTTTTCTTTCTTTTTTTTTCTTTTTTCTTTTTTTCAAGACAGAGTTTCTCTGTGTAGCCCTGGCTGTCCTGGAACTCACTTTGTAGACCAGGCTGGCCTTGAACTCAGAAATCCACCTGCCTCTGCCTCCTGAGTGCTGGGATTAAAGGAGTGTGTGTGTGTGTGTGTGTGTGTGTGTGTGTGTGTGTGCCACCACGCCCGGTCAGGTGTTTTCTTAATTAGTGATCAATGGGGGAGAGCTCAGCCCATTGTGGGTGGTGCCATGCCTGGACTGGTGTCCTGGTTTCTTTAAGAAAGCAGACAGAGCAAGCCAGGGGAAGCAAGCCAGTAAGCAGCACTCCTCCATGGTCTCTGTATCAGCTCCTGCCTCCAAGTTTCTGCCCTGTGTGAGTTCCTCTCCTGACTTCCTTTGGTGATGAACAGCAATGTGGTAGTATAATCTGAATAAACCCTTTCTTCCCCAACTTGCTTTGTGGTCATGATGTTTTGTCATAGCAATAGAACCCCTAACCAAGACACTGGGTTTGAATGCTGAACTCCAGACAGAGAAGTGGGAAAGGACGTCTTTCCTTGTAGCATCAGAGAGAGGGATGGAGGTAACATCTCACCTGGTATATTTCTTCAGGGATGGCTTCCCGCCAGGACTCAGACACTGGGAGCTGAGTGTAGGAGTTGAACAGAACTTCAATGACATTGGGCACCTGTGCACATGTCCTCAGCACCTGGGGAAAGTGGGAGGCACGATGCAGGGTGAGGGGCTTGGGGGTCCAAGGGGAGAAAGGCTCACAGTGCTGGCATGTTCTTGCATCTCATGTATGCTACTCCCTGGCCCTGTGACCTCAAAGGCCCAAGTCAAACCACCCAGAATGACAGTCCAGGACTCGAGTGTTCTCAGTGAGCTGACCCTCCAGGTCCGGGAGCCAGTGGCTCTTCCAGGAAGCCCACATCCTCTGGATGGCTACCTGTGCACTCAGGGCTGGGGCTTAACAGTCAGGTGTAGAGGGTGGGGTGGGATGGGGGACGCTGACAGACCCGTGCCCCTGCAGAGCTGCTCAGAGCAAACAAAAGCGGTTCCATGGCAGTGCGGCCCGAGGATTGTGGTCCAAATTCTCCACCTCAATTTTGTGTGTGTGTGTGTCAGGAAAGAGTGACAGGGGTGGGGGGAGGGGACTTGTTTTCCTGTTGCTGACTGACCACTTACCATGGCCCTTACAGCAGACTTCACAATCCCCACAGGGCTCTTTATTTATTGACTTTTAAAGATCTAGTTTTATTTTAACTGTGTGCCTGTGTCTCTGTGTGTCTGGACTGTGTGCGTATTCCAGCCTGGTGTGGCGGCACAGGTCTTTAATCCCAGCACTTGGGAGGCAGAGGCAGAGGCAGGTGGATCTCTATGAGGTCTGTCTGTCAGTCTCTTTCTGTCAGCCTAGTCTACATAGTGAGCGCTGGGCCAGTCAGAGCGACATAGTGAGATTCTGTTTCAAAAGACAAAAGGAGATTGGTTTTTACTTAGGTATACGCGTGTGTCCTTGCATGCAGTTCTGTGCTCCACGTGGCTTGAGGAAGCCAGAAGACAGCATCGGATCACCTGGAGTGGGAGTTACGAGGGATCGTGTGGGAATCGAACCTGGGTCTTTTTGAAGAATAGTAAGCACTATTTTCTGGGCAGATAAGCAATTTTTGCAAGCAATGTTTTTCCATCTTTGATATTAATATTCTTACTTACTGCTATCATCTTAGGTTTTCTGTCAACAACATTGATAGTTGGCCTAATCATCTTATTCCTAATTTTTTTGTTATGTTTGATTTTGAAGGTAGCATTTCATTATGTGCCACCACCACCACTACTACTTCGTCTCCTTCTCCTCTTCTTCCTCCTTCTCCTCCTTCTTCAAAAGATTTATTCATTTATGTATACAAGTACACTGTAACTGTCTTCAGACACACCAGAAGAGGCATCGGATCCCATTACAGATGCTTGTGAACCACCATGTGGTTGCTGGGATTTGAACTCAGGACCTCTGGAAGAATAGTCAGTGCTCCTTCTGCTGAGCCATCTCTCCAGCCCCATCTCTTCTTTTTTTGAATATTTACTTACTTATTTATTTCATATACATTGGTATTTTGCTTGCATGCATTTTATGTGAGGCTGTCAGATCCCCTGGACCTGGAGTTACAGATAGCTGAAAGTCGCCATGTAGCTGGGAATTGAACCTGGGACCTTTAGAAGAGCAGCCAGTACTCTTTTTTTTTTTTTTTTTTTTTTTTTTTTAGACAGGGTTTCTCTGTATAGCCCTGGCTGTCCTGGAACTCACTTTGTAGACCAGGCTGGCCTCGAACTCAGAAATTCGCCTACCTCTGCCTCCTGAGTGCTGGGATTAAAGGCGTGCGCCACCACACCCGGCTTAAGCAGCCAGTACTCTTAACCTCTGAGACATCTCTCTAGTTCCCAGATCATAACATTTCAATCCTCATAGTTATTGAGAAGAATTGCAAAAGTGGACAATCATTGGGATTAAGAAGACACAGTAATTTTATAAAGTGCTTTTTTAGGATTCAAATCCAGGCCTAATGCCAGGGGAAGTCCTTGCTGCCGAACTGCACTGACAGCAGCAGGTGCCAACACACGCCAGGCATGACATTGTTAAAGCCTGATATTTAGTCGCAGGTAATAAATGTCTCGCTTTCAATTTCTGCTATGGTTATTAGTGCATTTTACTTTAACTTCTCTGGGATGAAAATTGCCTGTGTTTTCTTGGTATGCCATTTCCATTTTAGAGAAATTTAGTGAAGAGATGTGAAAGGCCTTGGGAGAAGACTTTGAGGAGCACCACCGTGCTCCCTGTGTAGCCCCGTCCTGTGCACAGGCACAGGCACAGGCACAGGCACAGGCACAGGCACAGGCACAGGCACAGGCACAGGCACAGGCACAGGCACAGACATGTTGGAGGTGTCTGAGTGGAGTGGCAGGATTGATTCTAATTAGAGATGAGTGTTGAGGGGAACTTAGAAGGCAGAGAGAGTGTTTTTTTCCATGACTCCAGGAAGAGGTGGCTGTCAGTACTCCACACAGGATGGCAGATGGAGGTGGGGAAGAAAATGTCTTCTGCATGTTTTCTCATCCTCTTGTGCTTCTTCCTTACTCTCCTCTCTCCTGGGCTCTTTTCTCATCTCCATGCTTTTTTTTCTTTCTTTCAGAGATGGGTGTTTCTCTGTTCATTCCTGTTCCCATCTCTTCTCGGTTGTCTCTCACCCACTTTCTTGGCTTTCCATACCATCCCCAGGCCACTGCTCTCTGGGCTGCTTGAGTCTCACTCTCTTGGACTCTGGGCTTGAATATCCAATGGCTTCCCTCTAGCCTGGGTGCACTGAGCTTGGCTCCCTGGTGCACACATGGTTACCGCTGTCCTGGCCCTGGCTTTCTCCATTCTTAGCTGATGGCACACCCATCTTTCTAACTCTCGGGCAGGAAGCCTTGGGGCTGTCTCTCATTCTCTGTCTTGCGTGTGGGGAAGCCCTCACAGTTCTGCCTTCAAGGTCCACGCTGAATCTGAGCACTTCCTCAGTCCCATGGTGTCCCTCATGCGGGTCACTGTGTCAGCATTCCAACTTGTCCTCCTTGCGTAGTCTCTCCATCACAGTGAAGGGGTGCGCGATCTCATGAAACAGTCAGTGGTAGCATTGCTCTGCAGTCATCAGCAATGGCCAAAGTCGCACAGGTGTCCCTCAGAGCCCCTGCCATCTCCTGCCCTCATCATCCCGACCACCTTCGTCCACCTTGGTCTCCTGTTACTCTTCGTGGAGTTGAGACTGCACCAGCTTTGGGTCACAGACTGACTGCTCCTTTAGGGTCACTTGTCCCCAGACCTCTGTGCCGCTGACTTCCTCACTGCCTTCAAGTTTTGGTTCAAAGGCCACCAACCTTAACCTCTCCCCACTCTGAACTCACTGCTACGTCCCACTCTGCTTTCCTCCATAAAAACTGTCAGGATATAAATGAAGCATCATGTCAACCCTAATAACAATGAAATCAAGCTGGAAGTTCTGAAGGAAGGGGCTGCAGAGCTACATGCTGGCCCGAGATTAGTGGGCATAGCCTCATGCAGAAGACACTGACTGATACAGGGGCATTTCCCAGTACCTGTTTGTCCAGCTTCAGCCGACACCACGCTTGTTACTAACTCTGAGGTCAAGGAGTATCATTTAAAAAGATGGCATGGAATTCTCTCAATTGAAAATATCTGCATTCATTTATCGTGTATGTATGCGGGTATAAGTGTGCCAGTGCTGTGGGTAGAGGCTGGAAGACATCCAGCCGGAAGTTAGTTTTCTCCTTCTACTTTAAGCGTCTCAGGGTTTGAACTTGGGTCACCAGGCTTGTTGGCAAGAACCTTGCTGAGACCTCAGGCTGATCTGTATAATTTTCCTAATTTCCCCCTTCTGGTTTTTTTTTTTTTTTTTCGAGACAGGGTTTCTCTGTATAGCCCTGGCTGTCCTGGAACTCACTTTGTAGACCAGGCTGGCCTCGAAATCAGAAATCCACCTACCTCTGCCTCCCGAGTGCTGGGATTAAAGGCGTGGGCCACCACGCCCAGCCCCCTTCTGTTTTGAGAGAGGATCTTGCTGGCTACCCTAGGCTGATATCCAACTTGCAATCCGTGCCTCAGTTTCCCAAGTGTAGGGTTACAGGCATGGACTGCTGTGCTTCACTTCCTGTTTGCTTTTGAAAACCTTCTGTACCTCACAGGCTGTGCACTCACTCATAGATCACCGTGTGTGTGTGTGTGTGTGTGTGTGTGTGTGTGTGTGTGTGTGTGTATGTGAGCTTTCTCTGTAGTGCTAAGCCATGTCCTAAGACACAACATTATCTGAGGAGACACTCCGTGGTAGTTGTTCAGGTTAGTGGCTCCTTGCCTTGGCCTTATTAAACTCATGACTAACAACGTCTTGCTTCCCTGTTTAACTGCAGGATCTCTGAGGGAGGGGGTATAGCTCTCTCTCATCTGCTCACCCATTTATCCAAAGTACGTAGCATCTCACTGGCACCTGATGGGTGCTCATATGTATCTGCTGAATAAATAAGAGAATAGGAATACTTTTTTGTTCTTAATAAAAAAAAAAAAGGATCAAAAGGATATGTTTTCTGAGCTGTTCATATCTGAAAATACTTTTCTTTTGGCATCCAATGAAAGCTACCTTGCCTTGGTCTAATAGTCTTAGTGTCCAAACATTTCCTTTAAAATATGTTGAGGGCTTCTCCAGCTTCATGAGCAGAGGGTCTCTTTCTCTCTGTGTCTGCTGTATGTGTGTGTTCCTTCACCCCCCCCCCCAAATGTTTTTCTTCAACTAAAAAGAACACGCTGATGAAGTCTGAGGATGTAGCTCAGTTTGGTAGAGTGCTCACCTAGCACCCAAGAGGTACAAGCAAGTTCCACCTCACAGTACCGTGTAAAACTCTGGCACGGTGGCACACTCCTGCTGCCATCTCAGAAGTGTGGAGGTCATTCTTAACTATGTTGCAAATTTGAGGCCATCCTTGACTACATGAGACCTTGTCTCAAAAACATACCTAGAGGACATTTAATTGTCTTTTGAAATAATCTGTTTTCTGATTAGAGAATTATTAAGATTTTTTTCCCCATGTTTTTTGTTTTTGTTTTTGTTTTTTCGAGACAGGGTTTCTTTGTGCAGCCCTGGCTGTCCTGGAACTCACTTTGTAGACCAGGCTGGCCTCGAACTCAGAAATCCTCCTGCCTCTGCCTCCCAAGTGCTGGGATTAAAGGCATGCGCCACCACGCCCGGCCCCCCATGTATTTTAAGAACAGTTGCGCTAGAATGTCTCAGGTATGTTTTCTGTCCTTTACTTGTTAAGAACACTCATTTAACCTTGAATTAAAAGTTAAGGCTCTTAATGCAATGAGTTTTCTTCTATTAAGTCTCTGAATGTGGCTCCCAATCCTCTTATTCTAGCTTCATCTTGAATAATGTCACTATCTATTGCAGCTGTTGTCAATATGTGAGTCGCAATCCCTTGGGAGGGCACATATCAGATATTTACATTATGATTCATAACAGTAGCAAAATTACAGCTATGTTGTAGCAACAAAATAATGTTATGGCTGGAGGTCGGCACAACCTGAGGAACTGTATTTTTTGTTTGTTTGTTTGTTTTGTTTGTTTTTCCGAGACAGGGTTTCTCTGTGTAGCCCTGACTGTCCTGGAACTCACTCTGTAGTCCAGACTGGCCTCAAACTCAGAAATCTGCCTGCCTCTGCCTCCCTAGTGCTGGGATTAAAGGCGTGCGCCACCACACCTGGCTCTGAGGAACTGTATTAAAGGGTAGCAGCATTAGGAAGGTTGAGAAACGCTGACCTATTGGCTGGCTCTATAGTCTGCCTTCATGCCTGATACTTTCCTTTGGTCTCCTTCCGCTTTATGTACCTCAGGGGTTGAACTGATCAAGGTTTTATTAGAGTCCAGAGACCATAACTATCCCCGGGATCCTGCAACCAAGTCAAGCCAGGTCTTGTCTGGCAGAGACTGTGAGCTGGGTGGGGTCTGGGATCAAAAAAGCCATTGCTGAGTCAGGAGAGGACACAGGTGGTGTGGATTGGGTGAACAAGAGGGGAGGAAGCATGCCTTCTATCCCCTCCATCCTTAAATTGTCTGCAGAGGCCCTCAGGCACAGACCAGCTGATATGGGGGCTTCTCTCCTGCCATGCAGGATACAGACCAGAACCGGGAAGAACAGGGTGGGGGGGGAGGGACCTGAGGATTCACAGGCAGCATGAACAGCACCTTGACTTTAGTCTGTGCCCGCTGCCTGCTTCTCGTCAGATCCTTCTGTTGACTGCCCTTAGCCTTTTCTGTCTTCACAGATCATAGATGCCATCTTCACTCAGCTCTCAGCCTTTCTTCCAGATCATCTGCTGAGATACACATTTCTTCTCGCTCTTCAGATGCTCTTCCTTCCTTCCTTCCTTCCTTCCTTCCTTCCTTCCTTCCTTCCTCCCTCCCTCCCTCCCTCCCTCCCTTCCTTTCTTCTGCTGTCCCAACCCTGGAGATACACTGACTTTATTCTTGGGTGTGTGGTTCATGCACTTGAGTACATGGCTGCCCATGCCTGTGCCTGTGCACATAGTACGTTCAGTGTCTTCCTCTGTTGAATTTTGAGTTACTGCCTTGAAACGTGATATCTCTTTAAATCCAAAGCTTCCAGTATGGTTTGGCTAGCCAGTGTGGTCTTGAGATCTGTCATTCCCCTGACGCCCAGCCAACAAATGCTGGGGTTCCAGGCATGCATACAGTCCTATCTGGGTATTTTAATGTAGGTTCTGAGGCCCTCTTGACTGCCGAGCAAGTGGTCCCTGGCTCTTCTATTCTCTTTTTAATAAAGATGAACCTGGTGTAAGTCTGTGAACACTTGGGGAAGTCTTGGTACTGCTCTGTCTAGTCATCAGAGTGGAGGGTGGCTTATAGGACATATGTCCATCCCCTGAGGCCTCTTCCCATCCCCCCTTTTCTTGGAGAGTCCCCAGGTTTCTCTAAACCTAAGTTCCCCATGTACTTTGCTCCATAACCTAGTTGCACCCCAGCTCCCTGCCCACTGTTTCTGGCGAGGTCTGCCTGGCTATAGTACACCACAGGGCGGGGTGGGGAGGTCATTTATTGAAAGGCCATCATGCTAGCCCTGCCCCAGGCTGCCCTTTGCCCCCTTTCCTGTCTTCTCTTGCTTCTATCTCCAAAATTATCTTTCATTAGACAGAAACCACCACTTCTTCTAGACCAGGTGACTATGCTGTTCACTTTGTGCATGCTCGCATCATCGGGTGAGTGTGTGGAGGTCTGTAGACAACCTGAGATAGGTTTGTTTTCTTTCTTGCTGCCACGTTGCTTTGGGGGATTAAACTCGGGTTATGGGGCTATTGGCAAGCACCTTTACCCACTGAGGCAACTCTTATGCCTCGAAAGAATCTTTGGTCCATTTCTTGCATTGTAAGACTTTCTGGTCCGTTTCTGCCAGTCTGTGACCATCACTGAGTCAAGCTTCGGCCATTTTCAGAAAAGGAGACCGACAGACTGAGCTGCCACTAAGGGCTCTAGTCCAGGAGCACCTTCTGACCGCTTCTAGCCAGGCGAGCAATTAGCATTCTATCTAAGCCCCGCCCCACAGTTACCTGGGAACAGCCAGGTAGGTCTGGCCAACTATTAAAGGGGCTGCTTGCCCCCTCCTCTCGCTCTTGCCTCTTGCCCTCTTGCTCCCCCTTCCCCCTCCCCTCCCCCCACGTGGCCATGGCCTGCCTCTACTTCTCTACTCTCTCCCTCTCTCTGCCTCTACTATCCTCTTAACTCCCCTCCCCATGCCCTGAATAAACTCTATTCTATACTATACCTTCCTGTGGCTGGTCCCTCAGGGAGAAGGGATGCCTTGGTATGGGCCCACTGAGACACTCCCCCGCCCCACACCTCTCCACACCCCCAAACAACACATTCTTTTACTTCTTTATCTTTTTATAAACACATCACGTGCCCCTTGTCCAAGGTGCTCTTTACTTGTTGATGTTTCTGGTGTCCGCCCAGTCCCAGTCCTGAGCCATCACCCCTCATTCATTCACTCTCTTCTCCACTGGGAAAAACCAGCCCCCAGTCCCAGTCTCTTGCTTCCCCGATGGGCTCTGGTAATTTCTGTTTTCTGAAGCCATGCTACCCTCTCCCCCAACCACAGACTTGTCCCTTCTCTGCCAAAAAACAAAACAAAGCAAAACAGAACAAAACAAAACAAAACAAAACAAAACAAAAACGTTAAATGCCCCTCAGGGACTGCATGCTACACAGACCTCCCCCTTCCAGGGTTCTAGAAAAGAGCTGCCCTCCCCTAGAGGCAAGCACCACCCTTCCCCCAACCCCTCCCCCACCCGGGGTCATAGACTGTGACAAAGTCTTATTGCCTGTCTCCAGGAATTCATTTTCCGTCTCTCCCTCTGTTCCACCTCTCTGGGGCTCCCCGCCCCTCCCCAGCCCCTCAGCACCGTGTGCCCCTCGTGTTTGCCAGGCAGCTGGCTGCCTTCATTATTTTTACGCCAACACAGTTTAAAAATCTCCGCTGCCTCCTTGCTGTCTGCGGAGAGGCGGCTGCCACATTACTCTGACACGTTGATGTCATTAGTGTCCAAGCGCACGCTCTTCAGCTAATGAGGCGGCAGAAAGAAAATTAAGGGGAAAAATCACACAGGCACATTGCTTTATATGTAGATGGAGAAATAAAAGAAGGGTAGGAAAACAGAGGCAAGCTTCCTGATGGCTCCCGTCCTTCCTCCCCTGGAGACATGGCTGCAGGCTGCGCAGCAGGCAGCTAGGAAAATTGGGCCTGCTTTTTGACCACAGTTCTATAATCTCCTGCCCAAATCTGGTGAAACTAGTCAGCGGCTGAAGTCACCTTACTTAATTTTGCAATAAGGTACAAAAAAAGAAATCAGAGGCTCTGGTTCCAAGAGTGTTATTGTCCGGGGTGAACCAAGACCTGGAATCTGCGGATGTTTCTGGAATCTTCCATTCTCCCCACTCACCCCCCCCACCTTTGCATTTCCAGCTCTGCCTTCGTCTTCCCCATCTGAATTTTCACAGAGGCCGATGGCTCCTCCCTGCTCTCTCCTCTGTTTTCTTCTTCACACTCAAGCAGATTCATTTCAACACATAGGTTTTGTTTAGGTACCTCATTCACTTTAAAACGGTGAATTGGATCTCTCTTGTCCTTAAGCAAAGGCCCAGGCCCTTCACTAGGTGCTGGCTGGATCACGCAGCTGTTTCAGCATAGGTGGGGGTGGGGATGTAGAGTTGGGGTGGGAGTGAGTTGCTATTTCTTCTTCAGTCCTATGGTCATTTTTCTGGGAGGCACACATTCCACGCTTGCTCTGTCCTAGGGCATCTCTGGATGCTATGCTCGCTGTCCATAATACTCTCTCCTCTAGGCTTTGGCCCTCAGATCTGAGCTTGCTCGTTGCATGCTTGGGGTCTCTGATACCCCAATGTGATGGTTAATTTTGATTGTCAACCTGGGACACAAATTTCAGGACCGTGAAGGCATTTCTGCATCTTGTTAAATGAAACGGGAAGATCCATCCTAAATGTGGGGGACTCCTCTCCCCTGCCCTTTCCCCACCCTTGGGCCTGGGCTGACCCTGATGGAAAGCTATAAGCACCAGCTTTCTTCTGATTCTTGACTGTAGGTGCAGTGTGACCACACTCCTGAGGCTATGAAGCCCCCACCATGACACTCTAGACCCACAAATTGTGAGATGAAACAAACTTTCTTAAGCTGTTTCTGTCAGCTTCTTTACCACAGCAGATAAAAATAAATAAATAGTATGCACAGCCAACCTTGGCCAAGACCCAACTTGACCCTTGCAAAGTCGGGTGCTTTTGTGACATGGCTCAGTGTGTACAATTGTCTAACGCCCAAGTCAGGCTGCTCATGAGGGCGGAAGTCTGTGTTCTCCTGTCCCCAGTGGAACTTCAACCAGGGCTCCTCAGCATGTTGATTTTAAAATTTATTTTTATTATTTTTAATTATGTGAATCTGTGCATGCATGGAGTGTGTGTGCATATGTATGTGTGTATGCAAATGAGTGCAGGTGTCTGAGGAGATCAGGGGTGTTGGTTACCCACTAGTCCTGGAGTTCACAAGCTGTTGTGAGCGGTCTGATGTGGATGCTGGGAACTAAGCTGAGGTCCTCTGCAAAAGCAGTATGTGCTTTTAACCTCCAAAACCTTCTCTCCAGCCCCTTAGAATGGTTGTTAAACAAATCCATGGGTGAGCACATGAGGGGCGGGCATTGTGTGTACGCTGCGCGTAGCCAATGAGCAGTTAGAGAAGCTCATGGCTGGCTTAGTCCTTGTGTTACTGCTAGGCCCAAGGCTTAGTAACTCATGGCCCTTGCAGGTAGCTGCCCGCTGCTCCCAGGGGTAGAACATTTTGTCTCCATCATTATAGGGCTGGTTCAGAGAAAAAGCATGACACAGGAAGAGACGGAATGCAAAGACTCTGGAGAGGGTTGGTGACATCAGGGGACAAACACAGCTGGCCACTTGATCCCATGTCATTTCAAGCATCTCTTAAGCTAACACAGAGAAGAAGGGAGAGAAGGAAAGGACCTGAGCCAAAGGCTGTGGGGTGGGAAGGTCAGACCATGTTCCTCCTAGAGGTGACTGGGCTTAACACCCTCCTAGCCTCTTCATGGCCCCAACATTCTCTTTTGGGGTGAACCAGAAATGTGCTCTTGAAAGAGGTAGACAAAGAAAAATAGGCCTTATTTCAGACTTTGAGGAGTAATTCAGTGAAGCCTTCAATCCCAAACCACAGCTGGGCCCACATTCTTGGGTCTCCTCCCTGTCCTGGGAGTCCATTGGCTCAAACTTATCTTTATACTTTCTAGGACTGAAGCCTGGTTACCAGCCTCTACCTGTACCTGCTCTGGGCCTATACCCCGACCTCTGCTGTGAACGAGGGATCAGCAGGGCAGAAGGGCCTGGCATTGTGGACACAGTGACTCCAAAGCCCGGCTCTCCTTGGTTGTCACAGCAGCACAGTGAGCACGGGGCAGAGGATGCTCCCTGTCTGCCTGATGCCATGACGGTGCCTTTGTCTGGGCACAGGGAACTGTGATTTATGTCACATGCTCTCTGCGAAACCTTTTGCCTCAGTAATTCTGCACTCCACGGGTGTCTCTTTACATCTATTTAAAGTACGGCTGTTGCTCATGGGGGCTGCATGCTCTGTAGCATTCCGGGTGGCTTGGCGCTTGCCTGCCATGGTGCCTGTGTCTTGCCCGTGGAACATCTTTGCCTCCGCTTTGCGTATACTTGCTGTGTACCCCATGGGGCTGCTGAGCCCTGTTAGGTGATTAGACTCTTTCAAGTGAAACTGACAGGGAGCATTGGTGGGGTATGCTGCCTCTCCGTCTCCATGGTTTTGTCTGCTTATCCCAGGGCAAGGCTAGTCCCTCAGGGGCGCATGTAGCTTGGACTCAGTGTGGGTGAATGCATCTCATCTGCAGGCTGTTCAGGAAAATGGGGTCACTTTGAGAAGTTCAAAGGTGTCTGTGCAAAGGGGTCAGGACCTCATGTCCAGAGGCTGATGCATCACACCTGTGTCCTGGAGTCACTGAAGTCCCTTGCAATCCTGTGGCGATCCTTGACCCTAAGGCCTGCATGGATCTGTGCTGTGATTTTTAGTATAAAGAGTTCTCAAGTAACTCTTCAGTTCCTTACACATGGGTGTGAACTTGACCAGAGAATCCTTGCACCTACCAGCAGTCAAGTACTCCTCATGGTCATACCCAGCCCCCAGTCCTGATGTATGACAGCATGAACATATGACCAACATACGGCTGGCATGGCATCTTGGCGTGTCCCAGACAGAAGCCCTGAAGACCTGGAAGGGAATATGGAGCCATGGGCTGCCTCTGTAGGTCAAGGAAGGGTGCTTGCTGCCCCCTAGAAGCCATATCCCCAGGGATCAGGCTGCCAGGGGGAGAAACTGTGACTCAAAGTCCAACACCTTAATGGGGGTCCCTTAAAATGAAATGGCATCAAGGTTAACAAAGGACTATTTTTAGTCACTATCGAGCCACAGTACGTGTGTGTGTGTGTGTGTGTGTGTGTGTGTGTGTGTGTGTGTGTGAATGTGCACTTGTCACAGCATGTACGAGGAGGTCAGTTGACAACTTGTGAGAGTCAGTTCTCTCTTACCCTGTGACTCCACTGGTCTTCAGGTTTAGCATCCAGCCACGTTCTCTACTGCTCCATCCTACCACCATTCTACCTTTAGTAGAAACCATTGACAGTCACTTCCTGCTTGTATCCACTCTGTTCTTTATTCTTTGTGTGGTTCCATACAGTAATGACTAACTGAGTATCTGGGCTTAGTGAAGACAGGCTGTGATCTGAAGGACAGTCAGTGTGAGTGCCTAAGTCCCAGGAAGTTGAACCAAAATGTTATGATCGATTTGACTTCCTTCAGTGAAGTCTTTTGGGGAAGATAATCTCTTTTTATAGATAATGCGTTGGGAATGTTACTTGTGTGTGTGTGTGTGTGTGTGTGTAAGTGTGTGTGTGCGAGTGCAGATGTGTGAATACCATGTGTGCCTGGAAATCAGAGTACCCACTAGCCTTACGAGCTTCGTCTGAGGCAGGCTTCTTTTGTTTGCCACTTTGGTACATACACCAGGCTAGCTGGTTTATTTATTTACATGAATGGGTCTGGGTGTGTGCGCATGCGCATGGGGAAGCTGGAGCTCAGCCTTGGGTGACATTTCTCAGGAGCAGCCCACCTTATTTTTGAGATAGGGTCTTTTACAAGAACCTGGGTGTGGAGGTGATAGCTAATTTTCATTGTCAACTTGACCACACCCAGAATCATCCAAACCCCAAGCTTCAGGGTGCACCTGTGAGAGGTTTTCTTAAGCAGATGACCTGAAACAAGAATATCCACCCTGAATCTGGGCCGCACCTTCTGGTGTCAGCCCACATAAAAGGACACAGAAGAAGGGAACCTTGGTTTCTGTATGCTTGCCCTCACTCCCACTGGCCAAGTCATCTATCCTGTTACTGAGGCTGGTATTAAATCCAACCTCTTCAGGATTCCAACTAAAGTCTTGAAGACTTGCAACCTTCAGGAATCCTCCAGGACTCCAGCACCAGGTCGGAACTGCGGAGACAGTCAGTCTTGTGGGCTAGACAGTTACTAGAGTTTTAGTCTTTCTGTCTGGAAAGAGCCATTGTTGGACCACAGCCTTTCAACCATCTAATAAATCTCTCTCTCTCTCTTTCTCTCTCTCTCTTTCTCTCTCTCCCTCTCTCTCCCCCTCTCTCTCTTTCTCTCTCTCTATAATATACAGGATATATACATATATTCATATATTAGTATATTCATATTTATATAGTATATTATATGCACACATATCTATACCTATATATGTATGTATATATATATGTGTATGTATATATGTGCGTATGTATATATATGTGTGTATGTATACATATAGTGGTTCTCAACCTGTGGGTCACAACCTCTTTGAAGAACCCTTTCCAAAGGGTCACAAATCAGATATCCTCCATATCAGATATTTATATTATGATTCATAACAGCAAAACTAAAACTATGAATTTTATGGTTGGGGGTCACCACAGCCTGAGGAACTGTATTAAAGAATCATAGAGTCAGGAAGGCAGAGAACCACGGCTTTAGTGAATCATGACTAATACTTGGGCCTGGATGACTAGGCTAGGCTGTCTGGTCGGCCTGTCTCTGCCTCTTCAGTGCTAGGACGGAAGGCATGAGCCACCAAAGCTGGGAGTTTATATGGATGCTAGGGAGTCAAACTAGGGCGTTTCTCGTGCTTTGCTGAAAGCGTTTACTGGCCGAGCCATCTCCTCAGCCCCTTGACATCCTTTGAACTTTTCTCCCCCCATGATTTCATTATGGCGGATTCGTACATCTACATCATTGTACTTTGTCCGCATCTGCCTAGGGATTTTTATTGTGGTCGCATTGTTTGTCCTTTTCCCTTATGAGGTTTTATATGAATAACGACCTCACAGATGGAGAAAGTGACAAGGTGAGCCCAGCAGAGTTTGCAAAGGCACAGCCAGGGCAAGGGGTGGAGGTCTCAACCCTGGGGTGACCAGAATAGGGCACCTCAGGTGAATTGCACAGCAGGGGTTTGTGAAGGCTGCAGAGTGCTCTCATTAACAAGGCGCTGAGCAGGTTGAGTGCTTTCGCTGCAGATCAAACGCCAGCTGTGACAAGAGACTCATTTTCATCTTTCTGAAAATTACACCAAAAGACGAGCTGCTGAAATACTCGGAGCTGGCGCTGTCATCGATGGCGCTACCGAAGCAAGAGTTCCCCGGGAGACTACTTCGAAAGGTGACACTCTGGAATATTTATCAACAGTATAGCCTCTTCATTTTTCTTTTGGCTAACCACGAGGAGAATTCTAAGTCCTTGCTCCTCTAAGTAGGGTCCCAAGACCCGCAGCTTCCACCTCCAGACCCTCCCACGCTGCCTGGGTCATTTCACTTTGTGAGCCTTGGCAGGTCCGGCATCTGCATGGCCAAGCTACCCCAGGGTCCCCTTACCTTGGGGAAGGCATCAGGCCACACGGACCGGGATCCGTGATTTAGTAGAGCCTGGACAGTGCGCTGCGGCGCTGTCGGGGGCGCGCACGTGGCCGTCTGCAGCACGCGCGCCAGCGGGGACGCGCCACCGTAGTCGAGCGCGCCCGCGTCGGCACCGTGTCGCAGCAGGAGCGTGCACAGGCCAGGGCGCGCGTGGCCGCAGGCCTTGTGCAGCGGGCTGCGCTCGTCCTCGTCGCGCGCGTCTGCCGCCCCGCCACCGCGCAGAAGGAGCGCGCACAGGCGCAGGCAGCGCGCGTGCTCGTCGGGGCTCCGTACCGCCGCTCCGCACGCTGCGCTCAGGGCCGTCTCGCCACGGCTGTTCCTCGCGTCCACGCGCGCGCCGAGGCCCAGGTAGAGTTGCGCGTGCTCGTCCAGGCTGCGCTGGGCCGCCACGTGCAGCGGTGTGTCTTGGCCAGGGCCACCCTCCAGCTGGACTGTCGCGCCGTGCTCCAGCAGCACCTGAGCGCACCTGCGGGGAGGCCAAATCGGTTACCAGCGCTCGGGACCAGCCGCGACCCGCCATCCACAGTGCAATGGGGGTGGGGGTGGGGGTGATGGTGGTGAGCTCCAGCCAAAGCCAGAACTTTGGAGCTCCAGGGCCAAGGCCACTTGCTGCGGAACAATCTCATCACCAAATGAATAGGAACACTTCATCAGCACTTAGTCTTAGGATGAGAATGGCAATTGCATGGTGCTATTTGAGAAGGTAATGTCCACATGACAGTGTTCAGTGCGCTGGTCACTTGGACTTGATCTGGACTTGGTCAAACTTGGAGGTTAAGGTCTAGAGAGAATCTCTTCGATCAGGCTACCCTATCTTTCCTGGAAAGGACTGGAAAGGAAGGTTCAGGATAAGCTTTATACTGCCCCAGTTTGGGGCTGGGGTGGGGCTTCAACCTTGCCTCAAGGACACCGACTCTCTCAGACAAGCACCAGAGTCTTTCACTGGAAGTCACACAGAAGACACGCAGGCCGACATGTGGGGCTATGTCGGTTCCGATCCTTTCCTCCTTAACCAAACTGTACGCTTTGCCTGTGCCTGTTCCCAGTCATTCTTCCAAGGTTTCTGAGTCCCATGGGAGATAGCGTTCCCCCCAACCCCCATCTTCTCCCAGGAGGATACAGTCTGCCTTTAGGCTCACCAACTGGTCTCAAGACTGGCAGGAAGCCAACCCAAGAGTGGGGGAGTAGCCACAGACCCTCCCTCTTCCAGTGCTCTCAGCTTGTCTCCTGGGGGCTCTGATCCAGACTCCTACCCTTTCTCTAGATAATTCTGTCTTTATACACTCCTGCAGCCTGCCTTACTAGCGTGGGTTAACTGTATCTGTATTCTTCTCTGCCCCAGTGAGCCCTGAGGACTTGGGTCCTTGGTTGCTTGACTTTCTCCTTTTTTTTTTTTTTTTTTGGTGTCTCTTCCTCAGTCAGTGCTGTGGTAGCTGCCCTGTCCTCACTTTCCTATCGCACGCCTTTAATCCCAGCACTCGGGAGGCAGAGGCAGGTGGATTTCTGAGTTCGAGGCCAGCCTGGTCTACAGAGTGAGTTCCAGTCCAGTCAGGGCTATACAGAGAAACCTTGTCTCGAAAAAAAAAAACCAAACAAAACAACAACAAAAAAAAACCAACAAAACAACAACAACAACAAGGAGAGGATGGCCATCCCCATCTTTGGTTACCTGTTCCTCTCCACTTGGCCGCTCTGAACTCTGCTGGGGGAGGAAGACCCTCTCAGGAGCCTGGCTGTGACCTCAGCTGACCCACCTGGATTATCACACAGCTCTGCATCTGCACCCCCATGGCCCTCCCATCTTTCTAACCTTTTCTCTTCGTGGACACATTGTTACCCACACCCAGTCACCTTGGTTAGTACCTTCTTTAGCTATTCCAGCACTCTGACTGACTATCACAGCTCACCAGCATCTGTTGGCCTTCACCCCTTTCCATCCACTCTGGAGTTTACCTCAGATCCACCGAGAGTGTTTTTCCTTGCTCTCTCCAATAGGAGCACCGGTTGCAGTGGCTGCCAGGGCAGGAACATTTGCTCCCTCTATTTCCGCTATGTCTGCCCCTTCCAGTCACCGTACCATCCTCAGGAGAGGCTCTACTGCTGCTCCTTACCTTTCTTTATCCTCTTCCCTCCTTCCCCACTGTGACTGACTAGCCTGGCCGGTGGCAGTCATTTGGACACCCTCTTCTCATCATTCCCACTGTCATTGCCTTTTGTGAGACCCTCCCCTTTTTCTAGAATGTTCTGGAGTCTCCTAATTTGTCAGCTTACCAAGCTTCATGCAACCCAGGAAGGATCTCTGTGGTGTGGCGAGTCCGGTAGATCTATGCCTGTTAAGGCCCTGCCCTTTTCCCTGGGACACCAGTGTCGCCTAGTCCAGCTCCACCGGCTATCAACAGTGTCCCTTGCCAAAGCTCCTCCTGCTGGGTTTTGGTTCTCCCTGTTCAAGGACAGACCCTAGATCATCCTTTAGTTGCGTGCCCTCATGCCTGCATGTGCACTTTCCCCAGGGACTCACTGGCATGGCCACCAACTTCCTATCTTCCTTTCCTCTTTCTCTGGGACGCCTTCCCCACACCACCAGGCTGAAGGGTTGTATTGCCTGTTGCTTTCTGAGTACACAATCAAGCAGGTCACTACCACAAAACCTGTATGGCTGCACTTCCAAAGAATGCTGGCATCTTTGTCTCTTGTCTTAAAACTGTTGGTTCCTTGAGTGTGAAAAAAAAATGTGTCTGACTGTTGGTGTAGTGCTGCGCCTAGCTCATTATCTGTATTCCCTAAAAGCCTGTTGAACAAATGCCTCTCGCTAACGACCATCTTTCAGCTCTCTCCTGCATTGCTGCTGTTTGCCCTATTATTTACTTAACTGGGGCTCTGATCCAGCTCATCCATCGAGGGTTTGGGGACTGACAGCCGCTGCCTGAAATGCATTTCTATTTCTTCCTAGGGACTCTCAGTGTTTTTAATTCTCCCTTTGTGTTTCTCTTGCCTCCACATCAGCAGTATCATGAGAAGTGGTCTGTCTTGGGTGAAAGATCTTTACAAACAACTATAGTGTGATGTGAAGCATCCTTTGGGAAGAAGGTACCCAGCCAAGAAAGGATGCAAATTTTACAATCAGAGCTATTTGCTTTGCTTCCTGCCTGGCTCTCTAGGAGGAATTTTGAACGGTGCGGTGGGAGGTTAGAAATCAAGGGCTGTCTCATTTTGTCACCAAGCCTTGCAAACATTATAAACATTTTCTTCAATTTTTTTTAAAGCAGCACAGCCTTCAAAGGAAGCCTCTTGGAAGAGCCCTTGGTCTGATGGGCTAATGGCAGGCTGCTGTTTGCTGTATAGGGACAAGATGGGGACACTGGCCCTCAGTCTGGAGGGTTGCAAATGTCCAGCCTTTCTGGGTTAATGAAGAGCTTTCATAGGCTAACCCTTGGTACTTTCTAATGCTGGGCAGTGGCTGAAGATGCAGAATCACAGGCTGGAGAGAGAAACCACAGGGCAAATTGGTGGGGGCATGTCTCTCTCAGCCCAGGTCAGGCTGTCATTAAAAATGAAGGCGTGGTAGTCTAGGTAATGACACACACAGATCTGTCCCATGGATGCATGGAACCATCAGTTTACCAAACAAAAACAGTACTGCCTCAAAAAGCCACCAGTTAAGAATATGTTTGAGGAGAGCTTGGGCAAAGTGGGGTTACCCAAGTTACACCCAGCACAGTAGGGTGCTGTGCTCACGAGGGGCTTTGATTTCTTCTCACTGACTTATATTTTCAAAATTGCTAAGACAGGTTGGAGTAACACTTTGGAATAAGAACAACATCCGACGCCATTAACCACAGAGCCAACCCCCACCAGCCACAGCAACAGCTGGATCGTAAGAATGACACTTCTTTCCAAGCTTCCAGAACACTTTCAAAGTTTCCCTGGGGGCCTCTGATAGAAGCAGGGGTTTGGGAAAGGCAAATATGACAGACGGTGGTTGTGAGCAGTCGAGGAGACTAGAGGACTGTGGGGGATGGTAGAGACACAAATGAAGCCCTTTCTGAATTCTACCCCAGGACTAAACCGTGTCTTAATCAACCTATCGTTTCTGTGCCACATCTGCGGTTGTGGTGTTTTCTGTAAAAACTACCCAGCTGGAGAGATGGCTAAGCAGTCAAGAGTGCTGGCTGCGATTCTGGAAGACCTGGGTTCAATTGCACCCACATAGCAGCTCAAAACATCTGTAACTCCAGTTCTGGATGCTCTCTTCTGTCTTCCTCAGGCACCAGGTACAAGCATCATACATGCATAAAATAAAAGCCAATGGATAAATGTCCCCCACAGGCTTCTGTATTTGACCAATGGTGCCTGGTTGGTGGGGCTGTTTGGGGGACATTGTGGGAGTCTTAGGAGGTGGATAGAGCCTTCTTGGAGGAAGAGTGACACTGGATGTGTCATCCCACTTTCCCTCTATTACTTATATTTTGAGACAAGGTCTCACTAGAGGGGGATCTCACCCATTGTCTGGGTTGTCTGTCCAGCGAGCTGTGGGGATCTACTCATTTCTGAGGTGGAGCCTCATGCTGAAGTTGCAGGCACATGACACTATATCTGACTTTTAAATGGGTGACGGTTGTCTTTACTTAGGCCCTGGTGCTTGTAGGGAAAACATTTCTCCCACTGATCCATCTCCCCTGAACACTAAGCTTTAAAAAAAAAACATAATTAATTGATGGATCCCATGCCTGATCCTGCTCAGGTGGCCACGAACCCGAGACTTTTAATTTATTATTTTTATTTTTTATTGGTTATTTTATTTATTTACACTTCAAATGTTATCTCCCTTTCTTGTTTCTCCTCTGCAATTCCTCCCATCTCATCCCCCCTCCCCCAAACCTGAGACTTGATAGGCTATAGACCTAGGGGGAAACCAAATACTACTATTGTTCTACTAAATAAATATAGCAATAAGTGACTCCTAATGACATTCTCTTATACCAGTAAGAGAATGATGGCTCAGCCAGCATCGGAGATGCATCCTCCTGCAGCAGATGGGAACAGATACAGAGAGCAGAGCTGGACAATGTGCAGAGAGCCAGAGACCTTGGAACACAGAGTCCTGAGTAGGATGCTTCTAGCAAGCCTCTCCCCTCAGGCTTCAGGGGGCTCTTCTAAAGAGGAGGCAGGAAGACTGTTGAGTCTGTTGGGGTAGAAGACACCAAGGAAACAGCGCCTTCCACATGGAACAGGACCGACAACCCATGAACTGGAGACTGTGGCAGCAGATGGAGACTGCACGGGTCCAAGCCAGATGGGGTCCCAGCACTGAGAACTGGACATGAGCATCCATCCCTAGCCAAGGAGCCATCTCAAACTGATAAGCTCATGCAAAGGAAAACTTAGTTTTCTACAATGGAGCCTTACTGGGCATAGAAACCACACTTAAGGACAGGCTCTACCTTCAGCAGGTGGCCAACTCAAAGTGAACGCGACAGCGTTTGGGGAGATTTTTTTTCACTTTACTGGTCTTTTGTTTATAGTTATAGTTTCTAATTTTGTGGGTTTTTAATAATTATTTATTTATTTTATGTATATAAGTACATTGTAGCTGTATTCAGACACACCAGACAGAAGACAGCATCTGATGGTTGTGAGCCACCATGTGGTTGCTGGGAATTGAACTCAGGACCTTTGGAAGAGCAGTCAGTGCTCTTAACTGCTACACCATCTCTCCAGCCCGCCTGATTTTGTGTTTTTATGGGTTTTCTCTGTGGGCATGTGTCTCTGCCTGCATGTGCTTCTTGTGCTTTTTATTTTCTTTCTTTTTTTTCTTTTCTGTTTGTTTTTATTCTATTCTTGTTTGTTTGTTTCCTGAGAGAGAGGGGAGGCATGGATTTGGATGGGTCAGGAGGTATGGAGAAGATCTGTGAGGAGATACGGGAGGGAAAACCATGATCAGAACATATTGTATGATTAAAAAACTTATTTTTAATAAAAATTAATTGATTAATTCGTTCAAAAACACATGCTATGCTCTTTGGAGACATGCTGCAATGTGTTTCTTGGCACAGGACATTGTAGGACTTCCTGGGCTTGGGGAAGGGTAACCTGCCCTGTGGCCTCTGGCTGTGGGACAGGCACAGGGTCTGATTCTCAGTCCTCATCAACCCTCCGAGGTGGACTCATTCTCCCTGGGGTGTGGCGTCCAGTCAGCTGCCGGGTGTGAGCAGAGGTCTAAAAGCACAGGCACAGGGGACATGATGGTCATTGCAGGATGCTTGAGTGTGAATGTCAGTCACCATGGATACAGAGATTCCACAATGCCTGACAAGCAATGGGATAACAGGGGTGGGGGTGGGAGGTGGAGGAGCTACCAAGCTAAATTCATGATCAAAACATCACCTTTTGCTGGAGATAAGGGCAGACAGACATTGCTTTGGAGTACTTCGGCAGTAATAACTGTTTATGGGCAACTCCTGCTGGATGCCCCTTGAGTCCTTGGACGTTACTCGCATCCCGCCATTTCGCACAATTGCCACAGGGCCTCCCTGGACATGCAGAAGGGGCTTCACGATAAGCACCGTGTCCCGAAGGGTGGTGGGTCTTGGGAGCTGGTCAAATGGGATCCTAGTTATTGCTGTGGACCCTTCTTGAAGTGGGTGAGCACGGTAAAAACTGGGCTGCAGGCAGAGCCCTGGGGGAAGAGGAGCGGAAGCTCAAACACTGCCTGGAAGCTGTGTGTGTACCAGCCTCCAGAGAGATCCGGAGGACTGGAGAGGAAAATGTAGCCAAGGGGCAGAGAAAAGGTCCCTCCCATTGGCGGATTCTTGGGCCAGCTTGGCTTGAAAGATGGGAAGCCACACCCCCGAGACCAATAGAAGAGCAGTTTCAGCTTTTCTTTTCCTCTGGACCTTCTGCCCAGAGTCGTCTCTGGAAACTTACCAACCCACCCCGTTCACTTTCCTCTCCGTCCCTTCCTCTGGGGATGCACAGGAGTTCACAGTAGAAAAGGCTGAGGTCAGTGGACAGAGCCTTCAGGGCAGAGGAAGCAGCAAGAACCTGCTTGGCCGTTTGTAGTAGCATCGTCTGTCTCAGAGCAATGGCTACTGTTTCGTGTTTTTTTTTTCTGGTATTGGATGATTGCAGTGGATGGTGATATTTGGGGGCCAACTGTCCCCTAGATTGTACACAGACCCCCGTACCTTGGCAAATGGAGACATAATTGAGTGAAAAATAATTTTAAAAAGCAGCTCTTCATTTTACTGCATGTACTGGCTGGTTTTGTGTGTCTACTTGACACAGGCTGGAGTTATCATAGAGAAAAGAGCTTCAGTTGAGGAAATGCCTCCAAGAGATCCAGCTGTGGGCATTTTCTCAGTTGGTGATCAAGGGGGGTGGGGAGGGCCCATTGTGGGTGGTGCCATCCCTGGGCTGGTAGTCTTGGGTTCTATAAGAAGAAAGCAAGCTGAGAAAGGCAAGGGAAGCAAGTCAGTAAGGAACATCCCTCCATGGCCTCTGCATCAGCTCCTGCTTCCTGACCTGCTTGAGTTCCAGTCCTCACTTCCTTTAGTGATGAACAGCAGTGTGGAAGTGTAAGCTGAATAAACAAACCCTTTCCTCCCCAACTTGCTTCTTGGTGGTGATGTTTAGTGCAGTAATAGAAACCCTAACTAAGACACTGCACATGGGCCACCAGGGAATATCTGATCGCCTAGAAACTTCTCTAGTGTCTTTTCTTCCAAAAAAGATAAACAGCATTTCTCCCCCTCCCTACTTCCCCCTCTCCCTCCCTCTCTCTCTCCTGCTCCTCCCCTGATCCTAATACTCTGGATAAAGAGGAGAGCCAAAGGCATCAGAGTGAGAGGAGAGAAAAGTGGCAGGGTGGAGGCTGATAATGAAACAAGTTTGAAGACTTTTGAAGTAAACTCACACAGGGAAACACATAGGTCCTAAGACTGCACCTGAGTGGACTTTGACAAAAGAACCCACTCAAATAATCAGTTCGTCAACACCGAACACACCATCTCCAGCTCCCAAGGACCACTCAGCCATCCCTGCTGCTGATCTGATTTCTCTCCGTGTCTACTTTTGTCTTTCTGAGGATCTGTCATGGTTTTGCACCTGTCTTCGCACCCACGTCGCTTTGTGTACAAAGTAAACTGCTCTTGTTTTTGTTATGGGGTCACAATTGCACAGGCAGCCCATATTTTAAATACAGCCTTCTGTTAGTGTTCACAGGTGTTGGGTGTCTCGGCCCTCTGATTATTCTAAAGAGAACGGCCGTGATCATTTGTGTATATATCTTCCTGCAGATATGTGTCCTCATTTTCCTTAGCTAGAGCCCTAGAAGTGGATAACAGGTGGTTCCATATTTAATGTTATAAGAAAATGGCAGTTTTTCCAAAGAAATTGTAGCGTTTCACACAACAGACAGGGTTTTGTTTGTTTTGAATTATAATCAGCATGAAATGGAGACTATTTCATTGTGGTTTTAAGTTGCATTTCCTTGGCAACCAGGATGCTTTATGAAGCCTCTCCCTAGGCTTTGGTCTAGAGGGACGAGCTTTGATTTGCCCTGGTTTCTAGGTAATAAGATGTTACGCGGGAAGTTGGCTGCTTAGTTTTGCCAACTTGACACAAACTAGAGAGAATTATCAGGGAAGGAAGATTCTCAATTGAGAAAACCCTCCATCAGTTTGGCTTGTAGGCAAGTCTATGGTAGCATTTTCTTGTTCAATGATTGACATGGGAGGGCCCAGCCTGCTGTGGGCGGGGCCAATCTGGGCTAGTCCTGGGTTGTGTCAGAAAGCAGGCTGAGTAAGCTATGAGAGAAAGCCAATGAGCAGTGTTCCTCCTTGGTCTCTGCTTTAGTTCCTGCCTTGAGTTCCTGCCCCGATCTCCTTCTGCGATGGACTGTGATCTTTAAGCTAAGTAAACCTATCCCTCCTCAAATTGGTTTTGGTCAGCATTTGTTTTGCAGCAACAGAAGTGGTGGCCTGCACCTTTAATCCCAGCACTTGGGAGACAGAGGCAGGTCGATCTTCTCTAAGTTCGAGTCAGCCTGGTCTACAGAGTAAGTTCTAGAACAACCAGGATTACACGGAGAACCCTTGCCTCAAAAAAAACCAAAAACCAAAAACCAAAAAACAAAAAAACAACCAAAACCAAAAACAACCAAAACCAAAACCAACCAACCAAATAAACAACAACAACAACAACAACAACAAAACCCCAAACAGAAACCAAAAATACCAAACACCAAAACCCAAAACCACCGCCAACAAAAATCTAACAACTACAAAAACCCAGCCCAACAAAACAAAACAAACAAATACACGGAGAAGCAGAAAACTGAGGACCTCTGCTGGTGATGCCCTTAGGGGGTAGCTCAGGCTGAGTCTGTGGTGGAACAGGATTGGATATTAATGATGGAGCTGAGTGGAATTACTTTGGGACACAGGCAGGATTTGGAGAGGTGATCTTTCAGCACTGCCTGCACACGCTTGTCTGTCTTTGGGTCCTGGCCAGTGTCCCTGCGTGTCACCACCCTGGCACAGCATTGGCCCCTCTGTGCATCAGTTTCCTAATCTTTAGACTGGGTAGTGTTGTCAGGGCCACGAGGGCGAGTACTCAGGAACAACAGAGATCTCCAAACAAATCACCAAGTGGGGTACCCTGAGCCCACTTTCTCGAATATTACTAAGATGCCTTACATTTATGTTGACTGAGACTTCCTTCCTGTCTAGTTGATGGGCACACGGGCAGGCTGCTTACTGCCCACTGGGATTCCGTACGGGTGTCCACAAACTGGGTGAGGCCTCTGCCGCTCGGTAGAGGCTGTTGGTGTTGGGTTAGGAGCCTGACCCTGATGAAGTCCTGAGCAGAGCAGCGCAGCTTGCTTGTTATTAAGCTTTAGAGACGGCAGGGCAGTTGCTCCTCCATGTATGTAGGTTCCACGGCCACAGACTGAAACAATTGTGGATTGCAAATGTTTGAATAAAATGTACACCTGTCCCGCGCATGTGCAGATCTCCTCTGTCCTGCGCATGGGCAGATTTTCCCTCGCCATTGTCTCTAAACAATACATCACACTAATGGTTTACACCACACTTGCATTGCCTTAGACCTTCTAAGAATCTAGCGGTGATTTAATCCTGGAGGATGTACGTGGCTTCCATTAAAATCTGAGGCCTTTTCATATATTAGCATCTTCAGATTCTGGGTACCCATGGATACCTGGGCACTAACCCTGCATGGATACCAAGGGATGCCTGCATGCCATTTCCCTCTGCTCAGATAGTCCCACCTGCCGGGCTAGAACTGGAGCAGAATTGCCTCGTGATTTCCTTCAATGATGTCTGCCCACCCACCTCAATTGCCTGCGTTCACGGGTCCAAATTTTGTGAATTATCTTTTCACTTAGTACTGACACACCTGGAACAAAAACAAAGTGATCCAGTGTGCTTCTTATTAATATATTTCATGGAGGAAGCAAGTCCTCTTGACTTTGCTTCAATCAAGGTGGGTCCAAGGACAAGAGTCAGGGACTCCAGAAACCATTGATGGTTTTAATCTCTGAGAGTCAAAAAAAGGGGGGGGTGGGCGAATAAGGTCAGGATGGGATGGGGCATTCTGACAATAAACAGTGTGATGCTGGCATGCAGCCTGCAAGGTAGGAAACAGAGGAACTTTACTGAAACTTTTCTTTTTTGGAAAAAAAAAAGTCTCTTCAAACAGCCACTAGATTAAAGGTCTCCTATCCCCTCTCGTGTTCTGAATCCCGAATTCTGAAGCTTGCTGCTCTGAAGGAGCACAGATAATTTTTTTTTTCTTTTTAAATCTCAAGAACTCAGAGACTCAAAGGTTTTCAAGTTCTGTGCCCATGGAGAATTGCTGACTGACAGGGGATGGGGCAGAGCTGGGTCCCTTGGTATGAGGAGCATTGTCAGAAGACGGAGGAAACCAAGTGGCTCTGTATGTGGGTCATCGACCTTCTTGCTACTGTGAGGTTAAAAAAAAAAAGAAACACTAAGGATGACCTAAAATTGACTATGTATTAAAGATCCCAGAGAAAGTAGCTCTTTTTTTTTTTTTTTTTTTTTGTCAAAGTGACAATGTTTATACTCCTTGGAGCCAGACCTCCTCAGAGTCCTGCCTTTAGAAGGACTCTTTGGAGCAGAAAAGCCTGGTTGCGCCCTCAAGTCCCTTCTGACACCTATTAACTTTTTATCCTTTAAGGTAGTGGGCTACGTTATTGTAGAGGTGTTCAGTGGAATTGCCAGAATTTTCAGCTTGATCGTTGACATTGGAGGGGTTCTAAGTCAGCTGTTTTCATAGTCCCACCTAAAATTCTGCTTTATTTATTATTTAGCTTAAACTGCCTTGCCCATGCTCCATGAAAGGGATCTAAATGATGCAAGTCGTCCAGGTTAAGTGGCCAAAGGAAAGGTTCTCACAGAGAGAAATGGAAGAGAAAATGACAGGAAGGAAGCAAAAGGAAGGTGTGTGTGTGTGTGTGTGTGTGTGTGTGTGTGTGTTTGTGATCTTAACTAACACCATCATGTCCTGAATGTAATGAAAGAGAGGACTGAATTTGGCTCTTCCATTTTATATCTGTGTTCTGTGTCAGG
>LR749630.1:152429-221559 GCA_902729485.2 Mus minutoides | reverse complement strand
CCAGGAAGTCACAGATGACCAACAAGTGTATAGAGTAAAGGGAGGAAACAAACCCCTCCTAATTAAATGGAAATAATGAAATAGTAGTGCTTCAATCTCCATAAATAACGATAGCAATTATACAGCTGGTGGGAAGACCTGAATGTAAGTAGAACCATCCAAGTAAGTGTGCTCCTGTTGCCATGAGGTTGCTATGTCTTACCTCAGACCCAAACGACTGTGAACCAAAAGCCTTTGGCACTATGAGCTCAAATGAATCTTTCCTCCCCTGAGTTGTTTGTGTCAGATATTTGTCACAGTGGTGGAAGGGTCTATGAAGACATGTGAAGTCATAATTGTTAACACATTTCTAAATTTGTTACGTGCATCTCATCAACTGCTTAAAGTGAGTGATAGAAATTCTTAACTATGGACAAGAGGATGCCAGATTTCTTTTTTTTTTTTTTTTTTTTTTTTTTTTTTTTTTTTTTTTTTTTTTTTTGGTTTTTTTGAGACAGGGTTTCTCTGAATAGCCTTGGCTGTCCTGGAACTCACTCTGTAGACCAGGCTGGCCTCGAACTCAGAAATCCACCTGCCTCTGCCTCCCGAGTGCTGGGATTAAAGGCGTGTGCCACCACGCCCGGCTTCGGATTTCTTGTTGAAGAAATGCAGGTTATAAGAGAGTGGGTCAGTGTTGTGTCTAATGTGCAGGTAGAAGAAGAAGGAGAGACAGAGCGGAGGGGAAGAAAGAAGAGAGAAGAACGTGAGAGAGTGGGAAAGGAGAAAGGCCAAGTTGTTGGCTCAGAATTCCTTACTTGCAAAGATGCCTTTCAAAGACTCAAAAGAAGTAACTGTTTTTCAAACAGCAAACACTGAGAACATTCACCAGCTGTGGACTCTCATCAGAAGAACCATTGAGGAAAGTCTTCAGAAGAAAGAGAAAATAATAACAGAAGTCCTGGATTTCCACAGAGCAATGAAAACAAAAGGGTACCATAAGTAGAAGTAAAATCATTTTTGTGTGTATTATTTCAACATATTTAGCAGATAATTGACTGCTAAATGATAATAGCAATGCATCATGGGATTTAAATGTATAAGTAAAGTGTAGGATACCCATAGTAAGATAATGAGAAGAGTTAAATGGGCATATACTATCATACGATTTTTATAGTATGCATTAATTGAGGTAAGACTAAGATAAGGTAATGTACAGGGTAAAACCCAAAAGGAATCACTACAATAACCCAACTGTAATGGTTATTCCTGGTTGTCAACTTGACTATATCTGGAATGAACTACAATCCAGAATTGGAGGGCATACCTGTGATCCAGATCTCTTTTTGTGTTTGTTTTGTTTTTCCAGGGTTTCTCTGTGTAGTCTTGGCTGTCCTGGAACTCACTCTGTAGACCAGGCTGGCCTTGAACTCAGAAATTTGCCTGCCTCTGCCTCCCAAGTGCTGGGATTAAAGGCGTGTGCTACCACACCCGGCTTGTGATCCAGATCTTAAAGCTGGAAGACTCAGGCTTTTTTGACCAGGATCTTGACATGGAGATCTTCAGGCATAGTGGCCATGAAAAGCTTAGACCCAGGCAAGGTATTATATAATATATGCCTTTAATTCCAGGATTGGAGGCAAAGAGATCTCTGAGCTCAAGGTCAGTCTGGGACAAAGCAAGTCCCAGATCTAGGCATGGTGGTACATACCTTTAATCTGGGCCACACCTTCTGCTGGAGGCCTGCATAAGGACTTTGGAAGAAGGAAGAGTCACTCTTTGACTGCTTGAACTTACTTGCCAGCACATTTGTTAGAACCTACTTCTATAGAAGACCAGCTGAAACAAGTCTTCTGGGACTGAGAAACTACTAAATTCTTGGACTTCCCAGCGACAGATGCCCATTGTTGGGCTAATTGAACTACAGACTGTAAGTCATCACAATAAATTCCCTCAATATTGCTTACTAATACAACAACCAAATTTGTATTTATTATAGTATGCCAAAATGAATGTAAAATGAAGAATACTTAATAAAGAAGGCAGAAGAAGAAGAAACAGAGAATAAAGAATAGAGTTAAGATTTAATTTGAGCTTAACTAGACAAAAATTACATTAAATGTAAATGACACAAATGCCAAATTAAAAGGAAGAGGCTTGGGGGACTATATAAAAGAATGCAAGATCCACTTATAATCTGCCTACAAGAAACTCACTTAAGGGCTGGAGAGATGGCTCAGAGGCTCAGAGGTTAAGAACTCTGACTGCTCTTCCAGAGGTCCAGAGTTCAATTTCCAGCTACTACATGGTGGCTCACAACCATCTGTAATGGGATCTGAGCCCTCTTCTGGTATGTCTGAAGACAGTGACAATGTACTCACATATATAAAATAAAATAAATCTTTTTTTTAAAAGATTTATTTTATTTTATTATATGTAAGTACACTGTAGCTGTCCTCAGACACTCCAGAAGAGGGAGCCAGATCTCATTACGGATGGTTATGAGCCACCATGTGGTTGCTGGGATCTGAACCCATCACCTTCGGAAGAGCAGTCGGATATTCTTACCCGCTGAGCCATCTCACCAGGCCCAATAAATAAATCTTAAAAAAAGAAACTCATTTAAAACAGTATTCAGGTGGCAGGGGCAAGTGGATCTCTGAGTTTAAAGCCAGCCTAGGTTACATAGCAAGTTCCAGGGCAGCCAGGACTACATAGAGAGAGAGAGACTCTACTCAAAAGCAAAACACAAACAAAACCAAAACTTAAACTTGGCATCACCAGTGGCATATGTGCATTATCTCAGCAATTAGGAGATAGAAGCAAAAGAATCAGAAGTTCGGCCGGGCGTGGTGGCACATGCCTTTAATCCCAGCACTCGGGAGGCAGAGGCAGGCGGATTTCTGAGTTCCAGGCCAGCCTGGTCTACAAAGTGAGTTCCAGGACAGCCAGGGCTACACAGAGAAACCCTGCCTCAAAAAACCAAAAATAAATAAATAAATAAATAAATAAATAAATAAATAAATAAATAGAATCAGAAGTTCAAGCTTATTCTTGGCTATATAATGAATCTGAAGCCAGTCACAATATGTGAGTCTCTGAGAACAAACAAGCCAATAAACAGTTAAAATTGAAGGCTAATTCAAACCCGTAGCAAACATCTAAATATTTCCTTTATTTTCTCTCTTGACCATGGATGAGACCTTAGGTTTGCTTCTAACAATACTCAATGGAAAAAGTTACAGGAGGTTTTTTTCCCCCTGCCAGTAGGTCAAGAAAATTGCTACTTCTACCTTGCTAGCAGACTTTGTTGTTCTCTCAGCCTGCATGCTTTGAAAAAAGTTGCCACACTAGAAAGAACTATGTAGCAAAGATTATGTTTGAAAGAGTGTGTGTCTCCAAGATTCACCTTAAATTCTATCCTCAGTGGAAAAGTATGAAGAGGCAATGGATGGATTTAGGAAGTAATTAGGTCTTAAACTCTGTGGTCACAGGTATAAGTAGGGCTTATAAAAGGCCTGGAGGGCAGGGCGTGGTGGCGCACGCCTTTAATCCCAGCACTCAGGAGGCAAAGGCAGGCGGATTTCATAGTTCGAGGCCAGCCTGGCCTACAAAATGAGTTCCAGGACAGCCACGGCTATACAGAGAAACCCTGTCTCGAAAAACAAACAAGCAAACAAACAAACACAAACAAACAAGGCCTGGAGATATGCAACAACAAAGTTCAATGCTGGAAGCAGAGAGAGCCCTCACCAGGTCTGCCTCTGCTGGTATCTCCATCTTGGACTTCCCAGCCTCACCCCAGAAATGGGGGAAGTAACTATGTGTGATTTTTAAACTACCCAACCTAAGGTGCTTTGTCCTAGCAGTGGGACTGAATTAGGAACTGAGTTCATCCACAGCCAATGAAGGATGGAGACCTTAAACCCAGCAATCCTTAAGGAATTGAATTCTGCCAGTAACTGCATAGGCTTGCCTATGGGTTTCCTCTAGTTGGACACTCAGACCAGACTACAGGCTTTCATGTCACTTTTGAGAAGCCTGAAAGCAGAAAACCCAACTAAGCTGTGGCCGACTCAGAGAGATTGCCGCATAATTAGTGGATTTTCACAAAGTCAGTTTAAACTTTCTGTGTACATGTGAGTACCTGCACGAATGTCTGTGTGTCACATTCACTCTTGATGCCCATTGAGGTGAGAAGGAGGAGTCTGGTCCTCTGCAAATGAAATTAAAGATGTTATGAGCCACTATGTGGGTGCTGTAAACTGAATGAGGTGTCTCTGGAGGGCCAGCCAGTGTTCTTAACAGCTGAGCCATCTCTCCAGCCTTTAAATGTGCTGGTTTTAAAAAAACATTTATTTATTTATTTATTATTTCATTTCATTTCATTTTATTTTATTTTATTTTATTTTATTTTATTTTATTTTATGCGAGTACACTGTAACTGTCTTCAGGTACACCAGAAGAGGGCATCAGATCCCATTATAGATGGTTGTGAGCCACCATGTGGTTGCTGGGAACTGAACTCAGAAACTCTGGAAGAAAAGTCAGTGCTCTTAACCTTTAAGCCATATCTCCAGCCCAAATGTGTTGTTTTAAGTCTGTGCTAATTTGTTACAAAGTAATAATAGAACTGATGAGACATAAAGGATAATACTATCAGAGCAGCTATTTTAAATTCTTCTTCTTAGTATTATTTTAAAATTTTATTAATTAAAATAAATTAAGAATTAATTTAATCAAAATGTAATGATACCATTTCTCCTGTCCCTTTCTTCCATCCAATCCCTCACACCTACCCACTTCTGTGAATTCTCTTAAATTTAGATTCATGGTATCTTTTTATTTAATGGTTGTTATATACATACATACATACATACATACATACATACATACATACATACAGATAGACAGGCACAGTTGTAAATATATAAAATATAAATACAACCTACTCAGTTTGTATAATGTTACTTGTGTGTGTATATATATATATATATATATATATATATATATATATATATATATATATATATAATTTCAAGGCTGGCCACTTGTTACTGGATAACCAATTGGGGGGCATTATCCTTAGGAAGACTAATTTTTTCTGCTCTCAGCTTTCTAAAGTATCTATTTTTAATATCAGACAAGGTTTAGAGCACTGGTTTCTTTCAGAGGTCCTGTGATAAATTCCCACTATCCACATGGTGGCTCACAGCCATCTGTGGCTCCAGTACCTAGGACATTCCCAATGCCCTTTTCTGGCCTCTATGTGCACTGCATACATGCAGCACACAGACACAATCCAGTCAAACAGTAACCACACAGAAAGAGTTTAACTCCCTCTTCAATGACTTGACTAGGTAAAGAAAGTGAACTAGGTACTCAGAAGTATTGGTAGGCCTAGGGAAATTGATGTGATTGACTTCCTAGAACACTGAATCACACAACTGCCAAATACAGATTAAAGTACATGAGGGCATTTACCAAGAGAGACGTATTTTGGATTATAAAATAAGTCTTGATGAATTTATAAAGTCATGCAAAGTACAATTTCCAAATCCCTTTGATTAAGTCGGGAGGTAGAGGCAAATAGATCTTGTGTGTTTAGGGTCAGTCTGATCTGTCTGAAGAGTTCCAGGCCAGTCACAGTGAGATCATGTCTCAATGAAATAAGAATAAAGATAGTATACAGGAAGACTTGTAGTATATAAAGACAGTATATAGGAAGACTTGTAGAGCCCTGAAAGTCTACATTTGAAAAATAATATTCAAACCACTGACTTTAGCATAAATTTCAATACATTTGTAAAAGATAAGCACTGGTGACCTGGGAAATTCCAACTTCATGAATTTTGGAGGGTCGATGAGGTCAGAAGGGAGACTGATGGGGGTGGGACACACCCTGATCTCATGAATGAGAAAGGTAATATAACAACTTGAAGCCAGTATAAAAAAATAAGAGTCAACCTCATGGCAGCAAATTAGACCACTTAGCTGAAAGAGACAAAGCTCTATGAGAGCTTGCTTAAAAAGAGAAATAACTTACCTCTGTTTAGGAAACAACATAAGTTTATAGTTAGAAACCTCTCACCAAGAAAAAGCCACACCCAAATGGCTTTGGTGTTGAACTGTACCAAATACCCGGGACAATCTAAGATCTTAAAAACAGAAGGGGGAGGAGGAGGGATTGCTTCTCACATGATTACTGACATTGTATCACTGAATGCTCATATCAGACAAAGATGGTGTAAGACAATCATAGACTAATATCTCTTATGAAAATAAGTGTAGCTTTAAAAAAATATAGCAAATGAAAACCAAGTATCTATCCATCCATCCATCCATCCATCCATCCATCCATCTATCTATATGATTGTAATTCATGAGTAAGTTAATCTCAGGAATGCAAGGTTGGTTATTCAGTCTCTCAGTGTTAAGAGACAAAGCAAGGTCATATGATTATTTCCACACATATAAAAACATTTAGGGTCAGATGGTGATGGTGCACACACCCTTAATCCCAGAACCACTCAGGAGGCAGAGGCAGGTGGATCTCTGAGTTCAAGACCAATCTGCTATACAGAGCAAGTTCCAGGATGGCCAAGGTTATACAGAGAAACCCTGTCACAAACAAACAAACAAACAAACAAATAAAACAAGTTTAAAAAAAATAAAACTCAATGTTCACATACAGGATATATCCACATATAATACAAACTCTCAATGACCTAAGAAGGAGTGCTCCATCTCTGACAAAGATGACCTACAAGAACTTCATCATGCTGAAAGACACTGAATGCTGTGCTCTAAGACAAGGAACAAGGAAATGGACTCTTCAGCTCTTTTCTTCAGAATTACGCTGGAGGATCCAGTCAATGAGACAAGCATGAGAATGAACATTCAGATTGAGAAGGAAGCAAAGTCAATTTGTTTACAGATGATATCTGCATAGGAATCCCATGGAATATATAAAGAGACTTTAGAGAAACCAGTGAGTCCATTGAGGCAGAAGGCTGCAAGCCTGCTCTCTATACAGAGAATAAAATAAAATAAAAATTCATATGGCAGCTACATAAAATCAGAATTTTGAATGAAAATGCTTTCTACAGTGGCACTGAAACTATGAAATGTTAATATCTGGTCATGGTTGTGTTCTAATTTCCTTTCTACTGCAGAGATCAAACAGTCTAAAGCAAGGAAGGGAAGGAAAGGGTTAATTTGGCTTATATTTCCAGTCACAGTCCTTCATGGAGGGAAGCCAGGGAAGGAACTCAAGAAAAATCCTGAAGCAGAAACTATGAAGGGATGCTGTTTGCTGCCTCACTCACAGGGTCATGCTTGGCTGGCTTTCTTATGCAGACCAGGACCACTTGCCTGAGGATGATGCTGCCCATAGTGGACTCAGCCTCCCAACCCCCACCAATTAACAGTCAAGACAGGGCCTGTACCAATTAACATTCAAGATAATCATTCACAGACATGCCTGCTAACATTTGTGCAACCCCTCAACTGAGAGTTCCTTCTCAGGTGACTATAGGCTGTGTCAAGGTTAGTTAAAGGGCAGAGGACATGTGGGGCATTTGTGATCAGTTCTCAAATAGCTGAGGCAGGAAGATCATGAATTCAAAGCCAGCTTGAGCTATACAGCAATACCCTCTCAAACCAATCAGCAAACAAATGTGTGTGTATGTGTGCATGTACATACATATGAATCAGGAATAAATCTTATACAATATTTGCAAACCTCATGCACAGAAAATTACAAATCACAGTTGAGAGAAAACAGA
The DNA here is from genome assembly GCA_902729485.2 of Mus minutoides. NCBI lineage: Eukaryota > Metazoa > Chordata > Mammalia > Rodentia > Muridae > Mus > Mus minutoides. The sequence continues at coordinate 213,796 of LR749630.1, read as the reverse complement.
GAGAATCTAAATAAACAGAAGGGTGAATTGTACCCATACACTGGAAACCTAAACCTAAAGGTTTGTTTATGGTGTTTACTCTTTCCAAACTGATGTATATGTTCATGGTAGCCTTAGTTAAAACCCAGCAGATATCATGTAAAAGCTGACCAACTGAATCCAAAACTCAAATGACATGCAAATGAGTTACAATAGCCAAAACAACTTTGAAAATAATGTTTGAGGGCTTGGTCTTTTTTTTTTTTTAAGTTGAAATTTTATGTGCTTTGGTGTTCTACCTCCATGTCTGTCTGTGTGAGGGCATCGGATCTCCTGGAACTAGAATTACAGACAGTTGTGCAATGCCGTCTGGGTGCTGGGAATTGAACCTGCCTCCTTTGGAAGAACAGCCACTGTTCTTCACCATTGAGCTGCCTCTCCAGCCCTCTGAGGGCTTATTCTTACCTTAAGTTCTACTACACAGTTCTAACAGTCAAGGCAAGGTGTATTGGTGGGAAAATAGATGAATAGATCCTCGAGGGGATGTTCTTCCACCCTGGCCATTTTGTGTGTGGCCATATTGGCCACATTATCTGTTTGACTGACTGCCGAGATGGAGTCTTAGTAGAACATCATGCTATCTTCTTGAATCCTTATGAGGAATCACCACATGGCCACTTGCCTCCCTGGTGGCAACCATGGGACTGGTTCCTGTCCCTTCCCTGGGTTCAGAGGAGGCTTCTTTCCTCATTCCCTCAGATCAGAGCTACAGACAGACGAAAGCTGCTCTGGGGAGGGAAGCTTAGACATAGTTGCTTGCAGTGAGATATCCTTCCATTCACGTAGATGTCATCTACCTCTGCAGTCTGGGATGTGAGCTAATGACTGTATGGAGTTGCCAAGGCAGCTCTTCCTCTCAGTGTTTATGCAACAAATTGGCTCATTGTGCTGTGACCAGTGAAACCAGTAAGACTGCGTCTTACCTTGTGTGTACTTGGCAATAGAGACTAGAAATGACGCCAGATATGAGCGGCCACTTGGTTTATATCTCTGTGTGTGATTGTTTGTAGAGGTCAGAGGTCAACCTTCAGTGTTCTTTAGGAGCTTTGTGTGTGTGTGTGTGTGTGTGTGTGTGTGTGTGTGTGTGTGCTTTTGAGACAGGGTTTCTCTGTGTAATCCTGACTGTCCTGGAACTGACTTTGTAAAACAGACTGGCTTGAACTCAGAGTTCTACCTGCCTTTGCCTCCTCAGTGCTGGGATTAAGGGTGTGTTCCACCAGTGCCTGCCTCCCCACCTCCTTTTTTGAACAGGGGTTCTTAGTGGGCCAGGAGCCCACTGAATACGTGAGGCTGGTTGGCCAGGGAGTACTAGGGAACCATATGCCTTTACCTCCCCAGGATCAGGATTGTAAGTTCATGTTGGAACATTTGGAGGGAAGAAGGGGAAAGAAATTATATAATTGTATTACAATTTCAAAAATAAAAGAAATAATTCAGGAAAATAAGCGCACGCCATTGTGCCTGGCTTTTAAATATGAGCACTGATGATGAAAGCCATCTACTCGGCCTTGATTAATTGATTTCTTTGGGGGGCAATTTGCAAAGGTAAGGGAGTGGGGAGAGAAAGAGACTTTGACAGCAGCAGGTTTGACCCTCTCCTGGAGCAGCATTTCACAACACAGCCTATCAGCACGAGAAAGGACAGATCACACTAAATATGGGTGTGCCTCAGAGTAAATGTGTGAGGAAAAGCCAGAGAAACCCCTGCCGTAACAGTTGGAAAAGCAAAGTCACAAAACAAACTAGTGACTTCGATTATGCCTCATAATCTATTAAGAAAAGAACTCAATACCAGTTAGATTTGGGGGCGGGGAGTTAGGGGGTAGGATCAGCTCAGTCCTGGCATACCACAGCAGGTCACAGTGCCATGAGGGAGCTCCCTATCTGCACACACTGCAAGTTGCTGGGAGTATCTAGGAAGTGAACTGTGATCTCTCTCTCTCTCTCTCTCTCTCTCTCTCTCTCTCTCTCTCTCTTTTTCTAGACAGGGTTTCTCTGTGTAGCCCCGGCTGTCCTGGAACTCACAGAGATCCATTTGCCTCTGCCTCCCAAGTGCTGGTGTTGAAGGCATGCACTGTCCCTACAGGCAGCAAAAGGAGTTTGGCTCCTTGGGATTTAGCTCAGAAACAGAGGACCGTTGTGAGTTCACTGTAGAGAGCATGGATCTAACTTACCCTAGGCTAGTATCCAGAGCCAGCACACCCCTGCACCCAGGCTCTGAGTGCTCAGCCTCTCACACCATTAGCAGCCTTTTGTCTAGTCCGTTTCTGGAGAAACTGACAGACAAAGTAATTGTCTGGGGTTGCCTTGGCCTCAAAGTTACAGCTCAAGGTGGTTGCAGTCTGGGCAAAATGAATCCATACAGATTTTAATGTAGGACTGTAAGATTTAAGTCCATAGACGAAACAGAGGAAACTTCTGTGTACTTGGGTCAGGCAAAGAAATTCTAGATAAAACAACCCAACACATACCCCCAAAAGAGTCAATTCGGCAAATTGAACTTTATCCAAAGGAAAAACTTCTATTCCTCATAGATACTGTTAAGAGAAGAAAACAGAAGAGGGAGGCTGGGAGATGGTGGTTGTTAATCTCACCCATAATGAGGGTCTTGTACCATCAATATGTAAAGAGGTCTTGAGGCTTTAATATGTAAACAATTGAATTTAACATCTGAGCAAAGGGTCTGAATGGATAGCTCACCTGAGAAAATATATGATAGCGGATACGTATGGGTTAAATATCTGTGGATAAGTTCAGAATAATTGGGAAAGAATGATATATTGGGGAAATGCAGGCTGAAGCTACAGAGTTTTGTTTCCCTGTGACTGTCTGTCTACACGTCCCCGACTCAAATGCCACGTGGCTAAAGGGAATGCACTGGAAACCAGTGTGGTAGTAACTTAAACGTTACCTGCTTAATCTCATTAGACTGGTTAGTTATGGGGATCATAGGTTTATCCAAAAGTAATAAAGGTTTATAAAAATGGCACAACACTCAGGGGTATTTGATTTGCAACAACCCCAAACTGGAAATAATCAAATGTCTTTCATTATTTTATTTGTCTGCCTGTCTGTCTGTCTATCCATTGATCGCGGTAACTAGGATTGAACTCATAGCCTCACAAATACTAGCCAAGTGCCTGAATTACATCCCTTCAGGGGTTCAAATCTCTTTCAGTTAGGAATGGATAAAACACACTGTCGTGTGTCCACGGCACGGAATACTACGGAAAGGGAACGAACTGTGGGTTCCCCAGGACAACATGGACGTACCCCAGAAGAATTATGTTAAGAACGAGAAAGTAAATAGCACATTTTTGTTGATGGTGTTTTGTTTGTTCATTGGTTTGTTTTTTTGAGACAGGGTTTCCTTTGAGTGGCCCTGGTTGCGCTGGAACTCGCTCTGTGGAGCGGGGTAGCCTCCAACTCAAGAGTTTCTCCTGCCTCTGTCTTTCGCTGGGATTAAAGGTGTGAACCATCACTGCCTGGACAATGGTAGCATTCTACTTAATAAGATATTTTAGAACTTTTTGGACTTCTTAAACACGTGCGACTGACTGGTGCCCTTCACAGGGTGGGGCCTCTGCTTTGAAAATACTGCAGGGGCTTTGTTACTCTCAAGATGCTGGGAGTCTGAGAGCCTCTCAGGCAACTCCACTCTGGACCTTGCGCCTAGCATCCCTGACTGCTTGTTGTGTGCGCTTCCAAGGGGCCGGAGACCCTAGTAACTTTGGGTAGGTGGGGAGAAGCGGACCCCAGTAACATCCAAGAGTCGGATGTAGTGATTTTATGTTAACACTACTACGTAGAAAGCAGACAAGCAATTATAAAGCAAGAGTAGAGGCTAGAACCTTCGAAAAGAAATGTTGAGATGATACAACCCTGGGAGAAAACGCCAAACAGCAGCACCAAGGTCGTTGGGGCCCCTTTGATCCTCTCCACCCCAGGCAGCGCGACCCGGGCGGGTGGGGTCCTTGCGGGCCTCGGAAGCTCCCGCCCGAGAAGCTAACCATTTATGTCACACTGTGACAATTATTCTGCATAAAATTATCATTAAAAACCCTAATTTTTCAGCCTCCAACCCCGCCAGTGGCCTTTTAGCATTTTTCAGCGCCGCGTCTGCGGGCCGTGATCAGAGGCTCATTACCGCGGCGTGGCGCCCCGCGCGCTTGCAATCAAGCGCTAATTAACCCGCCCGGGGCCCGGCCGGCGGGGCGGGGTCAGGGAGGGTCCAGCGGCCGGTGGGGCGGGGTTCATGGCCTGGGGACAAGGGTCAGACCTCAGACTGATCCCAGCATGGGCCTGAAAGATCCCAGCCTGGTGCCAGAATCACTGGCCCGGGAATTAGGGTCAGAATCCCAAGCCTGGGGACCAGGATCCTGCAGGGTCTCTGCTGTGGGGGGTAGACTTAGGGTCCTGGGCCTGGAGACAGATGGACGGATGTCTGGCTTGAGGACTAAAGTTACAATGCCAGAATTGGGCACGAGAACACATAGATCTTGCCCCTGGGGACCAGATTCAGGAAATCTCCCTCTTGGGGGATAGGGATAGACAGGTACTCAGCCTGGTAAGTGGGGTCAGGGTCCCTTCCTGAGTCAATGGTCTGGGAAAGGAGTAAGTATGGACACGGATCCATGATCACATGGCCAAGGGCCAGACTTGAGTCTAGGCCTAAGACCTTCAATGTAGGTCCCTGGACCAGTCGGATGATGCGGGAACGCGTCTTACCCAAGTGAGGCGGGTGTGCGGCATAGGTGCAGGGGCGCCAGGCCCTCGGAGTTGAGCAGATCTGGGTCTGCTCCGTGCTGCAGCAGCAGTCGGGCGCAGGCGGTATGGCTCCCGAGACAGGCCTCATGTAGGGCACCACGACCTCCAGGACTGGCATTGGGATCAGCTTTGCGACTGAGCAGGTGTCGCACGCAGGACTCGTGGCCATGGGCTGCAGCGATGCACAGCGGTGTGGTGAGCTCCTGCTTGTACTCCAGGGTCCAGAGGCCTGGGAGGAAGGTGACAGGGTATAAGGTGAGTGGGGCAAATGGAAGAACCGGTGGGGTAAGCCGTTTGCTGAGGCTGGAGAGGGTGAAACCCTATCTTAGAGCTAAGTACCAGGTGCATGTGTACGAGAGTCACTTGGAAGTATAGTTAGAGCTTTAAACACCAGACAGAGAGCAGAAAGACACACGGAAGAAAAGACAGGATCCATGGAGAAAGAAGGGGAAGAGGCTGGGAGCGCTACACCGGAGATAAGTACCGTTTCTGTGACATAAGAGGGATTTTTCAGTTGTGGCAGAGGGGGAGTGGGTGAGTATGGGGCGGGGAGAGGAGGGCTGGAAATCTTGTAAGTTATAGTTAAAGGCCAGGAGGAAGAATGGATGGGATAGGATGTATGTATGTATGTATGTATGTATGTATGTATGTATGTAATCCCAGTGCAGAAGGGATCGCTTGATTGGGGGTGATTAAGAGGAGGGCTGTGGAATTTTCCAGGATCTAACCTTTGTCACCTACCCCTTCATCATTAAAAAGAAGCAAACAGACAAACCCCATCAAGGAGGCCTGCTGGAGAAAAAGACAAGGAAGAAATTGAGTGTTCTTGGAAGTGGCGGCTACAGAAGGTGGCTTTCATTCAGCTGTCCATGGGTAGCACAATTCTGCTGTGTGTGTGTGTGTGTGTGTGTGTGTGTGTGTGTGTGTGTGTGTGCGCGCGCGCGCACACACGCACGTGTAGCATTGCTCTTTCTTGATGGATGAATGAACAGATGCTGTGTGTGACTTCTCTGAACACTTCTCTGCTTTCAAGAGGCAGGGACAAGGTTGTTAGTGGCCAGGAGCACCTGTGTGTGTGTGTGTGTCCCCTGTGAATACCATCAAGGGACAGGTACTCACATGGCAAGAAGGCTTTCTGTAATGATGGAAGGATCGATGAGGTGGCTGTAATGAGCTGCCCAGGAGAGCCTTTCTGAGGCCAGCCTCCTTCCTGGGACCCATGCTGGGCTGTTTTGAAAGCCCACACTCATTAATTACCTACCTGTGTGTGGCAGAGAATCCCAGCCTGCTGCTTGTCCCAAAGGCCCAGCCTGGAGCTAGCTATTTGCTAGGTGGGCGAAGTGGAGGAGTGATTGTCACCACTGGTTAAAGGGACAGTACTCAGAGGCTCAGGGATTGGGAGCGGTGTGGGGAAGGCGGTGTCTACCTGGGTTTGGACTCTTCCCCCCCCCCCCCCCAGGGAAGATGATCTGATTACAGGGATAGGATGGGTCTTCCTGAGGAGAGTGGCCCTCTGTCTACTTCAGGGACCATACCAGACCCCTACTTTGGTGCATTTACCAAGATACAGAATCTGCTTTTACTTGTGCAGTCTTCAGCGTTCCCAGCCTACTCTGCTGCCTCCTCCCAAGCCCAGTTCTGTATGCCCAGCCTGATGAGCCAAGACTCCCTAGGTCCTGGGCTGATGAGGATCCTTCATGCCAACAAGAAAACATAACTTCTGGATTGGGGAGATCACTCAGTTGGTAAAGCATTTGCTATAAAAATATAAGGACTTGGGTTTGATCTCCAGAGTCCACATACAAAATCCAGGTATGGTGGTTTATGCTTACAATCCCCAGTGCTGAGGAGATGGAGGCAGGAAGACCCTTGAGCCCACTGATTATCCAGCCTAGCCTAGCTGACAAGCCTCAGGCCCATGAGAGACTCTGTCTCAAGAGTCAGTGTTCCCAGAAGCTATTTTCTGCTCTGAGGAGCCAGGTAGCTGGGCAAAAAACCAACCAAACAAAAAAACCCCATGGGATCCAGGTAGCCCTGAGCCCATCCTGGTCCTCATGGAGCTCAGGCTGTATTAACTTGGCTGCCGCCATTTCCCGGATCCTTGGCTCTCAGCACATTCTAATTTCCTGACCTGCAGATGTGTTCTGGAAAGGTTGTGAAGCATAAAGGTCAAAGACTATGGGTGGCGGAGGGCTTGATTTTGACAAGATGAAAAAGATAGGTTAAATTATCCTGGGGTTTACCATTTGAGCACATGTGATTCCAGGGTTGGGTAGCATGTGATTTAAAAACTAAACAAGCAGATGTCATTCTTGGTCTGTGACAGGCAAAGGCGGGATGCCCAGATAGGTCTCACTAGGTACAGCTAGACCCATAGGACTGACATCTTCCAGCCAGCAGGCTTTAATCTTGTTATAAACAGGACAGTTCTTTGGCAGTGTTTTGAGTTCAATTCCCTTTGCTTGTGAGAGGTTTAAACAGAAAAGTGTGGGCAGAGAGCCACCTTCCCATATTCTTAGCCTGCTAGAGCTCACAGGTTAGGATGTGGGACACTGGCCACAGATCCTCAATTTCCTATCGTCTGGCAGAGTTGTGGTGGATTTCAACACAGGAGCAGGTGGGTGCCTAGCACATGCCCCCAGCCCTAGAGCCTGGTACATCTGGATAGTTCAACACATAGCAGCCACATCTGAGTGTCAGGAGTGTCCCCTGTTACATACAACACAAGGATCTATGGATTTATTACCTCTTCCTTGTTTTCAGCCTTCTTTAGGTTCCAAGAGGAGGGTCTGCTGCAAGCCTAGTATCATTCCCTCTGTTGACACTGTATGGTCTGTAGGACGCCATATCTACTGCCAAAGTACTGTGGTGTTCAGCAATTCATAGAACGACCTCACACAGAGCTTTGTGTCACAGGTCCGTCTAATCTCTAGCTCCCCAGCTGCCAAGATCAACAGCTTTACTTTCAAAGTATGAGATGCATCCAATGCCACCAGCTGGATGCTTCTTACCCATCATTTTCCCTTTGGACCAAATCACCCACCAGACCAAATTTGTTCACAGACCTCCTTTGGTTATAGACACTCCCCAAAGGCAGGGTCCGTGTACCCTCCCTGCAGGGAGTATGCACACGTTTCCAGAGGGTTAGTGGAAGCTTAAAGTGGCACAGTAGAGCTTTAGAGGAACCAGGGTACCTGAGAGCCCAAAGGTGGCCAGGGATATCACCTGCCATTCCATCTCTTCGTTACTGATCTCAAACACCGTGTTGGCATCCCAGAAGCACTGGTCCATGAGGAGTCGAATGTGGTCCAGGTCTCCCGCCAGCAGTGCAGCGTGGAACGCAAGCTCTTGAGTCCCAGCTCTGATCTGTGGCTCCTGGCTCATCTTCTGCAAGATCTGCAGCTTTCTCCCAGCTGGCTCTGGTTGTCTCTCCATCGCAGAGTGACTGCTTTCAGAATGGGTTCTTCAGCAGGGGAAGATGGCCTCGTGGAGAGTGGGCTATTTCTACTGTCATTACTCCATTGCCCTCCACTTGGAGCCCTATGATGGTGTATTTATAACTCCTGTGGGCTCTGATGTGATAATGGTTACTTGATATGACCATGGTCATGTGACCACTGAGGTATCGCCGTGTTCTCTCACCCGTGTGATTGTATGGATGACAACCCCGAAGGAAACAAAAACTGCTTCTTCTACCTATCTCCGAGCCACTCTGCACGTGCAGAGTCAAAGGCAGACACCAGCCACGTGCATTCCACCTGACGACAGACTGGTCCACTCTCTTATTTACTGTTTGACCAGGTGACCCAAGCCAGACACAAGGCACTGAGACTGGTGCCAAGCTCTAGAAAGCAGCCAAGGTCATGCAGGGCTTGGCAGGGTTAGATTCTCTGAAAGGAGGCTAAGAGAAGCCATTGTACAACACTGTGGCAGGGAAGCCCAAATTGCATGGAGAGCTCAGGAAGTTGGAGATGCCAGGACCATTGGATGCCCACAGAGGAGGATTTCAGACACATGGGAGAGCTGGCCCAGGAGAACCAATGTGTGCCGCAGGCAGCAGAGCTGGAGGAGCTCAGACAGCAGGTATGGAGCTACTGGACTTGGAGTTTGGCCCTGCTTTGGCTTGGTCCTTCATTGTATGCCGCCCTTCCTCCCTCCTTCCCCCTTCCTCCCTTCTCTTTCCTCCTTTCCTCCCTTCCTCCCTACCTCTCTTTTGGACTGGGGATGTTTACTCTGTGCCATTGTACATTGGAAGAATGAGACTTGCTTTTATATTTTACAGAGGCTCATAGTTCAGAGCTTGTCGTGAGAGCACGTGAGTTGGCTCAGCAGATAAATGCTTGTTTGATACACCTGACAGCCTAGCCCAGTCCCTGAAACCCATAGGAAGGTAGACAGAGAGGAGCGACTCCACGAAATTGTCCTCTGACCTCCTCACCTTACATACTCCCTGACACACAAACACAATCTGAGTCTCAGAAGAGAATTTGAACTTTGGATTAATCTCTCTCTTCTGCGGTGTGTACGCATGCATGTAGGTATGTGCATACATGCACATGTTAATGATCACTCTCCATTTTATTATCTTGAGTCAGTGTCTCTCAACTAAATTAAGAACTCACTAATCTAGCTGGTGTAGGTAGCCAGTTTGCCCGGGTTATCCCCCACCACCCCCATCTCTGCTTTCTCAGTACCGAGATTACATGCAGTCCTCATGCCTGCCTGGCTTTTCCGTGCGCATCTGGGGATCTGAACTCATGATCTCTCACTTGTGTGGCAAATGTTTTATCCACTGAGCCAGTTGCCTGGCCCTGAACTTTTGAACAGAATTGGGACTATTAGACTGTGGGGAGTTTCAGAAATGAACTAATTGCACTTTGCAGCATGAGATAAAAATGAAGCTTTAGGCTCAGAGATGGAATATTATGATTTGAAATGACACATTCGGGTGTCGAGCTGACCAGGGGTGGAACTGTGATGGTTAATATTCACTGTTCACTTGACTAGATTTAGAATCAGCATGGATACAAACCTCTAGGTGTGTTTACAAGGGTGTTCCCCAAAATAGTTTAACTGAGGTGGGAAGGCCACCCTTAGTGTGGGCAGCACCACCCCGTTGGTTAGAGTCTCAGAGAGAGTCAAAAGGAGAGTCACTGATCTGAGCACCAGTGTTCATCTCTCTCTGCCTCCTGGTTGTGGGGAAAAGGTGAGTGGCTGCTCCATGCCCGTGAGGCCGAAAGAGGGTCACCTTTATTGACAGACCTTCCCTGACATGAAGACTGTGCCTTCAGACTTGGAGCCTAAACAAACCTTTCCTTTGCTAGGTCACTTTTCATGAATACTTTGTCACCCTGACTAGAAAGGCACTATACCTACCTGTCTTTACTCTTGTCACAGACCCGAGTTATGGGCATAGGTGGGTATGCATAGGTTGACCCAAGAGCTGGAGACTGCCTGTGATACTGGGACTCACAATTGTTCCACAGAGGAGAGCCTCAGGATATGCTAGATGCAGAGAGGCATGGCTGGCTGGCTGTCCTTTCAGGGATGCCTTCGCACAGGTAGATAAGGGATGCGGGCTGTGCAGAGGCAGATGGTGCGGCTGGAGAAGGGGCTTGGCCAGGAGCCCTCTGCCCCATATGTCTTTTCTGTCCAGCAGCAACATATGTGTTTCCGGTTCTTCTTTTCTTTGAGTGCAGGCACAGTGCCATCTCATTTTCCTCAAATGGACTGTAATCAGATTCGCTTCTCGAAGGCTCCCGCACAGCTGCAAGATGAGGCAACTTGAACTTGCCCCTCACTCTACATTGGAGGATGTTTTCCAACCTGTTGGGATCTGTCATTGGATGTTTTTAAGAGGGTCAGAGGTGAGTCTCGGGATAAAATGAGCTGTGCTCTAGGCTAAATTTAGCTTCTGTGTGTTTTAGTTCCCTCAGTGTCTGAGCTAGAATTCAGTAGCTAGGGAGTAGGGCTTTAAAAATAACTCCTGGCAGACAGGGGCACCTTTGCAAGTGGGACATGAAGATGACTTCACAAACCTGGCAGAGAGCTGAATAATAATGATAATGATGATAATAATGATAATAATAAGCAATTATTATTATTATTATTATTATTATTATTATTATTGCAAGAATAGAAGTACTGTTGACCATTTCATTAAATAAACAAACCAACTAACCTAGAAAGTAATCCATTCTTCCCCTGAGTTGTTAACTGAACATGGCTACATTTTAGGGTGTCTCATAAGGTTTTGGGGTTTCAGAGATGAAAATCCCATCTGCGGGGATCACACAGGATAAGAAATTCGTGTTTGGAAGACCCCCAACAGGAGCTGTCTTCCTCCCCAAAGCTGTGAGCAGTCCCCCTGGTGTGTGAGTGACACTCCTTTCTGGCCCCATGCCCTGGGTTAGGCTTCTCACCCCCTCTATCTCTCAATGACCCTGCCTTTGCACAGCTGGCCTGCACAGCTGGTCCACACAGCTGGCCCACACAGCTGTCTGGCACAGCTGGCCTGCACACCTGGTCTGCACACCTTGTCTGGGCAGGTGGACCCACTTGCTCATCCTTATCCTTTTCAGCTCAGTCAAAACCAATGAGCAGCCCCAAGATTCCACTCAGGCTTTGCCTTCTTTGCCAAGTCTTGTCCGCACAGAAAGCCAACTTCTTTTAAATGTAAATTTGTGTATATGTTGCTGAAAATATGATCAAAACTTGAGGAGCTACGGTAAAACAGAAGGACCAGAGACTGTGGTTTTGTTTCAAATACAGAACAAATTGAGATTTCTTAAACGCCAGGTCTGCAAAAGCCTCCACTGATTAGGAAAAAAGATGGTCTGGGGATGTTTCAAAACACCGGTGTCAGTCGTAGGTCAGGGGGTCAGTAGGAGCCCATTGGGTGAGCAGAACTTGGGATGGACTGTTACTGTGCAGTGGGGTGAGGTAAAGGGTGTGTGCACTTCAACCTGAGAGGGGCGGTATTCTGAAAACTTCAGAGAAGACGATAAACTACAGTTCTTTTTAAAAAGAAACCCTGACTGAGTGATTCCTGGTGGAGAAGCATCACACAGGAGGCCTTAGAGCAGTGCCTGATACTTTAGGTGCCGAATATAATCACCTGAGGAGCTACAAAAGCCAGGATGGCAGGACCCCAGCCTGAAGACTTGTGCTGGGCTGGGTTGCATGCAGCCTGAACATCAGGACCACTAGGAACTGTCTAAGCGCTTCTATCTGCAGCCAGGTTGAGACCATGCTTGGCTAGGGACACTGCAGATGCTGCCTTCAGGTGATCTGTGTGAATATACAGAGGGGAAACGGGAAGCATGAAGCAATCGGGCTCCAAATGATCTCAGCCAGCCAGAGCTGCGGCTGATTCAGTCTGTGATCCAAGCCGGTGGGGAAAATCCAGGCATATAGGACCTGTTTCTTGTGACTCAGGGGTCTCGGACTGCTGCTCACCGTCTGGGTCCTCCTGTTTATGTCTCTAGAGGCTTCACTTTCTCGTTGGCCAGCTTAGAGGTAATTGGTGCCAAAGGCATGCTGATATTTGCGCCCAGATTTAGGTGACACAGATGCAGCAGGCTATCTGGAGTTATTTTAAACCATCAAAGCATGTCTGTAGAGAGCCGACTTGTGTCAGCAAAGGGTCAGTTCAAGTTCACTTACTTTGGCTGTCAGAACACCAAGTCCTTCCTGGAGTCTCCGAGCAACAGTGCTTTGCTGCCCATGGTCCCCTTTGATCCCTGATACGAGCTTGTGTACATCCGGTTCTGCCTCTACACTGACCCACAGTTGGTTTGACTTTCCTTGGCTAGCATCTTGTTTCCCAGTTAGGCTGCTAATTTAACACTTATCCACATTAGCAGTTACACCGAGGATGGGAGTGAGGTGGTCACACCTCACAGCCTTTGGAGACCATTCTCTTTAGTTCCTCTTCCTGTCCGAGTCTCTGGTGTCACCATGAAATCTTCCCTCTTTTCTTGCAAGTGAGGTTCCCCCTCCTCCACCTGCCCCGGGGAGCTGGTCCTACCAAGAAATGTTTCTGAATGCTGTTTTCTTCTGGAGAGAGGATTAGTAATGAATCTCATTTGTCCCAAGTCAGCAGATTTAATAATTTTATTTCTTCAGACGAACCAGGAAAGGGTACCACCTTATTTGTACGGTAAACCCTGGCAGAGTGCTATACACATGGAAAGGCAGAGTGCAGAGTGAATGGATGTCGAGGAAGAGAAAAATCTAAGCAGGCAGGGATGCCCAGTTTCTATCTGAAGCCATTTCTCCATCCTATCTGAATATCACATTGCAGAGATACTTGAGATTTAAATAGTAAGTATGATGCTTTGTCCACAGAAGGGTTAAGCATTAGTCGTTTCTAACTGTGTCTTGTCATGGAGACAGCTAATGAGAGAGATTATTATTATTTTGCTTCTAGATCCAGTGGTGGTGGACCCCACACTCAGATGGCCCGGGTTGTACACATGATGGAGTCTGAGCGGTGATTCCTATCTGCATGGTGTGCCAGAATCTTGGTTTCCTGCCTCCGAGCTGACACATGCTCATGCTTTCCCTTCCTAAAGATCAAGTGAATATTTGCACTCTTGGTACTTTGTGGAACAATCCAGCCAGGTCTGAATGCTGAGTGCTGGGTGGCCTGATGACATGGCCAACTTCTTTCTCTTCAGTAGCAACTTTCTGTGCATCCCAGGTGAGGGGAAGAGCTTCCGAAGCAGCAGGATGCCCCTGTCATTTCCCCACGCTCTCAGTAAAACCAAAGCTTGGCTTCCTTCCTGGACCACACTGGAAAGTGCCTGGCTCCCTGCTGGGGTCAAGTGTCTGAGTAAGTGACAGGTCAAAGGGGCCAGAAGTCAGTGTGTGATACACCAGAGTCATTGCATGTTCGTTTGGTCATTGTGAATTTTTTTTTTTTTTTTTTTTTGGTTTTTCGAGACAGGGTTTCTCTGTATAGCCCTGGCTGTCCTGGAACTCACTTTGTAGACCAGGCTGGCCTGGAACTCAGAAATCCGCCTGCCTCTGCCTCCCGAGTGCTGGGATTAAAGGCGTGCGCCACCACGCCCGGCCCGTGCATGTTCGTTTGAACACACTCATTTGTATTGCTGGCCCAGTCAGTGTGCCCCTTTTATAAATGGCCATTGTGGTGGTTTGAATGAGGACTGTCTCCCCTAGGCTCAGGTATTTAAACAGTTGATTGCCAGTTGGTGGTGCCTTTTGGGGAGGTTATGGAGCCTTCAGGACGTGGAGCCCTACTGTGGGAAGTCTGCCACTGGGAGTGAGTTTGGAGAGCTTATAGCCTCTTCAAGTTTGCGCTCTCAGCATCCTGTGTGATCTCACAGCTTCCTGCTCCAGCTGCTCACTGCCACGGTATCCCCATCCTTATGGCCTGCAACCCCCATGGAGCAAAAGCCCAAATAAAGTGGTTTTGGTCATGGCATTTTATCATAGCAACAGAGAAGTAGCTAATACACCTTCCAGATTCCACTGGACCCTAGGCTGATGGTGTCTCAGCTGCAGGCGGGATCACAGGCTTCGTTCATGATCCTTTTTTGATCATATTCTTGCTGGCAGTTCCTGAAGGCCACCTGCCTTCATCCCACATTCTGCTCTTATTTTTATCATTATTGTTTTAAATAGGAAGTCTGGCAGGTACTTAAAGCTCCATTTTAGACTTCCGGGACACATCTAAGGCAAGTTAGTCACACAGACATTAACACGAAGAGTGTCAAAGTGCCTTAACCTCTCCTTTGCATGACAATGTGAACACGGCACACCTCATTTAACAAAACATTAAAACATTTACTTCCTCAGATCAAGTGTATCTATTAATAATGACTTAAATTATCTGTACCAATCTTACATTATTAAGAAATCTCATTTCCTCCGTGAGGAGGAACATAATACAGGGAGGGAACAAACCACCCTGTAACTTATTGTCCTGATTACTTTCCCGAAGTGCCACACAGCCCAACACAGACAATATAAAGTGACAAGGCCCAGCCCTGTAACAGACGGGAACACAGCCAAAGGTCAAGCACCATGTTCACTGACAGCCCACGAATGCCTGTTCAGTGCCCAGGACGCAAAGGTGCCCTTGAATGTGAGTTGCCACTGTGGCTGAGTGCAGAATGGAGACACCAAAGATTCCTCCTGCAGGACCATGGTGCACCAATTCTGGCAGGACATTTGTAGACCTTGGGGACAGTGCGGGAGAACCTATCACAGAGCATTGCACTCCCAAGGAGGCCAAGTTTTCTTTGTAACTGTCCTGGGGATTTAATGACATGGTGAAATTGCAGCTTCTGCCTCTTGAGACAAATTGCATGCTCAGCCTGATTGTTTTCTATGAGTCTCACACAGGGAGCAGGATGCTGCTCTCTTGAAGCTGGTTTGGTCTGATTGTTGTGCTGATCGAGCTCTGTGGCCCTGTTTGAAACCAGAGGTTCCTGGGGTACCTTCCCAGTCTTTCATGAAGGGGCCAACTAAAGCCAATTCTGTGTGATATGTGGAAGATTCTTTGGACTTTATTGAAAGTATTTTGGCCACATTTATTTACTTAGGGTATATATATATATATATATATGTGTGTATGCACACACGTATGATTGCCCGTGGGTGTACGGGCCAGCAAGTATCCAAGCAGGTCATGCACGGAGGTCAGAGGACACATTTGAGACTCTCTTCTATTCTTCTATCATGTGGGTCCCAGGGATAGATCTCAGGCTGTCAAGTCTAGAGAGAAGCACTTTCATCACTGAGCCATCTTGCTGGCCCTAGACTTATTGGCAAAATACTTGTAACCCTGAACCTCCAGTAGGAAAATTATATAAACAAAATGAGTATTAAACACATATCCTTTCCAAACCTACTAATTTAAAGTGTAAGCTGTCTGCCTGGAGAAATGGCAAAGTCAAGTACTGGCAAACACAAGGACCTGAGTTCAGACCCCTGGCTCCCACCTAGGAGCCTCCATGGTGGGCGTGGCCAACCACCTAGACTCCCAGTGCAGAGAGAAGGGATTCCCCAGCTCTAGGTTCAATCAGGAGAGTCTGCCTCAAAATATGAGATGGCAAGGAAGATAACTGCCATTGATCTCTGTCCTCCACATGCACTCGCACCTGCACATAGACATGCTCCCACACACATGTGAACATGCAGATGCATACCAGATACACATATGCATGTGGAAAATGTAAGGGCTGGAGATGCAGCCCTGTTGATAGAGTGCTTGGCTAGCATGCCCCAGCACGACATAAAACTGTAGGATGGAGCATGCCTGTAATCCTAGCACTTAAGAGATAGAAGAAAGAGTACTGGCGCTCAAGGTCATTCAAGTTCATAGTCCAAGGTCATCCTTAGCTATATAGTAAGCTGGAAGCCAGTCTGAACTAGATGAGCCCCTGCCTCAAAAAATACAACATCAACTAAAAAGTTTTCTTGCTGGTTAAGTCACAAAAGAGTTTCTTAGAGAACTGAGTTTTGGAAGTCTGTTGATGAGAATGGAGGGTTTGGTTCTACTGGACTGGAAATGCACACATTTGGAGCTAATGTATACAAATCATGCTACAGTTACTAAAAGCATATGGACAGATAGTGGGAGTCCCTGCCTTGAGGGATTGCGTGTTTAGAGGGTGCTAGACAAAGCAGCCATTAGCAGCAACTGGAACTGCATCATCAGAGGCCTAAGCATTTGTGCTCCGGGCACCTCAGCCAAGGAAAGGTGCCAGAGCAGCTGGAGGGTACAACAGGCACCTTCCAAAGGTGGCATCCAGACAGAGCATTGGGGAGATGTTGTGTAGGGATCTCTTGTGCACTGTGTAAAAGCATCTCCTGTCAATAAAAATCTGATGGTCAACAAACTGAGGCAAGATTAGAAGGTGTGACATACATCAGGGAGAAAGAGAGAGAGAGAGAGAGAGAGAGAGAGAGAGAGAGAGAGAGAGAGAGAGAGAGAGAAATTCTGGGAAATACTGAGGCACAGGACGATTCACCACCCAGACTCAGAGGAAGTTGGACATATGAAACTGAGAAGAATTAACCAGCCATGTGGCAGACATAGAAGAGTATAAATGGATTAATTGAGTTATGAGCTAGTTGGGGAACAAGCCTAGTTTAAGGCATTAATTCATAAATAAACAAGCCTACATGTAATTATTTGGAAACTGAGGCATGGGTGGGAAAGCCCGGGGTTACATTGGTGTGTATGTTCCTCCCCGATTGTTGCAGGGGAGCAAACCCCATTATTCTTGGCTGAGAAGGAGGCACAGTGCTATCATGCCTGGGAGCAAGGGTGCCATTTAAAAGGAGGCACCCTGGAACCCAGATGGAAAACAAAGTGGCCTGGCAGAGGGCCTGGGGCCTGGAGCTGAGGGTTGTCACTGACTCAGACCTCCACCTGTAAGGAAGGCTTGACACTCCAGCTGTCAGGGCAGTCAGGATCTGACTCAGCTGGAGACAGGCACCTCACTCACTAGGATCCTTTCCAGTGTAGCCAGTAAAGATGGCTCCAGGTACCAGCCGGGAGATACTGGTATTATGACCTGAAAACCGCCTAGTCACATGGGCTCCTAAGCTGCAGGGTCAGAACTGTGCCAGTGTATCCCCACCAAGCATGCTTTCCAGGTGTTGATGAGGCCAGCTCTCCCCAGTGTCTGCCTGTGCACCCCAAGAGTTCTTGGAAGGAGGAATAGATATGCTGGCAGCACCCGACTGGTGCCCTTGTTGAGGTATAGTGTGGTTTCCCAACCACTGGAGGTGAAGGGCCAGAGATTTCTTTTTCATTTTGGAGAGGGTTCCTAATTTGTTATAGAGTTGATTCTTTTTCAAGACCCACTGAAAAACAATTACTAGAAAAAAAACCCCCAAAATGACCATGAATCACACCAGTGAAACTGTGCTATTGCACAAGATTGCTGCAAATGTTTCTAACGGCTAGCAGTCAATGTCAGTGTTAAACACTCCCCTGAGTGACACTTGCCTCCCAGCAGGCTCAGGGTAGCACTGGAGTGTGGCTCAGCCTTTGGAGCCATACCTGACAGGTAAAGGGAAACGGATTGGGTGGATGGGTCATCCAGTGTTTGCCCTAAAACTTAAACCTTGTGCTGTTGGGTAGAGGATGTCATACTTTCACTGAGGAACCTAAGACAGTAAATGTTTCGGGTTCTATGGACCACATGGCCTCTGTGGCAACTATTCAGCTCTGCCTTTGGGTTATAAAAGCAGCTGGAGATGATTTGTAAATGAAAATGGTGGCTGCATGCCAATAAAACTTTATTCATAAAGCCAGTTGGCTAACTTTGGCTTTGGGCAGTAGGAACTGACTTAGTTACTTTTCCTGTTGCTTTGTTAAAATACTCGTGAGAAAAACAACTCAAGAGAGAAAGATCTTATTCTGACTCACAGACCAAGAGCAAACAAAGTGCATGGTGGTGGGGCAGTCAAGGTGACAGGACTTTGAAGCAACCATCACATCACATCCACAGTCAGAAGCAGAGGGTGATGACTGCCTGCTGATGCTCTGTTCCCCTTCTGCACTTGTGTGGTCCAGGATCCCACCAAGGGAATGGTGTCACCCACAGTGGGCACGCCCATAGGTGCATCTAACCAGGTGATGCTAGTCTGTCAAGCTGACAAAGAACAATAGCTGTCAGAGGGATCTTTGCTGGTTTGTGAGCAGGAGCGCTATACAACTCATCTCCAAAGATGCCTTCCACTTTTTCTTGCCAATGGAATCTGTTCTTCATTATAAGCTAAATGTGACTCTCCCATGGTAACCGAGTACCCACACCCCTAGGCACACCTTCCCTTCCCATCTCTGCCTTGGATGTGTTGGCCTTGGATCTGTATATTTATATCCTTCACCACTCACTCTGGAAAATGTAAGGTAGTTATTCTTTTGGTTATTTTTTCCCCTCCTGCTCCATTGGGTCTGTGTAATCAGATTTTGATACTACATGACGGTCACGGTCATTTTACTTTCATTCATTTACATTTCTGTTCCTCAGGTTGGGAACTTTATGCCAATGTGCTTTCAGGTTTGATATACTCTCCCCGCACCCCAACCTGATCTGTTCATCAGCCCCAACTTCAAGGAAGGGGGACATGCTTGGGCACATGGTGTAGTCATAAGGCTTTAATTAGCAAGGGAGGGTGAGGTGAGGAACAGAACCAGGGTGTGTCCTGGCACCAGACTCTCTACTTCCACCCTTCCTATGTATGGAAAAGAATTTTCAGGTTTGTTCCAGCCCCCCACCCCCCACCCCCACCCCAATCACTTGCTTCCCATTCTCCTGCCTGATGGCTGCTCCTGCCTAATGACTACCTTTTCAGACCAATGTCAGCACTGGAGCCTCAGACTCCTGGTCTCGCACAACAGTTCCAACTCTCCTCTGTTGTTCACTCCCTAGTTTCCCACTGCCCCGGACAGCATCTCATACCCGGTGTGCTCCGCACCACTACGGTGCTCCTTCCTTAACATCCTAGCCTCTCTCCATGGTTGCTCTTCCATCCAAGGCCGACCTGAATCGTCCATAATCCACTTTGGTCCCCCTCAGTGTAGGTCCTGATGTTGGCATGGGCTGGAAGGGTAGAGCTCTGCTACAGAGAGCGTACCCGCCATACCTGTCTGCCTTCGTAATGTTTCCGAGGCAGAGCGCCATTGCGGGAGCTGGAGGCGGCATCGTGGGAGGGCAGAAAAACCTCTCTCCTATTTTCCTCCTTTCCTTTTGTTCTTCCCAAACGGAAACTCTCCAGCGAGCTTGGCACTGATGCTAATGGGAGGGTGCCATCAGCATACATTACCGTTTTATTAGTCTGTTTCTCCATTTTGATTCTGAAAATATCCTGATTTAGTCTAATTGCAATTTCACTGTCTTCCACGGGCAGGGACGGTTCGTCCTGTTGGTGGGGTGGGGGGAGGGAGATGTGACCCGGTAGGATTTTTTTCTTCCTGCCCACATGTCTTTGAAGCTGGACCATTAGCTCTAAAACATGCATTTCATCTCTTCACAGTGTGACTCAACCTGCTTCTGGGACAAATAAGCGCCTAGGGTGTGTGTCTCACAGAAAGCAAAGAAACATTCCAATTCTAGGTATTTGTGTATCATCTAAAGCAGGAGCGGCCGCTGCGACCATCTTATTCCTAAATAATTTAACTATATTCAAAGATAATCTGATGTTATTGTAGGAAAGTGTATTTCTAATAAATTCCACTTGATCTGGGTGAATCAATTCAGGCGGTACATAATTGAGTCTGTTAGCAAGGACTTTAGCAAGAATTTTGCAATCAGCGTTAATTAAGAAGATGGGACAATAATTTGTGCATAATTCCGGATCTTTTCCTGGCTTGTGAATCAAAGTAATAAGAGCAATGCTCAGGCTGGTGGTGGGGCAGTGTCATTAGGTTCTGATTTATAAGTACTTAGAAAGGTTTAATTTCATTTTGCTGCGAGCAGGGTCTCCCAGCCCCCACAGTCTCTGGCCGGGTGAGCAGCCGAGTCGGTGGGGAACATCTCCTTTTCCCTTCCCTGCCACAGGTCACCCCCTTGCTTCCAGTTTCTGCTCTTATTCTCTAAATGAGCTTCTCATGCATTTGTCTGTCCTTCTGTCCATCCTTCTTTCCTGAAGTCTTTTGCTGAAATGTTCAGAACTAGGGATTCTGAACTATTCATATTGTATGTATGTATGTATGTATGTATGTATGTATGTATGTATGTGTATGTGTGTGTATGTGTGTGTGTGTGTGTATGTACATGCACGTATGGGTAGGGAAAAGTGTCTTCACAGACCTTCTTGCCTTTAGGAGGGCAGGTAGCATGATCCTTGGCCAGAGGCAATGGAAATCAATGCTCTACCCTTTCATTTAAATATATTTTTATTATCCTATTTTTATGCGTGTTTTGCCCACATGTGTGTCTGTGCATCACATGTGCTGCTGCTTGAGGAAGTGGTGAGCCTCCATGTGAGTCTGGGAATCGAACCCAGGTCCTTTGCAACAACAATAAGTGCTCTTAACCACTGAGCCAACTCTCCACCTCACGCTCTACTCTTACCTGGGTGCTGATTAATGAGTGGACATAATGAACTTTCGTGCCCTGCCTAGTGCAGCCCCAGGGTGAACTCGAGGCACCAGGAGGTACTGAAGAGAGCATTGGATACACATTGGTTGGGAGACCTCAGTTGCATAGCTGAATACCTTCGAGCCTCTTCTGAGCCATTTTCTTCCTTGGGGTGGGAGATAAGCCCTCTTGGGGAGTGTGCTGAGAATGGAGGCTCCGTGTGGCATCTCTGCTTCCTCTCCCTCTGCCTCCATCGGAGGCTGACTGCAGATCTGGCACACTCTGCTGAGGAACTTGCTCTCCTCTGCCTGGTAGCCCAGCTTTGGCTCATTCTGCGCACACAAATGTGTAACCCAGTTTCCTTACAGCCATTCAGACAATAAGTACCACTCCCCAGTGACCCATAGCTAGTCATTGGAGCTTTCTGCTGAAGGCAGGGGATGGTCTGCACAGACCTGTGAGAACTACTCAGCGAGGCAGGCTAGCTGGAAATGGCTGATGTTAATCTCCATCGGCACAGGTCCCTCTCAGAACCCTAGTCAGCCCAGTCTGCAGACAGCCTCAGGGTTGACACACACTGGCCTAATTTACTTTTTCAGTGAGGAAATTAAACTTCAGAGGGATGGACTGACATATTCAAGGCTCCATAGAGAGTGGCAAGGTGAAAGCCCCAGTCACATCACTGTTAGACCTTTGTCTAACAGTGGTCCACTATACCATTGGTCTGAGATGCTAACCTCCTCTCTCACCCTGGTCATCACGTATGTCTTTTTTTGTGGCAGGAGCCCCATATGTTCTCTCAACGCTAATGACCCATGTGGTGTCCCTCTCCACGTGTAAGGAAGTGTGACTGATGTGGCCTGTTGGATATGGTGAAGTGTCATGATGCCCTCAGCATCCTGCCTTGGGTGAGGAGTCCCATTCACAATTGGTCCCCACTTTCACACATGTGCACATGCATGTCTGTTGCATGTTTATGTGCACGCATTCCTTCCTATAGATGCTAGTGGGGAGATCTCTTAATAACAGCCCAATTAGTCTTTCTTCAGCTTTCCCCTGGATGCTTAAATACCATTGCTCTAAACACAACACAATATATCCGTTCCTCTATTTCCATCAGGAATTCAAGTGGCATCTTGACTTGTATATGATGTGCCCTCAGCTGAATCACTGAATGCTGATACCCTTAATAATAGCAATTAGTAATCAGTTGTTTCTTGAGTAGTGCGATTATGGCGGTTACTAAATTGTACGGTTGATGCATTTGAGGGGTTAGATGGGTCTTGACACCCTCCTCCCAGCTGCCCCTTCCCTTTTCTCTGTGTGTTCCATTCAGTGTGGGAAAGAAGCCAGGACGAATCATGCAATTGTCAGGAACAATCAATAGTAGGAGGTCGGCTTTGGTTTGAAGCAGAATGAAACACTTCTCTGTGGCAAAGCACAGTTAATAGGATCCAGTGTTGTACTAACAGAGGAGCTTGGCTGGCCCGTGGCAGCCCTGTTCCCCACACCCGAGCTTCTCCTCAAGGCTGAGGCCCTATGCAGGCACCGGGTATAATGAGTGAGGCCAGGGAGGGGTGAGTGAGTTTAGAATATCTGGTGGCATCACAGAGGGGGAGGAGAGCTCAGGGAGACAGCTCGGGGATGGGGGGGGGGTAGAGTGCTAGCTGCACACTTATAAGGATCTGAGTTCAGATCCTGGACATGCATGTAAAAAGCCAGGCACAGTGAGTGGCACATGCCTGGAATCTCAGCACCTTGAGACCAGGCTTCTGTGAGCAATACTAATTAAATTCATTAGGACAGACAGACAGACAGATACAAACACACAATGCAGGTGCATGCACGCATGCACATGAATACGCACACACTCCCAAGACAACCTGACTGGTAAGAATAATAGGATCGACAAGAGTGTGAGGCAGTCAGGAGATGATAGAAGGTGTGATCATGACCCAAATACATTACATATACATGTATACAATGTAATAATAAAACATATACATGTATACAATGTAATAATAAACCCAATGTTATATATAATAAATTTATGAACATAAAAAGCTTGGAAAAAAGAAACAAATAATATGAAAGAAAAATGAAAGCTTGCTAAAAATCATGGCTGGCTTCGTCCTGTCTCTGACTTCTGAGTCACCATGAGATCACTCTGTCCTGGGTCCACCATGATACTGCATGCCGTGTGACAATACAGTCAAGGAGATGAAAGCTAAGTTGCCTAGTCTAGCACACTGGACTGTAAAGCTCTCAAACTGTGAGCTAAAATACCTCTTTTCTTTGTAATAATCCAGCACCAAATATTTTGTTACAACAACAGAAAACAGACAAAGACAGCCATGTTCTTCAGTAACAAATGAAGATGAAGGATGAATTTTTTTTTCAGAGGAGGAGGTGGGGTGGCCCCTTGGATGAGCAGTGAGACTTCTCAGAGGGGTGACTTCCCTGAGTGGGGTCTGGAGGGAGGTGGGTGGTGAAGGTGAGAAGGTGAGAAGGTGAGGTTATGTCCTTACTAGGACATTACTGCTGGGATGGAGAAACTGATTGGGAGTCGTTCTGCAAACACACACACACACACACACACACACACACACACTTGTACTCCATACTGGACTCCAACCCCTGATCCATTTCCGGAACATCCCCTTAGAGTGAGCATAGACCCAGCAACACAGGACACCTCAGATACCTCAGAGAGAGGGCCTTGTCCTGTGCTAGGTTGGGTTGGGCATCACAGTGGCTCCTGCTGGGAGGGCTGAGAGTTAGCTAGAAGATTCCAGCCCCTTTCCAGCACCTTGCTTGATTCCTCATGTCCATTCTTGTGGCAGAGCAGTTGTCTTCCCTTGGAAGACACCCCCTTAAGGGAATCTGGAATAATGAGTGTTTTCCCTCCAGATGGCGCCTAAGGAGGTGATGGCTCCGTCTTCTGTCACAGCCATGTTCCCTAGTTCCTCTGATCCCTGTCCATATCAAGAGGGTACATGAGCACCCAATGGGCTTCTCCAGAAAAAGCTGTTTCTATCACATTCTCAGCTAGTCTCTCTGTCTCTGTCTTTTCCTCTATCTGTCTCTGAGTGTCTGTCTGTCTGTCTGTCTGTCTGTCTGTCTCTCCTCTGCCCCCCTTCTCTCTAGTGAGGGGGCCCAGAAGTGAGGCATAAGAAGTACCTCTCTAAAAGCAGCTTAAATACCACAGAGAATGTTGACCTAGCAAGGATGCTCCAGTCTCAGGAATGAGGATGTATCCCTCAGAGGTTCCAACCTTGGACTTCCCCTCTCATGCGTTCAGAGTTGTTCCCTGGCAGCAATCCCCATGCATGCTCCTCAATGCATACAGGTACAGGTTTGTGCATGAATGTGTAGTGTCATGTGTGGACATGGATATATCTACCTGGGGGAGTCAGACTAGAGGCTAGAGCTCAGGGCTCAGCTGACTACAGTCAGAGGTCAACCACAGGTCAGGAGCAACCTTGCAGCAGACATAACCCAGAGACCATATCTCTTACGTGACAATGACCCAAAGGATTCAAGGGGATGAGAAATAATGCCCATGGACCCACACAGATATGTAACACAAAGGAGAACACTTCAAGGAAAAACAAAATCCTTTGTCTGGTGAGAAAAGAAAGAGTTAAGGGCAGGGGAGATGGTCAGTGGGTAAAGTGCTCTCTGTGCAATTGTGAGGTCCCAAGTTCAGTCCCTAGAACCCATGTTGAAATGCTGGGTGTGGCAGTATATGTTTGTAATCCCATGGCTGGGTTGGCTGAGCTGGGTGAACTCCTAGGCTCTCTGGACCATCAACCTAGCATACATGGTGAAGTCCAGGCCAGTGAGAAACCCTGTCTCAAAAACAAGGTGGGTGGAGTCTGAGGAAAAATACCTGAGGTTGATATCTGTATTGCCAAGACACTTGTGCATAATCACATGGTCACTCTACCCACTACATGCATCCCCCTAGCCACACACACATGCATGCATTCTCTCTCTCTCTCACCCTTATTAAACTGTCAATTTCATTATGAATTTTCAAAACTGTCAATTTTCATGTTGGTGGAAGCTATGCTAAAATGTGCCTCCTTACTTCCTTTTGGATAGTGAAAACACATCGCAAGAAAATTTCATATTCTTGTACCAGCCATATGGCTCCAAGAGACTTATGTGAAGGTAAGGCCTGTGTAAGAATGAAACCGTACAGATGGTATCAAAAATTTAGATCACAGCATTGTTTATAAGAACAGTAGTATAGGGCTGGAGAGATGGCTCAGCAGTTAAGAACACTGACTGCTCTTTTGAAGGTCCTGAGTTCAAATCCCAGAAACTACACGGTGGCTCACAACCATCTGCAACGAGATCGGATGTCCTCTTTTGGTGTGTCTGAAAACAGCTACAGTGTACTTACATATAATAAATAAATAAATCTTAAAAAAAAGAACAGTAACATAAGGGCATTCTTCCTCAGGCATTTGGTTTAAGGGTTTTGTGGCTAATCACCATAAGTGATGGGTTTAGAAAACCCAGGCAGCTGCATAGATTTATTTTATTTTTAATTATGCATGCATATGCATAGTTAATAAATAAATGTGTGTGCATGCATGAATTTTTAAGTGTAAGTGCAGTGACTGTAGAGACCAGAAGAGGGCGCCAGATCTTCAGAACTAGAGTTAATAGGCAGTTGTGTGTTGTCTGACTTGGACGCTGGGAACTCAACTTGGGTCCTCTGTAAGAGCAGTGTGTGCTCTTAACCACAGAGCCGTCTCTCCAGCCCCTACTGTCAATCTTTTTGGATATGAAAAATGACCATCCAATGACCCCTGTGATGTAACAGTGGGTCTGTGAAATTTATACCCTCAGATAGAGGAAGAGAGAGATGGATGTGAGGATAGCTGGTCCTGGGGAAGAGCAGAAACCCTGCTTTTCTCTCAATTATTTTGTGTGACGCTGAACTTGGGCCGAGGCAACACACACACACACACACACACACACACACACACACACATACTCTCAGCACGTGTGATACGCATGTGTGCAAGTGTTGCTGAAGATGACATCACCTGTGCCAAATCCTAGGAACAGTATCGAAGTGCACCAGAGGGGACCTCTCACTTATGCTTGGTATCTAGAACTCACAGACACTGCCAGAGCAAAAGCCACCAAGACCTGATACCATAAAGTGTTTCTGTAGGGATGCCTGTTTAGTGGCTGCCTGTCTAGTCCAAACCGATGTGGCCCTGGTGACTTATACATCTATTCTGCGGTTGTGGGGATGGAACCCAGAGTCCTGGACATGCTACCACCCAGTGACAGCTGCACCCTCACCGTAGCTACAGATCTTTGCAGCGTTGTCTCTGGTAGTTCTTGGCTACTTGTGGTTTGAGTGAAAATGACCCCCATAGGCCCGTAGGGAGCGGCACTATTAGGAGGCGTGGCCTTGTTGGAGGAAGTGTGTCACTGGGGGTGGGCTTTGAGGCTTCAGATGCTCAAGCCATGCACAGTCTCTCTCTCTCTCTTCCTGCTGCCTGCCAAACCAGATGTAGAACTCTCAGCTACCTCTCCAGCACTGTGTCTGCCTGCATGCCACCATGTTTCCTGCCATGACAATAATGGACTAAATCTCTGAATTGTAAGCCAGTTCCAATTACATGTTTGCCTTTATAAGAGTTGCCGTGGTCATAGTGTCTCTTCACAGTAGTAGAAACCCTAAGATATATCTTTACACCTTCCCCTTGCCACCCACCCTTGAACACACCCACAAAGTACTGTCAACACAGTGTCCACCTGCCAACACAGCTACTGTCTTGGAGAGTCTCTATTTAGTCTCTATTTAGTTTAACACATAGCTACATAAGAAATGGATAACAAGGGTATGTCACCCTGTTGGAACCCTTACCCCTGTCTCCAGGGCAGACCCCAGCACGCATTAGTAATTGGCCTGTGGCCTCCTGTGGTTACCTAGCAGTACACCGGTGGGCAGCTCGGCTGAGGGCTCCTTCATCCAGTCATCATTAGCGAGTTCTATCACGGCGTCCACAGGCTCCACCTCAGTGCAGATCAGCTCCTGTACAGTGTCCTCATCCCCAGTGGCCAGAGCAGACTTTAATCTCCTCACTAAGTCTGAGCTGAGGGGGTAATCTGGTAGCGAGTCCCAGCTGGACATTGTGGTATCTATCCCTGTGCAGGGCCAGCCTTCTTCTCTTCCTCTAATGCATGCCCAAAGTTAGCCCTGTCCCCAGAGCAGGACGGACGGCTATAAATAGAATCAGGGCTGGGTTACTGTGTGTGTGTGTGTGTGGGGGCAAGCTGCTTCCACCTTGCCTTTAGGGCTGAGGAGGCCTCTTCCAGGGCCTACTGTGCAGGCTGCCAGAGAGATGGCCACTGTCCCATTCTGTGTGTTTGCAGAAGTAGCAAAGCTCTTTAGAGGGAAACTCTAGAGGTGACTTTGTTTGTTTGGGAGGGTTGGATTAATTACGTTTCTCACTGCTATGACCAAATACTTGACTGGAAGCAACTTAAGGGAGAGCTGATTTTGGCACATAGTTGGAGGGGTTACAGTCCATCACCTTTGGGAAACCATGGTGACAAGAGCATGAGGGCAGCTGGGCACATCACCTCCACAGTCATGTAGCATCAAACAGACAGGACATGGGATGAGGCTAGCCCCTCTGATGCACTTCTTCCATTGAATCTCCACAATCTTCCACAAAAGTGTCACCAACTGGGTGACGTCAAATGCACGAGCTTTCGGGGACATTTTATATGGAAACCACACTGCTAAGTAGCTTGGGCTGAACTAATCCTCCTGCCTCAGCCTCTGGATTGATGACAGTCATGTGCTTTACACACAGCTCAAAGATATTGTTGAAGGCCACAGTAATCCACCTGACCTGGTCTTGGGTCTTCTGCTGTATTGAGGCAGGGCATATGCTGATAGTCTCTGTATTATATATTTACTGGTTGATTTACAGACATGTGGTGCAGAATGGCCTCAAACTCTCAATCCTCCTGCCTCTTCCTCCTCCCGAGTGCTGGGATGACAGTCTCGTGCCACCATATCTAGGTTTATGTGGGTGGGGCTGGGGATGGAACTCAGGTCCTCCTGATGTTAGGCAAGTGCTCTATCCACTGGGCTCCATCCCTAGTGTTGGCCTTAGTATGTTGAGTTCATGCTCTCACAGGTGGATGATTTGTTGTGAGGCTGGGGAGTGGCCTCGGGGACTAGTGAACGTGGGGGAAGGAATGTATAAAAGCAGTGGCAAAAAAAAAAAAAAAAAAAGGAAGAAGCAGTGGTATTGTGCGGGGCTGCCATCAAGCCCCAAATCAGAAGGGAGGTGAGGGCCCAACACTTGTTAGGCAGATAATAGGATGACAGTGTCTCAAAATACGGCCCTCACCGATCTTAATTACCCAGCGATCTGCTGGGTGGCTAATCAGTGGCACATGCACTATGCTAATGACCCCGGCTAATTCTGTTATAATGTAATCCTTTATCAAGTCTGTGATGTATAAATTAGGAATTGAAATGTAAGTAACGCAAATTATATTTAAGGCAACAAGCATTTCTTTATTTCAGTGTGAAAATTTCTTGTCTTTGCTTCTTTCTCTCGTGGATGAACCCTTGCCCCCACCCCTTATGATGTGAGAAGGGAAGTGAGTTACTCTAGCTGTCCCTGTACCCGACCCCACTTATTTCTTAGACAGCACGGATTTTGCTTTCTCCTTCAGTGACTGTCTTTGAAAGGTTCCCAGTGTGTATGACACTCGTGGCGGGTAGATCCCATCTTCCTCTGATGGGGTGAGGCATCCTTGATCTTTTTAAGCTTTTAAAACCATCGCTGGTAGGAACAAAAGCTCTGTATTTGCAGGCAACTTGATTTTCTCCTCTTTGTATGTGTGTGGTGTATGTATATGTTTGTGTGATTGTGCAAGTGTGCATGCACAGGTGTCTGTGTCTATGTGTGTGTCTCTGTCACTCTGTCTCTCTCTCTGTCTCTTTCTGTCTGTCTGTCTGTCTCCATATCTGTCTGCCTGCCTGCCTGTCTGTCTTGCTCTGTAGGCCAGAGGTCAACATCAGATGATTTTAGGTTTTTAATGGTTCTACCTTATTTACTGAAGCAGGTCTTTCACTGACCCTGGATCCCCTGCTCCACCTGGCCTGGCTGACTAGCAAGCCCCATGTCTGTCACTCCAGTGCAGGGCTTAGCACTATGCCCAGCTTTTACATGGGTGCTAGAGAACCCAAGTCCTCAAGCTTGTGTGGTGGGTACTACACTGACTGGGCTATCTCTTCAGACCTTTGTCTGCATAGATTTATGATTAAATTTAGCCAATTCTGGAATGTTGAAAAAGCTCTGTGACACATGATCTCCCTATATAGTCGTCTGGCTAAAGCTTGCCCTCTTCCTGCCTCAGCCTCTCTAGTGCTAGGGTTATAGGCTCAAGGTGTCACTTCTGGGAAGTGATGAGGATGAAATCCGTTAGACCGCAGGCCCCACGATTGAGTCTTAGTGGCTTTGTAAGAGAAAGAGTGTCACACACAAAGCTTGCTGCCTCTTGCCAGACAAGGCCATGCCACTTTGGAACTCCATCAGAAGAAGGCCATCACTAGGTAAAACCCTTTGACCTTGTACTTCCAGAACCTTGAGATACAAGAAAACTTTCTTCTTTATAAAGTGACCTGCTTCAGGTATTTTATTATAGCAACAAAAAAGAATCTAATTGATCCTTCTAGTGGCTAATCTACTGGCATCCGTAATGGAGGAGGGACTTCACAATCTGACTGAACATCTCTATCATTCTTTCTAGCTGTGTCTCTCACACCTTGTCAAATGTGACAGTTTCAACCAAGACATTAGAGTGAACGGGTTCACTGCTCTGTGGCAGGACTGGTTTGCCCATCATCCTAGTGGGTGGTGAAATGGTTTTCATATTTTTGTAATGAGGGAGCAGGGCCATTCAGTTTTCTCTGTGTTTTTTGGTGGGCTGTGACACCATCCAGGCATGTTAGGGGTTTCTGGTGACTCTGAGTGGCTTGGCTCTGAAGATCTAAGAAATGCCTAGATGGAGACCAGACAAGCAAACCCCTGGATTTTCCGCCAGCCCCATCCCCCACTTACCATTTCAAGACAGGGTAGTCTGGGATGGCCTTGAATTCGTGGTAATCCTCCTGCCTCAGCCTCCTGTTGACCACCACACTTCACTGTTAAATCCCTTTGGAATCCTGACTGAGGCCAGGTTCCCTTGCTGTGCTAAGAACAAAACAAACCCCATACGGTGGATGGATGTCAACTCTGGCTGGTGACAGCTCTGGCATGTGCCTGTATTTTTCTAAAGTCATGTGGGCGTCATTGTGTTTTGTTTTCTCAGAGCTCAGGAGCAGGGACTTTTGAGTTCTCACTTGGCTAATAAGGAACCAGGCAGGAAGTCAGTGACAGAAGTCACTCTGCTTTGTCCTAGTTAGGGTGACCATTGCTGTGATGAGACACCATGACCAAAAGCAACCTGGGGAGGAAAGGGTTTATTTGGCTTATGCTTCTACAGCTCTGTTCATCACTGAAGGACGTCAAGACAGGAACTCAAGCAGGGCAGGAGCTGGGAGGCAGGAGCTGATGGAGAGGTCGTGGAGTCTGGAGGCAGGAGCTGATGGAGAGGCTGTGGAGTCTGGAGGCAGGAGCTGATGGAGAGGCTGTGGAGGAGAGCTGCTGATTAGCTTGCTGATCAGCCTACTTTCTTATAGAACCCAGGACCACGAGACTAAGGGTGGCACCACCCACCATGGATTGTGCCCGCCCACATTAATTAGAATTTAAGAAAAATGCCCTGTAGGATTTACTACTAGATCGTGTGTAGGGCATCTTCTCAATGGAGCTTACCTCCCCTCAGACGACTCTAGCTTGTGTCAACCTGACATAAAACTAGGCAGCACACTGCTGTGCTTCCAGAGGACCTTGGTTCCCTGTCCAGTGTCCATACAGTGACTCACAACAGCCTGTCACTCCAGCTGCAGGGTGCTGGAACATGGTCAAAGGCATGGAGCATGGTGAACAAGGTCATGGGGAATGGTGAGAGAGGACCCAGGAAAAAAGGCAGAGAGAGAGTCTTACCTCAGAATCATTTTGGTCCCTGGATTGTTCTTGGATTTAATTTCCTGCCTCCTGTGACAAACATTTACCTTCAATTTATTGAAGACAGTTTATTCTTGTTGGACATCAGAACATATCTATAGAACCCAATCTGGCCGGTGTACCCTGAATGTAGATTTGGCCTTCTGCCTTGCTTTCATGCCTTCCTAGATATAATTTATAGTACGTACCAGACAATTACGTTTCCCTTGCTCTGTCCTGAGAAAGTTCCGGGAAAGAACTGCTCTGTTAATATTTAGTATGGGCTTCCTGGCATTTATTTACATGTTTTTCTGAACTCAAACAACCTTCCTTGAACCATTGCTTTCTTTGTAACACTCATGTATAAAAGAACATTAAAACTGAAGTAAAGCTGTCTACAGCATCAGACTGTAGTCTATCTCGTTCTTTCAGGTACTCAGATCGCAGGACCAGCAGACAAGACCTGCACAGAACAGCTGAGAAATTGACCCAGGGGATCTGACATCCTTTTCTGACCTCCATGGGTGCCTGAATTCCTGTTTACATACCCTCTTACAGACACACATGTACACATAATTAAAAGTAGTCAAAACAAGTCTTGCCAGTGCCATTTGATAATCTTTAATATCCATCTCTTTTACAGCTTGTAATAAGGTAGAATAAAAGTATGAGAGGGGCTATCTCTGTGATCAGAATAGCCGTCATCTTATCCAGTGTGTGGATATATTTTTCACTACTGTCAAAAGGAAAAAGAAAGCAGCTCACTGTCCCCATTTCCTGCCTGTCTTGGTTTGGAACCAATTGAAAGGAGGTACCAGACCTAGGGGGTCAACATGTCAGCCTCATTACCGACGAAGCCAACTGTAGAATGTGGCTTCCGATCTGAAGCCAGGTGATCTCTCTAGCAATCTCTGAATTAGACGATGTTCAGTCACTGGGGCTCCCTCCTCCCACACCTGTTTAAGGTTGGCCCTTTCCAGGAAGCAGAAGGACCAAAGAATACTTCTCAGTAGCAGAACCAAAGAGACCTCGGAAGGGACAAAGCCACACAGCAAACTCGTTCTCCTAAAAGTACTAAAGTACTCACCAGGGAATGCCTGGGAGATGAGGGGGAGGCTGGGAGCCCCCGAGAGTGTCTCGTGGATGCAAGTTTATAGGTGCACCTTTGTGTGTGAGGGGGTCTGAGGCCAAAGGGACCCCAGCAGTGTTCTCCCTTCTCTGAGAAGGCTTATCAATCGGGCTCAGACAGAAACAGGAAATCCAAACAACGCATATCTTAAAAATCCCCAAGTGACAGGGCTGAAGAGATGGTTCAGTGGTTAAGAGCACTTACTGCCCTTGCAGAAGACCCAGGTTCAGTTCCCGACACACATATGTTGGTTCATAATGGCCTCTGCAAGCTCTTACACACATGGTGTGTGTGAGCATCTGTGCTCACACACATGCACACACACAAAATAAATACTTAAAAAAACTTGGGATGATCAGTCACTATCTGCAGACGACATTGCTTGTTAGAAAACACAGACACCGTGGAGATGGCTCAGCGTGTGAGGTGTTTGCTGCGCTTGTCTGAGGGCCTTTGATTAGGCTCTTAGCACACAGATCAAAAGCCAACTGTATATCTGTAGCCCTGGTGCTGGGGAGGCCTAGGCAGAAGGGTCCCTCAAGCTAAACTGGGCAAATCTAGCTGCATGGGTGAGATCTGGGTTTTGAGAGAGGTTTTGTCTCAAAGAATAAGCTGGAGAGAGATGAGGAAAATGCCAATGTCAGCTTCTGGCCTCTTCATGCATCTGCACATGTATGTGTGTGTGTATGTGTACACCTGAGCACACTCATACCCACATAAGGCACACACAGAGCATACAAGCAGATCAACTGAAACATATTTATTAGCACATATAAAACATTCAGTAAGCAAGACTATTACCCTACAAAATGTCAAACAATAATAGGTTTTCTATAGAGCAACAAAGTAGAAAACTGGACAAGGTGTGAGGAGGGACTCTTAAAAATAAAATCACATCAGTGTTGAGGAAATTTAACAAAATAAGAACCCTACCAAGGTAGGGAGAAAAACGCACCCTGCCACATATGTACCAGCTACAGAGGGGTGTGGAATAGCAGCAGAAGAGTCCTGGGCAAAGGAGCCAAGGACATTTCCAGCTGATTCACAAGGAAACCAAACCACCACGAGATCATCCAAAGCAGTGTTGAGTCTCATAATTAAGTAAAGAAATACGAATTTCAAGGAGACATTCTCTTGATAAAGGACAGCTTATACCCACCTGGGATGGCCATAAAGATATGGAGGGCAGAGCGTGTTGGAAGTGTGCATATGAAATAATGCAGAAGGAAAGAGGAAAGAGTCTAGTTACTGCATCAATGGTCATTGCTAAACAAACATTTGTAGCTTGTCACTTTTCTACAAGAAAATTGTGCTAGTTCTATGAATAGTTGGTTCTGGGAATAGATCCCAACACCTCATATGCTGTCTTAGTTAGGGTTTCATTGCTGTGAAGAGATAATGACCACGCCAACTCTTATAAATGAAAACATTTAATTAGGGCTGGCTTACAGTTTCAGAGATTTAGTCCGTTATCATCAAATCATGGCAGCATGCAGGCAGACGTGGTGTTAGAGAAGGAGCTGAGAGTTCTACATCTTGATTCGCAGGCAGCAGGAGGAGACTGTGTGTCACGCTGGGCATAGCTTGAGCATATAATACCTCAAAGCCCGCCTATACAGTAACACACTTTCTCCAACAAGGCCACACCCACTCCAACAAGGCCACACCCACTTCACCAAGGCCACACCCACTCTAACAAGGCCACATCTCCTAATAGCACCACTCCATATGGGTCAAACACTCAAACCTGAGTACTTACTTGAAAAGTACTGTATATGATAATTGTGAAGTGTTCCACTGAGCTAGATCTCCAGCGTCCAAGGTGTTGTTTTTTTTTTAAATAATACATTTGTGAGAAAAGCTTATAAAATGTTGAGTTAGTAGTAAAAACAGTGTCTCAAAGACAAGAGGCGATTGGGAGCGAGGTACAGGCATGGGGATTAGAGCGTGATGGAGCAGAGCGTCGCAATTGTCCTCAGTGGATGCTCGGTCTTAAAATTGTTGAGCCGGAGAACTGCCATTTGCAGGAGAGTGAGCCCTTTCTCCAGGGGCGTTCTTCTTCGGGAGGGACCACTTGATGAACCCCTGCAAGCTGGAACCAACCCAAACATCCCCAAGAGGGAATTGGTTCAGTAAGCTGTGGTGCGTTGATCCTGCGGGCTCGGAGTCGGCGTGAGAGCGAGAGAGCGCTGTGATGGCAGGGGTATTTAATGGCACGGAAATTTGCTTACTGTTTATTGCTAAATGAGAATCTGTTTTTAAACCGTGTGAGGAGTGAGTCTGATCACTGTCAGAGATGTGCTTTTCAGGGGAAAGATTGGCAGGATTTTAAATTTTATCTGAGGTGTGTTTTTTTTTTTTTTTAATAGTAAAAAGCAGAAGAAAAAAAAAAGAGATATATTCAAAGTGGTCAGATTGGGAGAGGGACAGAGAGATCCAGTGAGCCCACAAAGTCTACCTTTGAGGTCCTGGAATGAGGCTGAGGTTTAAGTAGAGGACAGAGTTGTGCATATCTAAGTGGTCTCCCAGACAAGGTGTATTCCTACCCTCTACTGACCCATCATGTCTCCTCTGCAAGTCACTCCAACAAGTTGTAAATATCTTCTTTGAGAAGTTTCCCTTCTGACTGGTTCAGGCACTTTTTTTTTCAGGAGAATACTTTTAGATGCAGCTCATATCCAGTTATTAGATAATGAAGATTTTTGAATTTATTTTGCATAATATGTGGCTTTCAAATGGTTACATGAGTCAATAAATGCAAGGCAAAGTCAATCAGAAGGTGGTTTCCAGACAGAGAAGGGTCAAGGGTCAACTCCACGTATGGGTGGCTGAGAGATAGGAGTAGGGAAGGGGGTTCCTAAGCCCCGACCATGGGAGGAGACCTTTAAGCCTCTGGACTCCAAGATGGAAGCTCAAAGCCACTCCACCGTGGTGCCTTTTCTTTAGGCTTCCTCTGGTTTTTGACAATCTTCATGCAGCTAACTGCTTGCATCCTTCTATACTTGTATGGCAGAGAGCGGTTCAATAACGTTAAGAGGTCGAATTCCTTGTGTTTTTCTAGACAGCTGAGCAATGGCAGAGGACACAGAGACAGTGAGGGTCAGAGGAAGGCCAAGATCCACAGGGGGGGTGGCTGTGGGGATAGGAGAGCTGGGAATAGGAGGGCCAGCTCAGCTTTGGCTACCCATTGCCTACCCATCCTTGAGGCCCTGCAAACCTGCAGACTTGGGTCAGTGTGGTTTAATAACCACATCTTCCAGAATTCTCTAGACATTATTTTTCAAGTTTTAATTTAATTTAATTTTTTTGTTTTACGTGTATTGGTGTTTTGCCTGCCTGCATGTCTGTCTGTGTGAGGGTGTCAGATCCCCTGAAACTGGGGTTATAAACAGCTGCCATGTGGGTGCTGGGGATTGAACCCAGGTCCTCTGGAAGAACAGGCAGGGCTCTTAATCACTGGACCATCTGTCTCCCAAGCCCTTCAAATTTTAGTTTTTGAGGATATGAATATTTTGCTTGCACATATATATTCGTATCCTTTGCATCCACAGAGGCCAGAAGAGGGTGTTTGATCCCCTGGAACTGTAGTTTTAGACAATTGTGAACTGCCATGTGGGTTCTGGGAACTGAACCTTGGTCCTCTCCAAAGCCAGAGCTTTAGCAGTAGTCA
Organism: Mus minutoides; assembly: GCA_902729485.2. Taxonomy (NCBI): domain Eukaryota; kingdom Metazoa; phylum Chordata; class Mammalia; order Rodentia; family Muridae; genus Mus; species Mus minutoides. The sequence continues at coordinate 178,015 of LR749630.1, read as the reverse complement.
GAGCTCCCAACTGTTCTGTCTCTCCAACCTCCATCTTTCAGGACTCTTGTCTGGAAGAACAAACACAGGGCATCAGTAATAAGATTACCCAGTAAACATAGAGGATGTGGAAGAGAAGATGCCAAGGACAGACTGTTGACAGAGTGATGCTTGAGACACAGACGCGGAGAGGAGGGGCTCTGCAGGCATCGGGAGGGACTGGCCAGAGAAGTGGAGGTCCGCATGGAGCCCTCGCAGGAAGGAATAGAAACCGTGAGGGCAGGCTTTCATGCAGACTAGGTTTGGAGCAGAAACTGTGGATCAGACATTGTGGGAGATTAGAGACTCGAGTGTGTGTATGTCCCACAAGGTGGAAGCTCACTGAGAGGGACTTAGCTCTACTGAGAGTGCTGCCAACAGAAGGAGTCTAGGATGGGACAGAGGAGGAGGTGATCTGAGAGCTAGGGCCACTGTCAGTGCCACACCATGGATGCTGGAGAGATGAGAGAGTTGTGAGGCCATCCCCCATCCAGACTGGTGAGGGTTCTCATGGGGTCCTTTCCCTGTCACTTTCCCTGAGCAGTGTGTGATGTTGGGATGGTGTGATGTTGGGATGGGGAGCTGCAACACAGCAGGGAAGATTAGAAACAGCTGTGTGTGGCTGCTGATGGGCAGAAGCTCACGGAGAGTGGGTTGAGTGGAGTCAGGTCTGTGAGTTAGAAGGTCGGTAGAATTTGGAATGTGGAAATGTATTTGCCAAGATGGAGAGAGGGAAGAGAGCCATCAAAATGGTGCAGACCGGCCAGCAGAAGGCACCATGTGACCGTCCTGCCTTAGGAACTGGACACTGGAAGCAGGCTGGGTCCCTGGTTCCCAACTTCAGCTCTCAGTGGGAAACTATTCAAGTTTTCTGGAGGCATCTTGTGACCCTGGAAGAATGTGGTTTGTGGAAGGTTAATCTGGCATAATTTATGGGCAGGAGAGGAAAGGGGACCCTGGGAATAAGGAGAACGCTCCCTTGTCACAGACATCTAGAAAGAACGGCTAATGACTGGCAGAACAATGAGATTAAACAATCCATTGATTGTGCATTTAAACTTCTAATTTTAAATCTAGCACACTAATTAAGCATAAATTATTTTGCCATTCAAATGTATTCTGGTGGAAGCTTTCTCGCTGTTGGAGGTGACAGGGGAGGAGGGCGGAGGGGAAGTAACCTCCAGTCAGCAATCTGCATCGTGTCTGCGTCCCCAAAGAGCTCTAGGATGTGTGGCCTTGCTCCAGGGTCTTACCTCGTCATGTGCAACTGGGGCCAGGTTCCAGTCTCTGCAACCTGCCATTCTTAAAGGTGGACTGGAGCTGCCTTGCCCTTTCCAAGTCCTTGACTTGCCAAAGATATCTGGAGTGGAGCACAGGAGCCAGATGCTTTCACGCTAGAACAATTCAGAAGGTAAACCAGATAGATACCAGACTGGATATATAGCCTTTAAACAAGGCTGCTTGGGACACTAGCCATTGTCCTTGTGGTAAACCAGAAGATTCGAGTCAAGTTTAACTGGGTGGAAAGAAGTGTAGTAGCTTCAGCCTTCCATGATGGGCCAGAGAGCTTGGAGGAGAAGTGGGGTAAGATGGAAGGGGAGGCAGAGAGGAAAGATATGCTTCCTGCTCGCTTATACTTACAGGTGTGTCTGGAGACCTGTGTTGCTCTCTGACCTCTGGGGTGGATTCATTCTGCAGGGCAGTCATATTACTTCACCTGCTAGACAAAGCCACATTTTGGGGTGGGAGTAAGCTCACTTTCCTGACCAGCTGACCCAGAGATGGGCTTCCATTTCTGGGAGGGAAATGCGAAGTGATTGATCTATGGGTCTGAGTTGAGACTCAAGGAAAGTGAGTTCCTCCTGGCCCTGAGAAGGTGGAGGGCGCAGACAGTGTGACCTCATCATCCCAAGTGAGCTTTGTGAGTCTGTAGGATTAAAGATAAGCAGAAGGGGAATCAGGTGACATGCGTGCAATGTCAGTGTTGCAGAAGATGTCTGGGAACTTGGGCTTTATTCCGGAGAACTCCTGGAAGAAATGAGACTGAGCTTAGCCTGAAACAATGGATGATGCCAAGAGGTGGATGGAGTAAGGGTACTGGTGGATCATCAGGGAATATAGTAGTGAACTAGAGAAGGCCCTCACATCATACAGCACAGATAACAGCTTGCGGGGGGGGGGGGGACGGGGTGCAGTGAACTCACATATATCCGAGATCACAAGGTAGAGCAAAGGAAGATGAGGGATAGGGAGTGCTGTGGGGATGGGTGGATGCTGTGTAGGGTGGCTATCTTTTGGTTAGGCGACACTGGGACACTATAGGAAGAGTGGGAGAAAGCCATGAAGAGACAGTGCTTTGGGGTAGTAGGGGGACATCCCAGGCACTTATATAGCAGAGACAAAGGTTTCTGAGTATGATTATGCTGGGCATATGTGAGGAGTAGCCAGAGCTGGAGCAGAGTGAGGTCCAGTGAGAGGCCTACATCATGGAGGGGCTTCAATGTCATTGAAAGGACAGTGGCTCTTCTAGAGGAGATGGGAGTTATGTAGGGTCTGAAGCAGCCGGCAGTTCAGCCTCCTTAGTTATTAGAGGAAGCCTGTACAGACTGTAGGAGTACAAACCTTGAGGGAGGGGAGTGAATGAAGGGACCAGGGGAGGAGCAGAGGGAGCACACTGAGAGCTGGGGAGGAGCAGAGGGAGCACGCTGTTTTAATGGACTCAGCTGGGGAAGGCTGAGAGAAGAGCTTTGTGGACCTGTGAAGAACCAGTTGCCCATTCTGTGTCCAAGGGAAGGCTTGAGTAAGCGATCAGAAACACACCTGCAAGTTCAATTATAGAAAAACATGGGGACAGGGATTTGAAGTGATTGGCATGTAGATGACATTTGGGACTTGTTACTTGGGGTGCTGGAATCAGAACGGTCTAGGAGAGGAGAATTAGGCAGCTAGGAAAGGCAGGTGAGGGGTTGCCACAGGAAAAAACCAGGGCACAGTCAAGTCCCCTCCCATCCCATCCCTTCCCCTGCATGGCCTGAGTTTTGACAGTGTATCTGGCCATGGAGTCACCCACTTCAGTACCGCCAGCTTGGAGAAGGAGAAGGAGTGGAGGTGAGTGTGGTGAGTGCTGGCAGAGGGACTGTCCCCTGAGATGGTGGCACGGGAGTCTTTGGAGCGTACTCTAGCTGGAAGCTCAGCAGTGAGAACCAGCCCAGGGAAGGCAGCTGAGACACAGATGGGTTGTGTGTGGCTCTGTTAACTGGGGTTTCCCCATAGATGATGTGCCCCCCACCAAGGGGACATTGTTCTCAGAGACAGGAAAACCCCAAACAAACCCAAACAATCCTTCAGGCTGTGTTCACACAGTTGAATCTTTCCATTTAAAAAATACTTTAAAATTGTCAAGTGTGTGTGTGTGTGTGTGTGTGTGTGTGTGTGTGTTGTGTGTGTGTGTGTGTGTGTGTGTGTGTGTGTGTGTGCCCATGAGTATAGGTGCAAGTGGAGGCCAGAAGAGAGTGCCAGATCCCCGGATCCAGCATTATAGGCACCTGTGATCTCGCCAACACTTGAGTGCTGGGGATTGAGCTGAACACCGTAAGAACAAGGTACACGTTTAATTACTGAGCAACCTCTTCAGCTCTGAATTCTCTCATTTTAAGCTAGTAGTTTCAGTTTCGACAAATGTATCTGGTCTTGGGCACACTATTTACAATAAGGATCATCTCTACTGGAAAAAAAATTCTCTGCGAGCTCCAGGCCAATGCTGTTGATTGTTCTTGGGCCGTGGTTCTGCAGTTGTTGAGGCAGCCATGCTGAACGGTTCAGCATTTAGTGAACAGAGGCCCGAGTCTAGCTTGTGCAGAGTTAGCAAGGCAGTATTTTATCACCTGTAGCTTGCGTGGAGAAGCTTGCCTGCCAGGTCCTAGTGGGGCCTGGGATTCCTCCATGAGTGCGAACAGAGAGGCTGAATATCCATCCAAGAACAAGTTTATCTTGCCTTGGGACTGATCACATTTCAGACCAGACCAGACCAGACCAGTACAGTACAGTGTAGCCACAGTGTAGCCCCGGTGAATTGTGGATTATTGTCTATCCACAGAGGAATTACGGGATGGAAACCCTCCCTTGGGATAAGGGAGTGTTCCTACCTAAGCTTCTAACCACCTCTGCTTACATCAGGGAAGCTGAGAGGGGCTTCCCTTCAGCGACCCACATCAACCAATCTCCACAGAGTACTCACTGTGAATGGAGGGGCTGTTTCCATTCCAGGGATGACTTTACTGGTCACTTAGAACTGGCAGAGGCTGGCTTTGCTCTCTCTTCCTGAGCAATGGCTGGTGGTGCTGCACCGATCAGCCAGCAGTGGGCAGCACTTCCTTTGCCTTTGTCAATAGCTGCCTGGCCTGGCCTCACATCCAGGCCTGGAAGAGAGTGATAAGACTTAGGGAGGTGAGCCCCAGCAAGTATCGACAGAAGAGATCTGCATACTTACTCTGTGAAGGAGAAGTGGGTTTGGCTATGGAGGTGGAACCTGGGGCTTGAGTGTAACGAACGCAGACATCGTAGCCTTTGAAGTGGATCTGGGTTCATATCACACCAGTCACGTGTGGACTGGTTCTTCTGTCCCTCAGTTATCTGGTCTGTAAAGTGGGAGATCATGACACTTTTGTGGGAACCAGCACCTGGACAACTCCGACTTGGATTTCCTTAGCTAGATTCTGTGACCTTGTGGGTGACGGTGTTGGTGCAAAGTGTCTGTTGGTCACGTAGCCAACTGAGGAACATGACTAATGACAGAGTCGAAGGCAGCTAATTTATGCAGTAAATTTCTTCTCCACACTCACTAGCTAGGTCCTCTGCATTCTGAGGGGCTCCTCTCAGAGACAGAGTCTGGTGGGCAAGCTGGAAGGTATATTATTACACTATAGCTGTCCTGAGACCTGCGAAGAGGTGGCAAAGTGATAAGTATCCTGTCTAAGCTTCCAGTGTCCATGACAGTTGTCTCTTTGATACTGGGTTGGGGGGGGGGGGTTCAGGGACACTCAGGAGGGCTTATTTACCTTAAAACACGGAAGATACTTTGGGAGAAACCGGCATGTGTTTCTAACTTCCAAGCAGCTCTTAGTAACCCCACTACAGTCACATGTTCTGGTTCCTGTCAAAGTCCCCACCTCCAGTCATTCTCTACCCTAGGGAGAAGCAAGAATGAGGGAGGCTTTGAACCATCCTGCTCAAGGGACTTCAATTTACCTCCAGGGTCAATGGGGGGACCTTTAGGGTGTGTGTAGGGCCCTAAAGTAATTGTCCAAGATAACTAAATGTCCTTAATAGTGATTGCCAGGTTTACATCTAGAGAGGAAGACTTGCATCATGGTGGGCCCCAGCATCACGGATCGTATCTGGGGGTGGTGGTGAATAGAGCTTGTATGTGCTTGCTTTAGGGATCCATGAAGCAGAGGTTGCGTGGGTGTCCCCTTGAGGTGGACCCTGTGGAACAGCCCACCAGCTGTCCCCATGCTCTTAGAGGTGAGCAGTGGTTTCACCCTCACAGGGATGGAGGCTGTGAATGAACAACTGGCTGCGTCTGCTTGCCATGGGGACATTAAGTGTCCTTGGCCATTGGAGGAGTGTCACTAGAAAGGAGACTTGCTGCCACTCTCTGCAGGCACAATGGACACTTGAGTCTTCCACACCCTGATGCCTGTCTTCCGTTCATCAGTTGGTGGGGGGAGAGGCCTCCTCTTCACAGAGCCTACAGTTGGGCTAGCCTGACTAGCATCAAGCTCGTTGTCAAGTTGAGGAAGCCAGGCCCCCCTCAACGGCAGCCAAGACACTAGCCTTCCTGGCTCGCACCCTACCACCGGTTGACCTCGGAATGACCCATTCTTTCTCACTTTTTTTCTGGGCTGTGAAGAAAAGGCAGGGCTGTTTTCCCTGTGGTGACAGTTGTCCCAGCCCAAGTATTGATCCTGTGGAGGATGGCACAGGCTAGTCTCCATAGGAACAAACAACCTGAAGCCTGGCAGCCCTGATGTTTCTCTCTGTCCGTATTCATGCCACCTCGCCACAGGGGCAAACACGGAATCGCGATGATTCAGGTTTGATTTGGTTTTTTATCAGCTCATTACCAACGACGCTATTTAATCCTGGTTGCGCAATAATCCTTCCCCCTGTGTATGAACGAGTATGTATTATGCGTGATTCAAAGCCCCTTGGTGCTATGAGTGAAAAGACTCTGCATAGGGCAGAAATAATTTGCAAGACCAACTTGGGGTAGAGTATTCTCAAATGAACGCCAGTGGGTCCCACAGCTTTTACAGGGCCAGGCGGGCAGTGCTGGCGAAGGGCTGCGTGACAAAAGGCCTTGGCTGGGTGCATTATAATTTGCTCTAGTCAGTTCCAAAGTACTCGAATTTTCCAACGATGAGAGGGAGATACCGATGGCACAGGACGTGGGCATTGTGCTTAGGATAAATACCCACACAATGGCGAGGTGAAGCATTTCGGATGTCTTGTTGGGGAGAACGTAATTAAAAGTACTTTTGAGAAGGCTTTGAAGTCTGGGGCTCACCGTTTTTATAGAAAGGTAGTGTTCCCATCAGTTGCTCTGCCCGTCGTAGAACACTAGCAAATTGGGAAAGTTGTGGAGGCAGAATCAATTAGATTCCACTCAGAGGGATGGTGTCCTCTCTATCTTGGTAGTGGATCAGTGCCAGTCTTGGTGGTGGGGACGGTGGACCTTGAGGGGTGCTGGCCATCCTCACAGCAACCAGTGTACATGGTGGGGAGGCCTCAGAGCACCCCAGGATCAGCCCAGGCCTATCCCTGCTTGACTACCCTAAGGTGAGATGCCTCATTCCTCAGAGCCTTGTGACCCTTGCAGGTTGGCCAGTAGTAACTCTCAGGTGCACGGCCATGTAAGTGGTACCAACCCCAACTGAAAGTGTTGGAAGTGGTTCAGTGTTGTGTAGGTGACCTGTGTCTGACTGGAGTTGGAGTTGGAGGCTTGCCTCTTTCTCTCTCAGGGGAGTGGCTGCAGAGTAAGCTCCATTTCATATCTATTTTTCTCATTAGCCTCCTTTCTGAATTTCATGGCCAGGGAGAGCCTGTGCTTACACCATGCCTGTTAAGCTTCTGTCAGCAATCTCATGTCTGTTCTGTATCCCCAGATTTAACTCGGTCCTTACCCAGTGTGTCCTCTTCCTTAGCATCCTGGAGTCTGAGAGCCACTGTGGTAGAAAGGGGTGGCTGTAGGCAAGCAGGAAGTAGGTTCCAGAACAAGGTAGGACAGAGCAAAAGGGACAAGCCAGGGCAGCTGGATAGTGAATTTGGTAGCTGGGCAGGGGACTGGGTGAAGCTGCACCAACCTCTGGTGTTTGTAGTGACTTTGTGGTTGGCCATGGGTGTCTGACATGGCACTAGTCCAGGCCTGGGGAGCAGCAGCTAGGAGTGTAGTCAGATTGCAGGTGTAGGTGACTGAGCTGGGTAGCTGTCTTTCCATCCTGTTCCTTGTCCTCTGGTGTTTTTATTCTACAAATGCTCCGAGGCCACCCTGTGCCTTTACTTCCTTGCATTGGTTAGTAAGTATGTGTTCATTTACCACACTGTCACAATCAATTGATTTATTAAAACTTATCATTCCCATCATTGATAGAGTATCCTCTTAGAACCCCTCTAAAAGGTTGTAGAGGTATTCCCCGGGGTGTGCTGGGAGAAGACGCTAGTACAAAAAATTAAAATAGATGATAGGACTAAGACACTACACATCACCTGATGGTGCAGGAGAACCAGCTCTCTGTTCTCTGAGCTTCACACATGGCATCGTGGTGGCTCCATCTCCATTTCTCCTCAGCAGCACTTGAGTGTCATAAATCACACATATTTAATTATAACCACAGATATATAATATATTATACACTATATAGAAAGGGCCCATCAAAAATTTTAAAAATGACAATGGAAAAAGGCATTTCTATGAACCTAGAGAAGACAACTCACCTTGGCACACATCCTTCTGATTCTATTTGCACATGTAAATCCTGAAGCGCATTATAGTAAACATTTTTCATACAACTGTTTTTTTACCTTAATCTTGGTAACTGTTAAGTGATAGAACTTCAGAGGAAAACGTACAGACTTTATGAATAAATTGAAAAGAAAACCGGCTGAAAAAGAACCGAAGAGTTTTCTTTGTTCTGAGAAAATTAGAGAGACTGAATTAGGTCACAAAAAAGAATAGAAGGAAAGAAATGAAAAATATGAGAAATCAATAAAAATAAAAAAATGATAGATACAGTCATCAAGTCCAAAAATTGACACTTTGAAATTTTTGTCTTTATAGTTAAGAAAGGTAAAGGAAGACCCTAAGAGGCTGGTAAAGGAAACAGAGAAGGCAGGAGCAGCTAATGCCCAGAATGGAATGCAGTGTGATCTCACAGACATTAACAGCGGGACTGTTTGAATTTTACACAGGTTAAGCACAAGAAGGGGATTTTGTGACAGCTTTATGCTGAAAACATAAAAACTAGAGGAAATAGATAAATTTCTCAGAAATATGACTTCCCAAAACTGACACAAGAGGAGATAGAAAATCTGAAGTCTTTTCCCACACTGAGAAATGAACTTGGGAAATTAGAATCCTTTCTCCAAAGAAAACTCCATATCTGTGAATGCTATCAACCCTGAAGTCTGAATAAAATCAGTGTGTTTTAATGACATAATAATTATATACAGGGTTATATAACTAGAGGATAGTCAAAGTGTATAGGGATCTCTCTGTTGTTTCTTATAAGGTTATGAATAAATAAGTACTTCAATGGAAAATTCAATTAGAATCATTTAGTTAAATCCAACATGACAATAAAATGAAAGAGAAAGGTGATTATCTCAACAGATAGAGAAAAGTACTTAATGCCCATTTATAGCCACACATCAAAAAAAAAAAAAATCTTAACATGCCAACCAAGTCTTATAATTAGGCCTTACCATTTATTTCACATGATTCTCTGTGTGTGTATGTATATGCACAATCATGTACATGGGCACATGTATGATGGTATATGTGCATACATGTGGCTGAGTGTGGAAGCCTGAGGTTGGGACTCTTCCTTCTCTACATTGTTCATTGAGGCAGGGTTGCTCAGTTGAACCCAGAGCTGATGATATGGCCAGCCTAGCTGGGTAGCTTGCTCTCTCTCTCTCTCTCTCTCTCTCTCTCTCTCTGTGTGTGTGTGTGTGTGTGTGTGTGTGTGTGTGAGAGAGAGAGAGAGAGAGAGAGAGAGAGAGAGAGAGATGTGTGAAGTAAGATGGATGTGTCGGTGGGGCAGATCCTTGCTGTCAACTGTTGAGCGCTAGAGTAACAGTTGGCTGCTATGCCATGTTGGTATTGACATGGGCTTTGGGGATCCAAACTCTGTTACTCATGCCTGGATGCCAAGCATGCTCCCTGCTGAAGCATCTCCCTCATCCCCAAATGGGTTTAAACGTGATAAAGTAAGTTCATAAAACTTACTCTGACTTTTGTGTTGGCTAGCCACGTGCCAAATGCTCTTCAGTGCAAGTTTGAGATTAATATTGTCTATTGTGACTTCTATTCAACATCATAAAGAAAGGGCCAGTGCAGTGCAATGAAGCGAGAAAAAAATAATAAAAATAACGACAGTTGCAAATAGATCAAACCTATTTAAAGAGGCTATGATTGTGAACATAAAGAATTACAGGTGATACTTAAAATTTGATTGGAAGTTAACATTTCTGGATATAAAATTAATGTAGAATCTCCGTTTTTGTTCTATATATCATCAACGAGTTGGTTTTAAAGTCTCAAAAAATAAAATTCGTAATGTAGAGACATATACTTAAAAGTAAATATTAGGAAGGGTGTGTAAGATCTACAGAGCCACTCACTGGTAAATTCATTGAAGTGCAATTCATAATACCAAGATATAAAGTCAGCATAGCTGCCCACCAGCAGATGGGGGGATAAAGAGAATATGCTATTCTCTTTGTGTATATACAATGTGGATATACAGTGGAATTTTATTGAGGTGTAAAGGACAAATTTATACCACTTTCAGGAAAGCAGATGAAACCAGAGATATGCCTGTTAAAACAAACTGGACTCAGAAAGACAGATGCCACCTATTCTCTTCCATAGACACAGTCTGGGACAATTTGCAGCGAGATGGGGGCCAGCAGGAGGGGCACAGGACCTAGGAAAGTGGGTCTGAATGAGCAAAGCTCACTGATACACTTAGAGAAAACACCACAGTGGAACACGGTACTGCCTTGTGCACTGAAAGATAATTAAAACGTGTGAGATCCCCATGCATGAAGAACAAAGCATCATGAGAAAATTTAAAAGTCTAAGCTTCATGCTGGGAGACATAACGTTCATGGGCTGGAAAATTCAGTAATGCAAAGATGTCAGTTCTCAAATGAATATGTAGATTAGATATAATGTACATTAACTATCAGGTGTTTTGGTAGAAATAGACAAATTACCTCTAAGTTTGTTTTGAAATGCAAATGGTCAAGCCTATATGACACTTTTGGAGAGAAACAAGGAGGGTAGGGCCGCTTTATGGACATAAAGACCCTGTGAGTTCCTGGGATGGAAGGGAGGCATTGGTGTTTCTTGTTCTAACGAGACTCTTAGTGCTATTGATTGGAGTGGGGTGTTCCTAAGGAACTTGCTGTGCCCATGAATACTTATTTTAGTTTTTCACTGTTATTTTTGAATGTTTGTTTTGACAACACAGAGTAGAGTCCTGCAGAGTAGCAGGCAAAGGAGTCTTTTTTAAATGAATGGTCCTGGACCATTGTGTCAATTGTATATTCATAAAAAAAAAAAAACTTAAGTCATTAACAAAAGTTAATTTTAGGTGAACTGGTACACATGAATCTACTACATAAAATAACTAGACTTGCAAAAGATATTGGCAAGAAGAGTCCCATAGCCTTGAAGCAGTTGAAGAGTTTACTCACAAGACACAGTGAGCCTTATATGCCCATGGAAAAACTGATTAGCAAAGTGATCCTAACATTAAGAGTGTATGCTCATCAAAAACCCATTATGACAGCTGTATTTATGGCTCATCTATCCATATAAGTTTCCCCTGGACACTATAAACTCCAAGACATCTAGAGTTGGTAATAAAGAGATGACCCAGTGGGCATGGGGCCAACCAGCTTCCCAGGCACATTATACAGATGGTAGCAGGTGGATCTCAGCCTAAGGAAAGCTGTGCCACTCCAGAAGTCACTAGGGGAAAGAAATTCAAGCACCCCTGTGAGGAGTGAAATTATAATCCTAGCTACCCTGTATAAAAGACACACAATTCAGGTATTTTATTTGCAAGCCATAAGCCTAGATTGGGCAGATTTAGAGCTAGACTATCTTTTCCCGAAGCTACTAAAATCCCTTGTTACTTGCTGTTTCTCTTTGCCACATGGTCATGGCTCATCTCTTCTCATGGCAGCCTCCTCCACCTCTGTCTTCTCTCTACCTGTAACCCCCTTACTCAAACCCCAAGTCCCATCTTTCTCCCTCTATTGCCCAACCACAGGCTCTGGTCTTTCATTGACCAGTTAATTGCTCCTTGGGGAGAAAGGTTCACATAGCATCACTTGGTGTATACGAGGATCTGCTCATCAGGGGCAATCATGTCTTCAGAAACCAGTATTTAGCATTAGAATACAAGCAGTCTCAGACCAACTCATATATTCCTGTGAAACTGGCTCCCACTCCAGGGCAAGGACATCGAGAACAGCTCATCACTCTGAGTGTGGAGATGATGTGGAATAGTGAGAGTCTGTCTGTGCGGATGGGGGTGGGGTGGGTAGCCATGGCAATAAGCCATAGAACAGCCAGGCACCTTGGCAGATGCTCTGCCAGGAGAGCAGTGGCCCTCTCAGGTGCCTCCCTAAAAGGTCTGTACACATGTACATACACATAGGGAGATCTTCACACAGCAACATCATGCACAGAGGTGCCTCTAACTTAAGGGCAAAGACAGATTCTCCTTAACTGTGAAATAAAGGCTCTGTTGCAGTGTCTGCACAGCAATCCTGTTCCACCATGATGGCAGATGGACGCTGCTGTAGAAGAGAAGCTGAAGAGACTCAGTTGCAATGTGGATGAGAAGAAGCCAGGCAGAAGAGTGCATGTGCTCACATCTCGGGTGTGTCTCCTCTGGGCTGCCTTCTCAGGTGGGATATACAGGATCTGAAGGAGCTGGTCCAGCTGGTGCATGGGGAGTTCTTTTCTGTACTGGTCAGCATTCAATAAACACAAGGGGGTTTACCCCCTCTAAGGTATTTGCATTTTGATAACAGGTCATGGGAAAATTTCTCTTTCAAAAGAACAATGATATTTCTGACAGATGAAGGAATAGTGTTAATGGACCACTGAAGGTCTATCATCTACATACCTATTATCAATTACCTACCTGTCAATCATCCATCCATCTGTTTGTCTATCTTTCTACCTAATCTATCATCTATTCTACCTATCAATCTACATGTTTATCATCTATCAACTGTCCATCCATCTGTCTATCACCTATGCACCCATGTATCTAGCTTCTATTCTCTCTCTCTCATCTATCATCATCTATTCATTATCTACCTATCAATCATCTATATATTTATCATCTATCAACTGTCCATCCATTTGTCTATCATCTGTATATAGCTTCTATTATCTATCTATCTATCTATCTATCTATCTATCTATCTATCTATCCATTCCTCCATCCTCCATTTATCTATTGTATTCATATAGCCATGCATCTCTAGTGTCTTTGCTAGGAAATACTGAATTTACTTGAATTGACATTTGATTCCATAGCCTAAGAACTGCTAACATACCTTCATGTCTCTGTCTGCAGTGGAGGCTGGGCACACAGGCAGTCAGTTTCTCCCCTTCTCTTATACTTGGGTGTAACTATGTCTGTTCTGGGAATGAGCTGCAGACATGTTCGCACCACTGTGGGTCTGTCTCAGAAAGTCTTCCTCATCCTACTCATCCGCAAGCAGTGTGTGATGTCTAGGGTGACCTTGGACAGTTCTGGGTGCAGGCCCCTGAACATGTCTACAACTTAAATGGCAGGGAAATATTTATTGAATGACACTTTGGGAGTTTATTGGTAACAGTGGAGTTCTTTTAGTTTGTATGCTATTTATCCAGTGCTGAAGGCCCACTGGTCTGAGGTCTGGAGACATGGTCAGAATCTTACTCTTTCGATCCTCTCCATCCACCAGAGCTTGGGGAACAGAGGGCAGATACCTAGACATTGTGTCCATGCAAAGACTGAGAGAACACAAGGCAGGCTTATGTAACAGAGTTGCTGGGTGGGGCATGACCACCAAGCTGGCAGGTTTTGAGCCAGGAGCAGACAGCATCTTGGGTGTGGCAGAGGCAGCTCATCTTCTGCAGCAGCATCCCGGGGCACAGGTACAGCCTGGCACAGATGGCCATGTGGGTAGCTAGCAAAGATCACAGGCAAACATCACCTTTGCTGTCTGGGATAAAGGCAGCTTTGGACTAACGTGGGCTCTGGCTCAGACATTTAACCTCTGGCTTATATAAGTCAGGATGCTCAGAGAACCCTGTGCCCAGTGGGAGCTAGAGCGCAACCCTCCAGCTGTTCATGTTGTTCTGAGTATTGTGCCAGGATGGAGACAGCAGCTTGCTAGTCTATCTTCTGGGTGAATGGTACCACTCCTCACCTCCTGAACAGTCCAGTGTCCATCATGGCTGAGGCCCCATGGATCTCTTGTCCTCAGAGTGACAGGAACTCGGTGATTGAAGGAGCAGTCTGGAGTCTCCCCCAGATCTTTCATGGATGAGGAAGAAAGCAAGAACCTAGACCATCCAAAGCTCCACCCATGCCTACTATGGTCTAGTCAGACTCGGTGTCTCAAGACTTGTGTCTCTCACAGGCTGGCTTCTCTGAGTCCCGCTGCTTAGTGGAGATGCCCTCACATCTATTCAAGGTGCTCTCCTAGGGAGCAGCCTCAGGTCCATCCTACAGAGCTTAGGAATGAGGTCCAGCTGGGGACTGTGGTTCCTGCGTCAGCCCTTCCTGGTGCAGCTGGGGTGTCTTTTGGCAGGAAGAGGATGTTTGCATAGAGTGTAGTGAGTAAACAGACAACAGGATCCGAACACCTGCCCCAGTGTCCTTCTGCATTTGCTTGGCTGATTTACTGGTTTGGTCCCTGCTGCAGCTTCCGGATGTGGCATGAAGCCCAAGGCTGTACAGGCTAGAGGCACCTGCCACCAGCCCTCCGAGGAAGTAGGGACACTGGGGCTGAGTGTGTACATCTGTGTGAACATGCTGTGTATATTTATACATCTGTTTTTATGTTCATCTCTGTGCACATGTCTGCAGTGAGTGCTATGTGCATACCTGGGTATGTATGTGTATTTGGCATAGTTTGTATGTGTGTATGTGTGAGTTTATGAGTGTCACATGTAGTTGCACATGCAACCTGCACACAAGCATGCAAAGTATTTGGTCTTCTGTGGGCATGTGTGCTTGTATGTGTGGGGATGTTTGTATGTGTGTAACTGCACTGGCTTAAGTTGAACTCAACCCTTCCCTTGGCCCAAAGTACGACCCTCCTCATAGCATGCTGTCTGGTCTGTAAGGTTGAGTCTTGAGGACAGGATGGAGGCAGGGCTCCAGAGACAAGGCCATGGTATTTAAGAGTGCGGTATATATAGCAGTGTCCTGGATCCCATTCCCCAAATGGCTCCCTACCAGTGAAATAGTTTTGAATGATTTGAGATGAAGGGATGGCGGTATCTGCAGAGGGTCTCCAAGTTCTATGAGGCTACAAAGGGACAGCTCTAGAGGTCCTCTAGCCTCTGGATGGGTGTTCCCACCCCCATGCTAGTAGAGATCTGGCTGTAGCAGTTCTGCTGGGCAGAGCTTGCATTTGCTGCTTGGAAACTCCTAAATGATGGGTGGGGGTACCCTGCTGGGTAGTCACAAATTTTCCACCCGGCTTGCTTCACTTCCCAATCCACAGCCCAGCATGCTAAGGCAGAAACATATGACCATGAAAATACTGCGAGTCTGTAGAGCTAGCTTACTTCGTATGTAAATGGTCCTGGCTTTGTTCCCAGCACCCAAACAGAAACAAAATTGAAAGAAAAAAAAGGAAAAAATTCCCATCTTTATAGAGCTGACAGAGCAGGCTGGGATACCAAGTTTGAGTCAGTTGGAGTCCTTGCTCTATACAACTAAAATTGGATGTCTAGTTACTTTTAAATCGTCAAGTTCCTACTCTTTGGGCTAACAAGAGAAAGAGTAATTTCTCAGCTTGTTTTTTTTCTTCTTCCAAGTAGAGGAACTGAGTGAAATGTCTCAGGCAATGAGTCAAATCATCTAACAATAAAAACAGGGTGTGGTGAAGGACCCTGGGTTCCCTTATGTCCATGAGGAGGGCCCTGACTAACCAATGAGCTGCATCCCGGCACCCCCATTGGTATCCTAGGTGATTACAGAGAAATGGATTCAGGAGAGCTGACTCATGCTCTTCACGGGGCTCTGACAGCTGATGGTTCCTGGTGACACTAGTGGCATAAGCCTGACCTCTCGGACCAGCCTCCGGGGTTGCCCAGAGCTTGTCTGTACCTTCATCCACATGACATTTTACTAATGTTCTTGACTACTGGGCCACCCAGCAACATCTTGAACATCACCTAGAAGGCGATGTAGCCCATGGGAAGATCTAGAAGACAGTTAGGCTGCAACCGAGCCTCCAAGGAAACAGATGGGCTAAGGAACCTATGTCAGCAAACAGGTATTCCTGAGAAGGGCTGTTTCAGGTGCTTCGAGCTGCATGTTTTGTTCCGGAGTCACCTGGTTTCCCAAAACGTAGTGAGACAGCTGGCAGGTGGTTCCAGGCTACGGCTGTTCACTCTGCTTCCCTCACAGTAAATGCTGAAGGTTTCAGGTATATCATGACCCTCTTACCTCAGTGGCTTAGGTCCTACGATGATGAAAAAGAGCATAGCCTTGGCACAGTTACCCTGAGATCACCCATCACAGTGTCTGCCTCAGTCGTGGATGCTGAGAGAAAGCCTCAGGAGTAGATTTCTGAAACTTATCATTTCCGAACAGGGGCGTTTGCCAAGCGTCGGCTGGTCTCTGGGGGGCATTTTGTGAGGAATGCTGGGATACTAGGCAGAGGTTTGGGAACTGGGATCTACTTCTTCACAAGTGCAGGCTGGGTGAAGAGCCACCCGAGAGCTCTAATTCCACTCCAATCAGATGCAATTCCATAGTATACTCCCTTAATGAGGGCTAATGACATTAATTACTGCCCCCTTCACTTAGAAGCATGCTCAAGAGGAGCTAATTGCTACGTAATGGCCCAGGAATAACTGAGACCCTGGCAGAACTGCAGAGGACTGTGTCCCCCTTTCTCACCCGCTCCCCTCCACCCTACTCCTGGCCCCACTTTGCTTCCTCTCCTCACAAGATGCTTCCATGCCTCCTGGGCTCACTGTCATGGAGAGCCCAGTCGGGGTCTTAAGTGTGATTGCAGGTAAGTCTATCGCGTTTAACAACTGCAACTTCTCTGTGGAATACGGTAGGGCAGACTTCCCACAAGGCCTGAGTGACAGACAGATCTCTCCTCTGTCCCCCTAACCCCTGCAGAAGGGTACAGTTGCAGAATCCAAAGAAAGCATAGGTGACTGGGCCCAGAAGTTTCTCTTTTAAGATTTTTCTGGGACAACCGCACTCTCTGGTATACACAGACCCTGTCCAAGGCTTGAGGGGCAGCGAGGGTCTCTGCGTCTGCCCATGTGTGCTGCCCCCTCCACGTGCAGACACGGGCTGGAGGATGTGGAGCTGTTCGTCTTCCTGTGTGTCAGGCCACGATGCTGAGTCTTGGAGAACTTGGATGTCTGGCCCAGCCTGTTAGTGGGAGGGAGGGACACATGGTGACTCTGTGTTGTATCCCAAACTGTTAGATGGGGTATCCTTAGCACTGAAATCACCCCTCTTGGTAATCTCTTTCTGTAACTAGGCCCCTCAACACTATTTTAAAGTGTTGTTTCCTACCAAATAGCATGTCATGTTTTTGCAAAGTTTGAATATCTGTTGATCCCTTACTTCATCTAGCCTCAAATATTTTATTTACCTCTCTATAGTTCCTCATCTGGGTTTTTATTATATTTGCACTCACCCTATTTTTATTTTCTAAAAAATTGTTATTTTTAATTATGTGTGTGCATGTGTGGTTTTGTGTAGGTATACACAGGTGAGTGTGGGTGCCTTCAGAGGCTAGAGTGGGCGGTATTACCTGGAGTTGGGGTTAGGGATATTTGTGAGCTTTGGAGTGCTGGGAACCTCACCCAGGACGTGTGCAAGTACATACACACTGCCATCCATCTCTGCAGTCCCAACTCCATTTTCTATGTCGTTGTTTTTGCCAAGTCTTTGGCCTACAGAGGTCAGGTAGCTTCTAGGAGCTGGTCATCTCAGGGGTCCAATTATCAGCGGGGACCACTGCAGTTCCCGAGCCTCACCTAAACGTTAGGAGACTGGCAGACTTTGCTTAGCTCCAGTGACCAAATTACAGAGTCAGCTCAAGGATAATAGCTTTATTTCATTACGTGATGTTCACGACTACAGCAAATAACTTATTAAAATATGCGCAACAAAATATACAATGCATATGGGTTAATAAAGAGCTAGTGTACCAACAATACAATTACGGTGCTCTTGCCATGGGAGAACCCTCCCTTTATGGTGTAATCTTGGTGCTAACTAATACCGGCAAGTGTGATAGCTGGGCAGAGTGCGGGGCGGGCACACGGGAAGCCAACTTGATATAGACAGACTTTGCATGAGTTAAGGGACAGTGGCAAGTAATGGTTAAGGCTGTAAGGGACATCTTGCTTGGTGTGCAGTCTCCTGAAGGTTAACAGAACACGGTGGTCAGGGTACAGTGCCTTGGAGTGGCTGCTCGCCGCTTAGCTTCTCTGAGGGCTTCCCCAGGTGGGCAGGGGTGAGCCTCTCCCTGACAAGCTGGGGCCGACACCATCTCAAAGATGCTTGGGGTAGCTGCTGAGGAAGACATTACTTCTTCTTTTTGCCACTTTTTCCTTTCTTTCCTTTGTCCTTTCCCTTTTCTTTGTTGCTACCAACTGTTAGTGACAAGAGTCGCTTTTTCCCCAGAGGGGTTTTGGCGTACCAGTTCTGGAATGGAAAGATGTTTAGGAAATGATCAGATCATATGAAAACGCTGAGATAGTCCTGGGGGTAAAGATGCGACTGCTAGGAAGGGGATGGCCACTGGTGTTAGACTCTGGGCATTTGAGGTGTGCTCAGTCCATTCCTAGCTTGGATTTCTGTGACTTGAAAGGTGTCCTCTGGCAGTTAGTGGTTTTAGAGAACCACATACCAACCCCTGTGCACAGTCTTGCCTAGTTAAGATAGCCTGAGGGTGTGGCCTTCCTTGGTAATGTGCTTGGCTTCTGGTTCACATATGGCCAGCCATTAGTAGCTCAATTGGTAGACACTTGTGACCATAGGAGGCCTCAACATCCTCTGAGGGAGGTGATGTAGAAAACATAGCACTGTTAATACTTTATTTAAAATCCGAGAAACCTTTCAGTTTATAACCTTACAGGTAATCTCAGCGAATGATTGTACCGGATGCTAGTTAGTAGCTTTCTTACAACTCAGTTAACAAAGATTTGTCTTTGTCCCTCTCTCTCCTCTCTCCCCTCTCCCCCCTCCCCTCTCCACTCTCCTCTCTCCCCCTCTTCTCTCCTCCTCCCCCTCTCCTTCCCTCTCTCCTTTCCTCCCCTCTCCTCTCCTCTCTCCTCCACTCTTCCCTCCTCTCTCTCTCTCTCTCTCTCTCTCTCTCTCTCTCTCTCTGTGCACGCGCGCACAGGTACTTGAGGAGGCCAGAAGAGGGCATCAGATGCCCTGGAGCTGGAATAGTAGCAGTTGTACATCCCTTGATGTGGATGCTGGGAGCCAAACTCGGCAGTTTAACTTGCTGTTACCAAGTTATTCAAATGACCTTGTTTCCTGGTGCCAGTTTAGCTGGATATAAATACTAGCTAGATGATCATTTCTCCCCCTGCACTCTGAAGGTATAAGTTACTGTTTTCTAGTGTCTCATGATGTCAAAGAGATGTGTGATTGCCCATGCTGTTTCTTTGGGGAAATTTGATAGCTTTTAAGCTTAGTTTGTTATCTTATGCTTAGACTTGTAATAATTGACAAAAATGGATTTTCTCCTAGTTGTTTAACTGGCTACTTGGAATTTATTTTAATCTGATACCTCATGCTTTTAATTTGGGAAAATTCTCTGCAAGTATTACTTTAGACTTACCTTGTGTTCTCATCTTCTGGGAATTCTGTTAATTAAAGGTCAATGCCTTTCAACTTGTCTTCTGTAGGTTTTAATTTTATTTTTACAGATTTTATCTGTTTTGTTTTTTCTGTGATGCCTTCTTGGGGGAACTCCCTAGGGCCAATTTCCAGTTCTGTGGTTTGCTCTTTGACCTTACATAGTCTAGAGTTCACACTTCTCTTAGTTTTAATTTAATTAACTACTATTTAATTAACTACTATCTTTTCATTTACAAGTTTTGTTTTGTCGTTTTAAAAGATAATTACCTTATTTAATTTAGTATTTTTTTATGTTTCAAGAGTTCATTTCTAGTGGAAGTTATATTTTCACTTATTTTCTTGAACATGAAATTATATGTATTCAAAGCATTTTTATTCTTTTTTTGCAATTTAAAAATTATGTCTTGAGGCTGTAACATGTTTATACCACTTACCCCTCCTTTTTCCTAGCTCCAAACCTTCCCACATACCTTTTGCAAATTTCTCAAATCACTACTCAGAGCTGCATACTTGGGATGTCACAGTTGTGGGATGGTTGCACTGGTTTAGGTCATGGCATGGGTAGGGCTGTGTGCCTCCCGCAGTCCCCAGAGGAGAGGCTGCTCTCTGGCCTGCCGCAGCTTCTGGTTGGTGGTCCCCTGCCCATCCACAGGCTAATGACTTTGGGTTACTTGAGATGCCAGTGAGTGTCCCTTCAATTGTGCCCCCTCCCCAATTCTCTCTCTTAAGCTCCTCATCTCCTTTCAGGGTTCTATTGGACTAGAATAGTTCAGGCTTAGGCTGAGGATCCTAGGGTCAGTCAGCAGCAAATTTACTCTCCCTTTGCCTCCCAAGCTCGGAATGTTCAGAGGGAGCTATGAGCTCAGGAGATACATTCTCAGAAGCCCATTTAAGGGAGATTTATGGCCCAGTTGCTGTACCATGTCAGCAATGGTCCTCACAGCATCCAGAAGTGTGATGACATCATTCCACCTGCCCAACTCTTCACTACACGTGTCACTAACACATCTATGGAAGATCTACTTGGGGTTAGGCCCTGTGTCTGGTGCCACACTATGATTGGGGAATAGGGTGATAGTGGGAAATGATTCAGTTTCTTTAGAGATGAACAGAATGATTAAATCCATCAAGAACGGGGGTGAGGAGGATATGCATTTGTGCCTAGAGTCACAGTCAGTCCTAGAGTCACAGTCAGTCCTAGAGTCAGTCAGTCCTAGAGTCACAGTCAGTTCTCAGGGTGAGGAGGAGGATATGCATTTGTGCCTAGAGTCACAGTCAGTCCTCAGGGTGAGGAGGAGGATATGCATCTGTGCCTAGAGTCACAGTCAGTCCTAGAGTCACAGTCAGTCCTAGAGTCACAGTCAGTCCTAGAGTCACAGTCAGTCCTAGAGTCACAGTCAGTCCTAGAGTCACAGTCAGTCCTAGAGTCACAGTCAGTCAGTCCTAGAGTCACAGTCAGTCAGTCCTAGAGTCACAGTCAGTCCTAGAGTCACAGTCAGTCCTAGAGTCACAGTCAGTCCTAGAGTCACAGTCAGTCCTCACACAGGAGGAGGAGGTTTTGCTTTTGGCAGGCAGGGTTGGAGGCTGAAACTGTGTATTCTAGACCCCACGCTCCCAGTTCTAAAATCAGTGGCTGTCAAGCCACCCCTTAACCCCACAATTTAGCTGTTACTCTGCACAGCCACAGATCAGCCTAGAACACATGCACTCTACCTTCTAGGTGCAAATAAAATCCACAAGGCAAGTAAATGCCTGGGGGTGCAAAAGACTCTGCGACCTGGGAAAGGTGAATTTCAAATTTCACCCTAAGGGGCAGGACTCAAATCCATGGAGGCCAAAAAAATGGAGGAGAGGGGAGGTCACAGGACAAGCGTTTGCCGAGGATTTGGCTGGCAGGGTGTTCTGTTACCTTAAAACTCTCTTCCTCCTCTCGGTACACAGGGTTCATGCTGCTCATCATGCTGATAAACTCGATGGCAGTGAGTGGCTTGTGAGCCTGCTGCCGGAGTCTGCGCTCCGTGAGCACATCTTTGATCACTTGCACGATCTGTCCTTGTGTGAAGCCGTCAGTGACTTTAGATAGGCAACTGATGTTCAAGGAATTGGTGAGCTCACCTCCGTTGCGTAGGATGATTTCTTTCCACAGAACTGTCACATCCAAGAGAGCAGGGGTGGGGGTGGGGGTGGGGGTGGGGAGACAGAGAACAAAATTATGGTAGAGCCAGGCGTGTTAGCCAGGCTCTCCATTCAAAACCCAGTCTCAGAGAGAGGGACTCTCAGAGAAACCCATGCTGTCTGGTTTGCAATTCAAATGAGCGGACAGTTGAATCAGTTCGATGCATCTCCTCTGGAGGCTTTTTCAGCTCGGGGATGCATACTGGAGACCCTCAAATCTCTTGTAAATTCACAAAGAAAAACGAAACTTGTGTGGTTTTTAAAGTGAAAGTGGCAACTTTCAAGATGGGAGATTGACCCCGGGTGTGGGTGGCTTCACCGCCTCCTTGGAGTGTTGTGTTTGCCCCTGAGTTTGGATAAGTGGGAGATGAATGACATTCTCCTTTTAATTATAAGGTTCATTTCTTGTATTATTGTTGTAACTGGAATAAGAATATAATTTCCCATTTTTCTATTAGCTGGTGCCAGGCTCCACATAGTAACCCACACACAGGACCAAGTCGAGCAAGCGGACTTTCTGCTTTGCTGTCCCCCTGACGGCTGTCAGCATGCAGGCTGACTGCATCGGATGGGTGCTGGGGTGGGGAGAACCGTTCTGTTAGAGGCACTTCCTGCCCACGAGGAAAGGATGCCTTTTCAACCATGATGATGAAGCCAGAAAAACATTTAGGAAAGTATCTATGCTACGACCTGAGGTCTTGGAGGGGCCTGGCATTTATTTATTTATTTATTTATTTATTTATTTATTTATTTATTATTATTTTGTTGTTGTTGTCATGGACTCTGATTGCCTGTGATGTTCATCGATAGCTTTCCATTAAAGGCTATGGTTTTGTCAGACAACTGAAGCCACTGAATCCGAAGCTAAGCCTAATGCTGTAGCTCTTTAAGATGACCACAACGTCTCTTTGCAATAAAGCAGTATAAAATATGTGCAATAAGAGAAAAGGAAAAGTGAATGAGATGAGGAGGGAAGGGGAGTACTGAGGGAAACAGAGTGGATGAGATGAGGAGGGAGGGGAGCACTGAGGGGAGCAGAGTGAATGATATGAGGAGGGAGGGGGAGCACTGAGGGGAGCAGAGTGGATGAGATGAGGAGGGAAGGGGAGTACTGAGGGAAACAGAGTGGATGAGATGAGGAGGGAGGGGAGCACTGAGGGGAGCAGAGTGAATGAGATGAGGAGGGAGGGGGAGCACTGAGGGGAGCAGAGTGAATGAGATGAGGAGGGAGGGGAGCACTCCATACTGCTGCAGGAGCAGAGACCTCACCTCTCTGTTCCTCCCAGCCCAGCCTTATCACTGACCTCCTGTTCTGCACAGTCGCTTCATTTCTCCTCATCTCCTCATAGTCTCCTCAATCCCCCTCATCTCTGCCCAGCCTTCTCCACTGTCCCTCCTTCCTGTTACATCACCTGTGACACCCACCAACCCACCTTCCCTCTGTTGATCTGGATTGGCTGGCTGTGAAGAACCACTGTGGGCCTACATGACAGGCCAGCCCCAGAGGGACAGAGACCTCACAGGTCCTAGTGTCTTCCTTGCTGTGTGTGTAGTGTGGATTTTATGAAACTAGGATCACACTTTTTGCAGACTGAGTGACTAACAACCTTGGCCCCAGAAGTGTCCACATTCGTCTAAGCCAGTGGGCCTCAACCTTCCTAATGTTGTGACCCTTTAGTGCAGTTCCTCTAACCATAAAATTATTTCATAGCTACTTTATAACTGTGATTTTGCTATTGTTATGAATCACGATGCAAATATCTGATATGCAGGATATGTGACTCCCCAAAGAGGTCGTGAACCACAGGTTATGAAATACTGTTCTAAGCCTTATGGAAAGCCTCATGATACTTGCCATATCTGGAAGCATAGTCTGGTCTGGGAACCAAAATGATCTTTTGGTACACTCTGCAGAAGGGCTGGAGCTCAGCATCAAAAGGTCGGTGCGTGGTCCCCACAATCAGGATCCTATCATCCGGTTTCAGGAGCTTCAGGAGTTTGGGGAGGTATCTTTTTAGGCGTTTTGGTTCAAACTGGGAGAGGGAGACAGGGGAGAAAGATTAGGCCACAGGGAGAAGAAAATTGAGAAGGGAGAACATGAAGGGGCATGTGTGGTGGCATGCGAGGTGGCATGTGCGGTGGCATGGGCTCGGGGAGGCCACTTCCAGATTCTGTT
Source organism: Mus minutoides (assembly GCA_902729485.2). Lineage (NCBI taxonomy): Eukaryota > Metazoa > Chordata > Mammalia > Rodentia > Muridae > Mus > Mus minutoides. Next base: position 154,261 of record LR749630.1, on the reverse strand, counting down.
CGAAGCTATTCAAAGTGTAACCCTTGGATGAGCCTTGGAGAGAGCCTCCTACTTGGCTGACTTTTTCTTGTGGCATTGTCTGGCCTTTGGCCTCTGGCATTCAGACTTGGGATCAAGAAAGAAGGAGAGGAATCACTTGCTGGAGGACCCAAGACCTTGACTCTCAGTGGGCCACCCCAGAAAGCAGATTTCTTAGATGAAGGAGCCCACTTTGTTCTGAGCTGTCTAGACGATGGATGGACTCAAGGTTTCCTTTGCCGCTCAAGGCACCACAAGGACCCAAGGTCCTGGATCTCATGTCACCAAGGGCTCTGCCACTATGTCTGCACCTCAATGGCAGTTCCAGGTTGTAGTATTTCAGTGCCATATCCACACTGTTATGGTTTGTATATGCTCAGCCCAGGGAGTGGCACTATTAGCTGGTGTGGCCCTGTTGGAATAGGTGTGGCTTTGTTGGAGTAGGTGTGTCACTGTGGGTGTGGGCTTTAAGACCCTCATCCTAGCTGCCTGGGAGTCAGTATTCTGCTAGCAGCCTTCAGATGAAGATGTAGAACTCTCAGCTCTGACTGTACCATGCCTGTCTGGACGCTGCCATGCTCCTGCCTTGACGATAATGGACTGAACCTCTGAATCTATAAGCCAGGCTCCAATTAAATGTTGTCCTTATAAGAGTTGCCCTGGTTATGGTGTCTGCTCACAGTAGTCAAACCCTAAGACACACACCAAGAGGGAGAAGCTGGGGTGTGGATGAGTTTTGCTTGGGACCCAAGGGAGAAGCAGAGCCTGCCCTGGAGTTAAGTTTCACTGTACGGTTAGATGAGGAGGAAGCACGGGAAGGGAACTTAGGCAGAGATGCCGACGCCCAGGCTTGATCTCCAGGGTTCCTGTTAACTAGTGACTGATGGTACTCTGCATCTTGTGAACTCAGTGGTCAGTTGGTGTCTCCTTCGGGAAGATGTAGAATTTAGCTTGTTAGAAATGGGGGGCTTCATTATTTTGTCTGGGTTTCTTGGATTTCCACACAAATTATCTTCACATGTGTGTGGATGAGTCACCCGGCATGCTCTCAAGGGTTGCCCTGCACTGCTAGGTGGCTCCTGGGGAGATGCCGTCTGTGATGGTTACTTTGTCAACACAAGCTAGGGGCATCTGGGAAGAGGGGACCTCAGAGGAGAAATTGCCCCCATCAGATTGGCCTGTGGGCACATCTGTGAGGCATCTTTATGATGAATGATTGATATGAGAGGTCCTAGACTTCTGTGGGCAGTGCCACCCCTGGGCAGGTGATCTGAGTTGTTAAGAAAGCAGGGTTGAGAAAGCAATGAGGACCATACCAGTGAGTAGCATTCCTCCATGGTCTCTACTTCCGTTCCTGACCCTGGGTACTGCTTGAGCTCCTGCCCTGGCTTCCCTTAATGTAATATACCGTTTCCTTCAAAGTTGGCTTTGGTCAGTGCTTTATCACAGCTAGCAACCTAACTGGCTCCATCTTAGCAACATTAAATCTTCAACCCACAATACCGAATGTCTTCCAGCCTGTTTAGGTCTCTCAATGGTTTTATAGTTTTCAGAGGGGTCTTGTGCTACTTCTGTGCCATGGTGCTTTTCAAAAGCATTTTCTATATGGAGTGGAGATGGAATGGTGCTGGGTTGAGTGGCGATGGGGAGGGTAGACAAGGACTTTAAGGAGCAGAGTAGAGCAAACAAGCCTTATAGGGGTGGATAGAATGTAAGGTGTGCATGTATGAGCTCCCCAAAGACTGGTGGAGAAAGGATTGGCTCGAGGGTCCTGGAAGGCTGGAAACAGGGACACACTTGCATGGCTGAGCCCT
>LR749630.1:110884-152329 GCA_902729485.2 Mus minutoides | reverse complement strand
GCAGTTAGCTCCACAAAATGAGCATCGCAGCCAGAGCCAACAAAGCAAGCAATTTCCCGGTGGAGACCTATTGTGGCAGCAGGGAAGGTTGGGGCCAGATGAAGTAACAAAGGGTAATGGTGCAGTAAATGCAGGAGCAGGCGCCCTTGTCTCAGTCTGTACCTTCGTCTCTGACGTGACTGACCGTCTGCTTACAGCAATATCAGGAGGCAGGCACCAGCAAGGGTCTGCCGGGGCAGAGATGGGCTCTTCAAAGCAGGATGGGTGGACCCCTTATCCCCCCCAAGATTGGGCTTTTCTGAAAATTCTGAGATGGCTGGGCTGACTTGGAGGTACAGGAGTGAGCAGCAGGAGAAAGAGAAAAAGGAGGAGGAGGAGGAAGAGGAGAAGGAAAAGAGAAGGAAGAAGAATTCCAGAGTTTTTCATCTTTGGCTCCTAAGGCAGGTCTTCAAAGGCAGGGCCCGGGGAGAATCTAGCGTGGTCCCAGGGGTGCTATGGGAGACAGGGAAGGACTGGTGGCTGGACATGAAGCAGAAGGAAATGTCTTTGCATTAAGGCTCTTCCAGCTTGTGTCATTTGTGGTCTTCAAAAGCAGGGGATTCCCCTCACAGCCAAGGTTCTTCCAGCCGGTGTCAACAGAACAAACATTTAATTTGTCCACAGTGGGGCTGCACCTCTAGAACCTTCCATATCCTACAGAACAGACCCAGCCATGGATGGCAGTTGTGGGGTCATGGTGGCGAGACAGGAAGGGCGGGTGTGGGACCTAGAGAGGTGGTTCATCTGTACCACAGACGTCTCCATCTCTGCCAGCTTCCTGCCTTGGGTACCGGTTCCCTATGTGAGCTGTCTCATCTTCCTGTCCACTCACCTCTGAATATTTCATTAATCACATCCCTCAGATTTTTTTTTCAGACTTGGGTTGCTATAAAGCTAAGGGCTCTTGGGAAAGGAAGCCAGACAAATTTCCTGAAGTAAGAGGTTCTTTCAGGCTGGTGACTAAGTAGAGACTAAGAGAGATCAAGTTACTTGACGGCAGACACGCAGCCAGCTAAGGTGAACGGCCCCGAGTTTCACATCACCCAGGCCGGGGTCCTGTGGGAGAGTGAATCACCAGGTCTATTAGCCATCCATATTATGATGATACCATGTATGCGAACCCTGGCTAAGTCAGACTGGGACTTTTCGTTTTCCTCCCTCAATGTCTCAACATGGTCAGCAGAGGGCGCTAACCACTGGCTTCCCAGATTAAACTGTATGTAACAAATGAGTCTTCCTAAGAGGTTTTGAAATGACAGGGCAATCAGGGCTCATTTGGAGAAGCAAAGATTGAGCTTTCGGGCTTTACCCAAATCACCTCTACCTGCTGAAAGTGATGTATAATACAGAAGTGATTAAAATCCTTACCGATTTAATCAGAAATTCACAGCTAAGCACTGTTTGCTTTTGGTACAAATTGGCGTGGAATAACAAGCCCATGTATCTGTTTTTTTTTTTTTTTTTTTTAAACTTGTGGGAAATTTTCTGGTGATTTGTGGGGGGAAGTGTGGGGGAGGGGGCCATTGAAAGGAGAGAAAAGAAGGAAGGAAGCAATTGAGACAGAGCTCCCCAGAGGCCCTGGATGCAGGTCACTTAGCTGTGCTGTTGAGAGCCTTTGTTGAGAATTTCGGGCCCTTTGCTATTTATTATTATGAACAATAGGAAATGGTAATAATAGCTCTGTGTGTGCCTCTGGCCGTAACTGAGCAAAGTTCTCTGAATTGTTTCTTTCTTCTGAATCATGTTTGGGCTGAAAAACTTCCCTCCTTCGGTTTATTTATTTATTTTTCCTCCCAAATTATGCCTCATAAAAACCAAGGCACTGGCTTCTTTCAAACCCTGAGAGGCACTTATGGCAGAGGGAGCCTTCTGTAGAAGGACTTAAAGCCCCCAGAGTCTCCTTGGAAAGCTAAGACATTCTTGAGATGTGGAGCTGTCCCCCTGTGAGGGGAAACGTCAGAGAATGAAGACTGGGTGCCCGGGAGGACTCACCCGTTTCTCTGCCTGCGGGACTTTTTTGTAGAAGGTTTTCTCTGTGTCTTGGATCCACACCACGGAAGGCTGAAGCTGTCGAGCCACCTGCAGAGGACAAGAGCCACCCTAGAGGTGAATGTGTTTCTTCCTGAGGGACACTTGTCTTCTTTCCCTGAAGCAAGACTGGGGGAACATCCCTGGCACACCTTGAGGAAGGCAGACCCTTGATATCACCCAGAAGTGAGCTTGTTCACCTGCCTCATGGAGGCTAGCATCCATGGGTTTTGCACCTGCCCAGAAGGTGGGGCCATAGGGTGGGACAGGCCTCTGCCACTGCAGGCCCGTCTTTTTTTTTTTTTTCTTTTTCCTAGATAGGGTTTCTCTGTGCATCCCTGGCTGTCCTGGAACTCACTCTGTAGACCAGGCTGGCCCCGAACTCAGAAATTCACCTGCCTCTACCTCCCAAGTGCTGGGATTAAAGACGTGTGCCACCACACCCGGCTGCAGGCCCGGCTTAATGGACACATTCCTGTATCAAGAGCCCAGAGCCCTTGCCTGGTTTGGTTTGTCATAAGCCACTGGTCCTCCACTCTAAGTGGATGGGAACCGGGCCATGTGCTCTAATCACAGGCTACTCACATTCCCAGGTTTATTGCTTGCTATGAGAAGCCGGTTTCGTCATGGGCTCCCGTGATGCTATTTGTGCGTCTCTGTTCACCTGTGCCTTTGTGACTGAGGCTCCCCTGCAGGACGGTGGCTCTGGGTCTATGTAGAGCAAGCAGGGATTCATGCCAGAGTTAGGACTGGACTTAACCAAGGCATGTGAATAATTGCCACAGGCCTAACAATCTCGTCAAAGCACCCGCCCAGTAGTGGAGTTGCGGTATTTTTTGCAACAATTTGTGTTTTGTGTGAAACTGCGTCGGGTAAAGGCAATAGCAGCGGCAGCATCTAGCCAGTGTTAGGAACTCTTATTTATACATTTCTTGAAACATTGTTGAGGCAAATTTATTTACTCACTGACTGGCAGAAAAGTCACCAGGGAGGATGGCCAAGTCTGTTTCCCTGGCATTATGTGCCAAGTGAGAAAATAGATTATGTATCTTCAGAAACAAAGTAATGTTGACTGAACTCAATCCAACACCTGGATCACATGCATCCACGTCTCCCCAACACAGGAGGACACTCAGCAAACTTTAGGAGCCCACACACTTGGGGAACTATTAGGCTTTTAGACCCTGGGCCGTAGAGTTTGAGAATTCAAGTCTTATTCTTAAACCCCAGGCCTCAGATGGTATGGGCTGTAACTGAGGGTGGTCCAGCAGGGAGCAGTGGGCCCGCTTTGTGCCACACTCAGGGCATAGGCACTGCATATGCCAGAGCCAGCACGCATGTGATGCAGCCACCCCTTGTAGGGCTTCTCTGGGCTTCAGATGCCTGTGATCTCCTCAACTCGATCCCACAGAATGTGCCCCATTAAAATCCCCCTGTTTATAGACGGGGGTCACTGAGGGTCAGAGGTGATCTGATCTACACAGCTCCAAAACGGCAGAGGCAGGATGGAGGCCAGCACGGTGTGTGAAGCAGCGGCTATCGGCTTGTTGTGGTTCCTTGTCTGTTCTACACAGAACTGGACAGTTCCAGAGTCTCTGTCTCAGGGGAGGACCAAGGGCTCTGGAGGTTGAGGACCCAAACACTCTGCGCTGCTATGAACCGAGCTCTCTTTCTTCATGGTTCTGAAAGGATAGAAAATACAGCCCCAACTCCAGCCCTAAATACCACAAATTCCAGACCCTGCTCCCTGCCAGAGTATAGGTAAAAGGTCACATTTCTTGCTGCTCCAGGGCCCCTGCTTTCTGTGAATACATGATCCTGGCCTAGTAGGATAACAGGAACCCAGTTGACTAACTGCTTATCTAGCTTCTGTAAACCGCTTGCACCATAGAAGGAAAGATCACACACTGAAATTGCGTTTTGCCGACCCACCCAGGAACCCATGCAAATGCGGACCTCCCAGGCTATAGGAAACTGATTGCCTCCTGGAGGGCAGGCTTGATGATTTAAAATGATTGGCCTAGAAACTATGGAGTGGTACAAATCGATTGGCCCGCACTGCTAGGGCTCTTGATGCTATGACATGATTGGTTTGCAAAGTGCGGGCTTTGTTGTAACCCCATAAAAGCTGTCCCAATTCATGGTCCCAGTCCCTCCACTCCTGCCGAGGTGTACGACTGTGGGCCCCAGAGCGCATCTGGAATAAAAAGTCCTCTTGCAGTTTGCATCAAGACCATTTCTCGTGAGTGATTTGGGGTGTTGCCTCTCCTGAGTCAGAACGTGGGGAGTCCTCACATTGTGGGTCTTTCAGTTCTACATTGGTTCTTTTACTGAGCCCTATCCCAAACCACTGTGACCTTGTGACCTCCGAATTTGGGGAAACCTCCACGAGGGGTGCTTTGTTTTGGCCTAGCCTCCTGCGGTATATTTTTGTCACTAGAATTCAAACAGTCATTTTTCCCTTTCCTAGGTTTTGATTGCTAGAGAAAAAGAAAACAAAAAGTCAGTCAAAGAGCTGGGGGAGATGGCTCGGTTAACATAAGCTTACTACACAAGCGTGAGGACCTGAGCTTGGATCCCCAGCCCTGGGTAAGACCAGTACAGTGGTATATGTGTCCCAGTGCTGGGAGCTAGACACGGAAGGATCCCTGGGCCTTGCTGGCTAACAGTCCAGCCAATGTAGGCAGATCCGGTTTCAGTGAGAGACCTTGTCTTAAAAAATAGGGTGGTGAATGATTGAGGAAGACAATACTGACCTCTGGCTCCACACACATGCACAGGTAATTACATTCACACACACATACACACATACACACAGACACACATACACAGACACACTCACACATACGCACAGGTACAGGCATAGGCACATACATGCACATGCACACACATACATGCACACTCACATGCACTCATGAATACACACGTGTGCACATGCATAGGCATAGGCACAGGAACATGCACATGCACACACATACACATGCATACACACCCACGCACACACAGCCCTTCAGACTGTGCTGGTAACAGATTAAAACAGCTGTGTCTTGCCTGGCCTTTCTCATGCCTCACCCTTTTTTCCAAATCCCATGCCTGCCACTGCCTCCTCTGGAGCTCTGCTGTAGCTTTGCACAGAGGGCTGTTAGTGGAGGTGAGACTGCCTGGTTGGGGGTGGGGGTGGGCTGAAAAAAAGTCTCAACCCAACAATCTGAGGAGTGACCAGCACAAACCAGCCACCTGCCCTGCAGCTGCCACCCTTGGATACTTGCCACAGGATGAAGAGACACCCTCTTTGCTTCTCTCTCCCTCATCTATAATCTTTTATTTAATAAAATCAGCACCCAGAGATGTCAGAGCAACTTATTGGATGACTCTCCAGCTTTAGTAGTCTATGAGTCTCTAGGGAAGGCAGCACATGCGCTGCAGAGAGAGCAGCTGGAGCCAGCCATCCTCCTCCAGACCCGCAGTGCGGAATCAGTCATGTTTGGGTGCCGACTTTTTGCTGGGTGGTGAGGGCTCGGAGGGAGGTGCAGAAACAGTGCAGGGTGTAGGCTCCCTGTGAACAGAGCCAGTCCTGGCTGGGAAGCCATGAAAAAGGACGGTTAGAAGGAGACAGTATCAGGGAATGCTGGCTGCCAGCTGGTGCTCAGAATCACTCCCGCCACGTGTGCCTGTGTCACTCCCGCCACGTGTGCCTGTGCTAGTCCGTGGGAGGTACACGAGGGAGCAAGAGGAGTCAGAGTAAGCTGCAGCCTCCTCTCCCACAGCATTCTCACCTTCCCTGGGTTGACACTGGAGACGCTAGACTAGCGGTTCTCAACCTGTGGGTCATGACCCCACTGGGGGGGGGTCACACTACCCTTTCCCAGGGGCCTCCTATGACCATGGGGACAGCATAGGCATTTACATTATGATTCATGACAGTAGCAAAATTAAATGAGTTATGAAGTAGCAACAAAAGTAACTGTATGGTTGGGGGTCACCACACATGAGGAACTGTATTAAGGGGCCACAGCATTAGGACGGTTGAGAGTCACTGTCCTAGATCGTGATGTCCTGGCTGAGAAATGGCACTTACATGCCTGGGCACCATCTGGCATCAGAGCTTTTAAATTTTAAAAGTTGTGATTACAGATGGACATTTGAGGCTATTTTCATACATATGTATTATACTTATCTATAGTTTGAGCAGATTACTCCATACTTCTTCCCCTCCCATCATTCCTGCCTTCCCCCTCCCGATGCTTCTCCCCCTCCCCATAACTTCCTCTGCCCTCACTTCCTGTCTACGTTCACTGGGCCTGTAATCACCTGTCCTGTCTCTTCTTGCGGCCTAGCAGAGAGGTGATGAGAAATAGTCACCTTGCTCCTGGGAGCAGGAATCTCTAATCTTCCTGTCCTTTCTGTGGAGAAGCTGAATGGAGGTGGTCACAAGTGCAGTGCTGGGCAGAGAGGAGAGGCCTGGCTCGCTGGGCAGTGAGGTAAGATTAGAGGAACGGAGGCTGCTTCTCATGGCGAGGGAAGACACGGGGTTGCGGAACTGAGGAGAGGCAGTTGCTTTCTCAATTTTGGCCTGGATATAGGAATGAAAATTATTTTCTCTTCCTTCCTTTAGAGGCCGGGGACAGAGAAGTTTTGAGGCACTGGGTGGAGTGACTGGACCATAAAGATCAGGTAAAAATGTAGGAGCCATTTTCTAGGAACTAGGACCTCAGGATCCAGGAAAGCAGGAGAGGGCAGGTGTGAATCTGCAGGTGGTTTGAGGACAGAGGAGGGAGGGTGGTAGGGACAAGGGGGATGAAGACTGTAGGCACAGATTAAAGCAGACAGAGCTCTGAGGTTTCCAGATGACCACACTGGAAGGAGAAAGTACCTGTGCTTCTCTGAGTGGGAGCTAGGCTCTTGGGCACTGGGAACGACACATAGTGCAAAAGTTTTTAGCGTGGCCCCAAAGGGGCCAGAGGCTGGAGCCATGTGATGGGATTTGTGATGGATTTAGAAGATACGCATACCCTGGGAAGACGTCAAGGTTCTATCTGTGTTAAGATCAGAGTGTGAGGAGTGCTGGAGTTGGCACTAAGCTGAGACTTGGGCCAACTTGGCTCTGTGGGCAGTGGGGATGGCTGAAGGACATTGGGAAGGACAAGGCAGGAGGGGAATAGAGGCTTCTGAAGGTAGCAGGCAAGACAGAAGTGGTGTGTGCCTGGGAAGGCTGGAATGGACTGGGGGGGTGTCATAGAGTTGGTCATACATAGAAGAAGTAGATGTGGGATGACCAAGAGGACAGTGAGCTTAGAGGGGACCAGATGAAGGAGGAAATGATGAGGTCAGCATGGGCCACCGTGAGCTTGAGGGTACCTGACATCAGAAAAGACCAGTGGTCCAAGAGGGAGATTATCCAGGAATGGTGTGGAAGGATCTGCAAGAGGAGAGAAGGGTGGGATAGACTATGGCTGGGACAGAGCTCAAGGACCATTCCAGGAAACCAACGATGAAGGAAGATGGGGCCTGGGAGGGCAATCCATCCTGGATGCAGGTAGAAGATGGAACACTTGATTGTTGGCTAAGATGGCCAGGAAGTTGAGCAGCTAGAATGTCACTGGTGGCCTTGGCAGGAGTGCAGGGAACAGACAGGCTGCTGAAGCATGCTTGGACAGAGTCTAGAAGACAAAGAGGGTCTTTCAGGCAGATGTGCAAACAGTGAATTGGGGGGTGGGGAGGAGTGCAGACGTATTTAGGCAACTTAGTAAGACCTCAGAGATGGCGTGGGATGAGGAGAGAAAGCTAGGAAAGGCAACCTTGGAGGGAGACATATAGGGAGACAGTAGTGGGACAGGCTGTGACATGGTGAGAGATGAGGACTTAAACAGACTCCCTGATAGGTGACAGGTAGAAAGAGGGGCTAGGTAATAAAGTGGTGAACTTTCAAGATGGCTGTCTTCTTCCTCACCCTTCTGACTTGAGGCAGAAGCCTGGTGGTCTAAAACAAAGGCCTTGTAGGCTTTTGTCTCCCACTAGCAGGCCCCCTTCCTGATGGTCTGGCTCAACAAATTCAAGGCTGGATCAGGACACATGACTCAACAGCTCTAGACCAAGCAACCACCATGCCTGCCTTCAAACTGACCAACCTTCAAGTGGGGGAGGGAAACACCGAGGCTTAGAAGCCCCAGGCCTTTCCCTTCTGAGCCCCGACCCTCTGCTCCACAGAGTGCATTTTCCTCTGTGTGCCTGCTGCCCGCGTGTGGCTCCGCACCCATCCTGCTGTGGGCTTGAGATCTCTCTGCTGCTGCCTGTTGCTCTTCAGATTTGTCCTGCCTTTTATTTCCTTAAGTGGCAGAGAAAACAAACCCAGGCTGTGTCATTTGTGGGGATCCTCTTGGGTTTTTCTGAAGACTGTATCAACTGGACACAGCAGAGGAGCTGGGCAGACATGCGTGCTAAGGAGGTCGTCTCTGACCGCAGCACCCACCAGTGCAATCTAAGAGCACAGAGCCCTTGACTCTGTCCATCTCACATCTGTCTTCAGGCAGTCCCTGTCGTTACAAATGCCTCCACACCAGACACAGAGATGGGAAGGTTCCGTGACTCTGTGAGCAATGCTCTGTGGACTGTCTCCAAGGCTGCCCACCTCCCAACCCCCAGATAGAAAACATACTTCTCTAGCATCATGATAACATTAGGGACTATCATTCATTATTTTGAACACATTTTGAACAAGGCTTCTGACCTTTCCTAGGCCTACCAGTGCTTAGATGCACATTTGGGGAACATGATTAATATCCCCTAAGATAACTTCTGGAAGGACAGGGCCTGGTTGAAGCCACACATGGGTTGTGTGGCTTTAAGGTTGCAGCCTCCTGGAGGCCCCATCTGTTAACATCCCCCCACCCCTAGTGAATAGGTAGGGACTAAAGCATGTACACTCTGGGTCATTAATCTGTCACCTGTTAAAAGCATAGCACACATTTTCTTTGTTCTTATACCCTTTCAAAGCTTTGTCACAAAACAGCAGCTTTGGCCACAAGGCCACAATGGTCACTCTGTGTTAAGTTTGCTATCAGCATTGCTGTAGATACTTCTGGCTTGGGGATTATGATAAGTAATGATCAACTGGGTCACCTTGCAAAATTTGAAAGCTGCTGTGGTGGATTGAATAAGAATGGCCCCCGAGACTCATAATTTGAATGGCTAGTCATTAGGGAGTGGTACTATTTGAGAAGGATTAGAAGGGCTAGGAGGTGTGGCCTTGTGGGAGAATGCGTGTCACTGGGGCTGGGCTTTGAGGTTTCAAAAGGTCATGCCAGGCCCAGTCTCTTTCTACAAAGTTCTTTTCAACCTTCTCTTGTGGTACTTGTTGGCATTCAGTCTCATGCTAGTGTTCAGTCCTGGAGTTTATTTCCAAGCGACCTGACTCTGGGAAGAAGCAGGTGCAGCATGCCGTGGCTGCTGCTGTCCTCAGTGTTCATGGTCACCGTGTGGACCCCATGGCTGCTGCTGTCCTCAGTGTTCATGGTCACCGTGTGGACCCCATCGGTTTGAAAATGCAGGTTGTTTACAAGATCCCGCAGATGTCAGATGGGGGCTGAAAGGGAACACAGTACTCAGACTGTGTTTTCGTATCCTATCTGTGCCCCTCACCGTTTAACTGGGGTCAGACCTGCAGACAGGCCATTTGATCATGTAAAAAGCACTTTGCCGAAGATAATCCAGGGCAAATGTGGCCAGTTGCTTGCTGGAACGGGCATGTTCCTTCCAACACAATCTCGCACTATTCTACCAACTTAATCACTGAAGATTAGTAAGCCATTATAGGGCCAGGACATTTGTGCGAGGTGACTCTGGCCTCAGCGGCCCAGCAGTTCCTGGATGAAGTCGACTGTCTGCTAACCCACCAAGTGCTAGGCCAGGCTGTTTCCACTCTGAAAGAAAGGATTTTAAAGCCACCATGATTCATACCAAACTGTAGCCAGGTACAACAAATGGAGCAATCAGGTGACTCAGCTCAGTAGGGCTCCTTTGGCTTGAGTTGAGGATGTTCCAATGCCTGGAATGGCAGGGTCTCACCTATGCTATTTCCATGTTTTAAGAACCCAACATTCACTGTTACTGGGGGTTCTACCTGTCCCTCAACCTTCTAGAATCTTTGCCTGTCTATTTATCTGTCTCTTCCTTGGTGGCTCTGTTTACCAACAGTAAGTGCATGGGTCTGCTAGTCCATACTCCTTTTGCATGTGTGAGAATTAACGAGAGAGAGAGAGAGAGAGAGAGAGAGAGAGAGAGAGAGATTTGACAATTTGCTAATGAAAAATGGTCTCTTTTGCTCTTTTAATTTTCACTTAGCTATGGAGAAGCTTCATTTAAATTATGCAGATAGTTTGAGGTCATGGCCAATTAAATGTAATTGAACCTCTGAAGTTGTGTGGGATAGTTCACTCTGTGGCCAGCAGAGGGCTCTTCAGTCCCATCAAATATCAAATGTCTCTGTCAATTACTGACTAAGCCTGATCTTCATCAAAACAAGGAGGCCTCTATTACTGAGTTCGATGAGTCCTCTGAGCACAGTGCCCAATGGTTACCTCAGGCATCAGACCTCAGGACATACTGCCTTAGCCATTAGAACATGCTTACATCATGTAAGTTACAGACATGAGTCCTGGATGTTTTAGGGTTCTTCGCTGGATATGGAGAACTTACATAGGAAAATAACAGTAAACCCCAACAACTGCTTTCTAAGCTATTGCCTCAGTTTACCAAGCTGGAACCACACACACTCATTCCTTCACGTGTTTGCTCTTTATTCCATGGATACGGGCAGATAATCTGCCTTTGGCAGGAAGGAGGGACCTTCAATGGTGGGGACCCCTCTCTGCCTGCAGGTATGTAGTATCCTTGGTCTGTATGTGAGGTACTGTCATGTTGGAGAGGAATGGAAGGGTTCAGGCTACTGGGGGGTTCATATTCTAAGTTTACCCTACTAAATAGGGGTCCATTTGAGCAGTATGTGAGGGCGTTCTCTTCTGTATACATTTCTATTGTTAATTGCTATCTTCTTGTGCTACACTGTATACAATCAACCAAGTGATTTCAGGTTTAGCTACCTTTGTTTTGAAACTGATAACCAACAAAAGACTAGAAGTATCCTAAAACTGGGAGCCTGGATGATGACATGGAGGTAAACTGAGGCAGGGGAGAGGAGGAGAAGGACCAGGGATGCAGGGAGTCATGGCAAGGGCTGCTCACTCTGGTGGGCACCGTGTTGTGGGGAGGCCAGCGCTAATAGGAACTGGACAGAATGGTGCTGTTACTGTACATAAAGGGAAAGGGTTCAGATGGAGGGGCGTTGTGTCACATGTGGTGACACTTTGTGCTGAAAGCCCTGATCCTCGAAGTTCAAGCTCTTCTACATAAGGACTGTAGGGCTCGCTCCAGGCTGCAGCAATGCTGGGGCAACTTGGAAAGAACAGGATATATATGGGACAAAGACTCAGGCACAAGTAACTCCCCGGGGGCAGGGTTAACTAAATCAATACTTCATCTTCCCCCTAAGTGTGTACAGGACGGAGAAGCATCCTTCCACACAAGCCTGGCTACAGGTCACCTCTTCCCCTCCACACACACCCTCATTTACAACACCAGCAGCCTCCGATTCTGTACTTCAGGACTTAATGTCCACAGTGTGTTCCCCTCACACCCTGCTGGCAATGCCGGTGCCCACAGTCTGACACTTTCTTCTCTTTGGAACCTCACATGTCCTGGGAGGGTAACTAAAACTGGTGCCTCCATGGAGAAATGGGTCCCCCCTTTTCCATCTTCTTCAATCTCCTTCTCTCCAGAGCCAGAGACACAGCTATACCTACCATGTGGCTTTGTGCCAAGGGACCTTATCATCCTTCTGTTTTCTTTTCCTTTTTCTAAGCTACTATGTCCTCAGTTTGGGGTGGACTTTTCCACATGGTTCTGTCTGGGCTCCTTCTCTGATGTTCTCCCCTTTGATTCTGCCCCTGCCCCCCAGGACTAAGTGCTGAAGGCTCAGAGAGTGGAAGCACAAGCATGGCCTTGTAGTGTTGATGGCACGGTACTGTGGGTTCTGGATCATGGCACATGCACACTGTGGGATGCTGGTGGTGGAGGTGATTCCAGTACACTCTCCACACACCCTGCTTAAACCTGCCATTGACTTAAGACTGCTAGAAGCCAAGTACACACATAGGAATAGGTTTGGGGAATCCACGTGTATCCCACCCCTTAATCTGAAACCGCCTTCAACACACTGGAAGGTTAACCTGGCCTTCATACAGAGACTCTTTCAGGACTTATGCTCGGGGTCCAGGCCCCTTGATTTTCTCACCCGATGCTGTACTGAGGCATCTGTGCACGATGCCCTGTTTCTGGTCCCTTTTTCCCTCTCCCCGATTCTCCTTACTCCTCACCCTCACACTGTGTGTGCCTGTGTGTGTGTGTGTGTGCTCATGTGTGCATGCATGCATGTACATGCACATGTGGTGCCAGAGATCCACCTTAGATATCATCTCCTGAATCCATCCTCTCTGTCTTTATGAGTCGTGACTTTTCACTGGGATCCGGGGCTTGCTGATGAGGTTAGGCTGGGCAGACCAGAGAGCCACGGGGATCCCTCTGACCACACCTTCCTGGTGCTGGGATGACCACAGCTGGCTTTCTGTGTGGGTGCATGGGATGGATCTGAAGCTCCCATAATGCTTAGCAAGCACTTTACTGACAGAGACATCTTTGCAGTTCCCCCTTCCTTTCTTCATGTAGTCAGCTCATTTGAGATCACGTGTGGCCCACGTCACATATATGTCACATTCTTCACAGATCTGGGTTAGTCACACCACCGCACATAACAGCAGTGTCTAGAAGTTATTCGTCAGAGTCCTCATCCCCAGGAGCTATGGAGCAGAGATGTCTGGCTCCTTTTGGGACTGTGGCACGAGCCCTGGAGAGGAGCACATCTGGGCAGGGTCCTCTCCTGGAGAAGGGACTGGGCATAAGAGCTTTGTGCATCCTGTGCTCGCTGGCTGCAGGCTAGTGTGTCTGCATGACCTAGATGTGACCTGCCGGCTGAGCAGTCATCTTAGCCCTCTTCTCCTAGGACCTCACTTTTGTGCTGGCCCTCAGCTGTGTCACTGTGGAGGAGGAGGAAGAAAAGAGCCATGGGCAATCAGGGAAGAGCCAGCATCCCCCTGGAGTATAGGTGCAGGCTGGTGGGTTCTGCGCTTTATTCACCTCCAGCAAATTCTATAGAAGTCAGCCTTGCTGAGCCATGGCCTGGGTCCTAGGTCCTATAGTTAGCCACATCCTCAGGCTTCCTGCCCTTGATTTGCCTGCCTAAGCAGGCTCCTAATCCTGCCTTCCTCTGGTTAATTAAATGCAGATAGCTGCTCTGTCAGTCATGCTGGGGTAGGGAAGTGGGGAAGCAGTGGCCTCTCGGAGCATCTTTAATTGAATGACTCCCACTCCCGAGACTTCTGGGTCTTTCATTAATCAGCTACATACACAACAAAGGTGAAACCTAATGAGGTGTGTGTCAGGCGCCCAACACCAAGAGGTCTAGGCAGATGATGTGCTGTTCTACATTTTAATGGCCTGACATCTAGCATCTCCTGTCCACATAGTGTCCGGTTGTGATAATTCTGGTAAGTGCAGCAATCGCTTATTTATGATCAAGACGAGGGCTCTCAGTCTCTAACAAGCTGAACACAACGACCGGGTCGATGGCTGTGGCCAGAGTCACACCAGGAGCCGTGTAGGGTGTGAAGAGACCCAGGCACACACTGTGTGCTCATAACTCAGGCTAAGAAACATGGAGGATGGTGCCAGACTTTGGGCGTCTGGGAGCAGCCCTGTGACCCAGCTGTTCCCTCACTTTGTGCCTGTGTCCATAGGCTGTTGTGAGAGGTGAATAGGTTGGTTTCATTTCTGTTGTTGTGCTAAAATATCCGGACTAAAAGCAACAGTGAAGTGGGGTGTTGGAGCTCATTGTCTGGTTTTTCAAAGACAGAGTTTCTCTGTGTAGCCCTGGCTGTCCTGGAACTCATTCTGTAGACCAGACTGGCTTCAAATTCACGCAGGTCTGTCTGTTTGTGCCTCCCAGGTACTGAGATTAAAGGTATGTGCTACCACTCCAAGGTGGGGTGTTGGGGTTTAACCCAGTGGTACAGTGCTTACATAGCAATCAAAAGGCTCTAGGATTGGACCTCAGCTCCAGGGGCGATGGGATGGAGGGAAGGGAAGCAACATAGTGTAGGAAGAAGATGGCTTAGACTTCTAGGTTGCAGTCCATCATTGCGAGGGAGGCAAGGCAGAAAGTATGGCTAGCCATACCACATTCACAGTCAGGAGCGCAGGGGAATGAATGCATGCTGCTCTCTTGCTTATGTTCAGCTTGATTCCTTTATTCTTACACAGCTTAGGACCCCCTGCCTGGTAAAGGGAGGACTAGAACTTTCTATGTTGATTAACCACCAAGATAATCCCCACAGACCAATCTGACCTAGATAGTTCCTCTCTGAGACTCTCCTCCCAGGTAGTTCTAGGTGTTGTCAAGCTGACAGTTTGAACTAGCCAGCACAGAATACACAGCAATGTGCACAAGAATGTCCGGGGGGATAGTTAGATGCTTGGAAATGCTGATGGTTACAAGTCATGTGTGATGAAGACTTGCATCTAGGGTATACAAATAATTCTAACAAACTCTGAAGCCAATAGCTCATGGAAGGTAAGCAGCCGGTAGTGAGATGGTGAGATAGTGAGATAGTGAGATAGTGAGATGGTGAGATGGTGAGATGGTGAGATGGTGAGATGGTGAGATGGTGAGATGGTGAGATGGTGAGATGGTGAGATAGTGAGATAGTGAGATAGTGAGATGGTGAGATAGTGAGATAGTGAGATAGTGTGATAGTGCTCGCTCTATAAGCATGAGGACTTGAACTGGCTCACCCGTCAGTCAGTATCCACTTAAAACAGCTAGGCATTGGTGTCTGCTTCTATTTCTAAGGCTGGGCTGGTGGAGACAGACAGATCTCTGGTGCTTGATAGCCAGCCAGCCCAGCCTACTTAGTGAGACCAGACCAGAGAGAGGCCCTGTCTCCTAAAATGAGTGGATGGTATCTGAAGGATGACACCCAAGGTTGACCTTCCGTTTTCACACGTGCATGCTAGCCCCTACTTATACAAGTGCACCCATACATGCAAACAAAACCATACACCCGCTTGCCCATCTATCCATCCAAAGTAGGCAATGTCCTCAAGAGATAGTTTGCAAGAGGAGTCATATAAACAGAACACATCAGGTAGGCATCCCATCACCAAAAGTGTTGCACTGTAGGGTTCCTTTGCTACAATCATGAGAGAAGGGAAGAGCAACACTCTCTAGGGCCCTGTGGAAAGAGGCAGCTGAGGGGACAAAGCCCTCTGCTACCTTCTCTCATCTGCGATGTACTGGATCAGCATGACCAGGAGGGACTCACTTCTACCACCCCCATGCTTTGTAGCTCTGAGAAGGCAGAGTCAGCCTAGTGGCCAGCCTGGATGCTCTGTGCAGCCACACTGGATTCTACAGTCCAAGCAGACACTGTAACAGCCAAGGTGAGTTGATCAGCAGGGGAATAACCACAAGGTCCTCAGCCAGATCAAAATTACATCTTGTAAACTCTTCATATAATGTATAGAAGATTCGCATCTGCGTTCTTTAAGATTCATTCATTCTGGTGATGAGACCCAGAGGGGCTGTTAAGAATTTAACTATGGTCACAGAGCTGGCAGTGCATTTGGTCCTTTGGGATGCTGTCTGTGACCCTGTGTCATCCTTGTCTGTTGACCCTCCTGTCCTGGGGCCTAGCTCCCTGAAGGTTCCCCCTTCAGACCTGTCGAAAGAGCTCGTGCTCGGAGAGTGCAGTAATTTGTACCACATGAGAAACGGTACAAAGGTGATCAGGACAGTGAGATGAGCTGAGGAGGTAAAACGTGGGTTTGATTTTCCAGGAGACATACAGGCATCTCAGCAAGGAAGCCTGTGGCCTCGGGAGTCAGGTCTGGGCACCACGGTAGGGTGTTTATGCTCCAAAGAAGCTGTTTCTAATTGTAGGATGCTCAGCCAGATCTGGAAATAAGTTAATTTATGGGAGGGTGAAAGGGGAGCTCAACACAGATGTGTCTGCCTCTCTAGAAAAATGACCTGCAAGAACTGAGTGTCATTTGGAAGAGGACGGAGAGAGCCGTGACACGTACCTTGAAGACCAAGTGTATCATCATCTGCAGGCCGGTTTTGCCCGGGTACTTCCCAGCGATGTTCAAGGCTGACAGGTTGAAAAGGTTAGCCCCTGTTTCTGTGCAGATGGCATGGACCAGCATTTTCTTCCCTACTCCTGAGGGTCCAGCCAATAGCAGTGACTTTACCAAGGGAGCTCTTTCATGTACTTCTGCAGACCCTGGAAAAGGCATAGGCCAGTGCTGTTGAGTATGCCCGGAAAACCAGAGTGTGTGCCTAGCATAAGGATGCTAGGGTGCTGCATTGTGTGAAGGGGTCTGTGGCCATGGTGAATACATGGAAATCAAGTCAAGCCTAAGGCTCACCTTCTGCCCCAATGGGCTCTGGGGCCTCTGGGGTCCTCCAGGCCAGCTTTTCCTCCCCTGGTCCTGCATTTTTTCCAAACTCATAATTTTAAAGATCATTCCTATAATAATAGCTTATCCAAGTTGTTTTTAAAAAAATATTTATTTATTTATTTATTTATTTATTTATTTGGTGGTGGTAGAACAGATTGCAGAGAGACAGACAATGAGGTTGGCTGAGACAGGTTGGAACCTTCTTTTCTACTATGTATATGTATTGAAGCATATAAGACAGAGGGAAAGGCCAAGGCCAGGGGGCAAAGCCTCTTGAGCTGGACCTAGACTGTCAGGATCAAAGGTCACCTGGCACTTGGCAATAGAGCAGCTTGGATTATCATTGTTCCTGCTGTCTGTTCTCATCTGCACAGTTTAGACTTCAGGCCAGATGGGGCGAAGGTTAGGGTTGGCAGAACAGAGTGGGCACTCAGTAGGTACAAGGTGCACAGAATTCAGTGCTGGTCAGTGGGGGGAGGGGAGCAGCTGTCCTCAATGGGCCCTGGTTTTGGAGACTTTGGGTACCTATGTCTTGGCTATTAATATGTGACTATAATAATATTATTCATAGAACCTGAGACAGGTTCTTCCCTTATAGCCCAGGTTGGCCTGATCCTTTCTCTCTCTCCCTTTCTAATGCTAGGATCACAGCCATGGGCCATCATGCCTGGCTCAATATAATTTGCCCTTTCCTTTCTTTCCGGGTATAATTGAAAAGACTGAATTGTTTGAAAGTCAGAAAAGTATCTTTAGAGTGGCTCAACGTTCTACATATTTTTTCTAGTGACATAACCGAGGTTTATGTGATCAGAGGGGGTTACAGGAACATGGTGTGATGGAGGAACAAGTTTCTGATAGTAGGAGAGAGAGGGGGCTTTTTACTCCTCTTTCCTTCATTCTTGGGCATGGAAGGATGCTTTGGGTATGGCTCTGGCAAGCCCCGGGTGCTCCTGTGCTGAGTAGGGTGGGTTTTAAATATGGAAAAATCTTGAGATGTGCTGCTGAGGGCTTATGATCAGAAGGAAGTGGAGCCCCGAGGAGGTGAGCCTGCAATAGGAAGCCAGGATGGGACTGAACTCACAACCGGAGGCAAAGTGTGCTTGGAACCTCGAGATCCACAGATGCTGGAGAAGCTAAAACTCAGCTAGGGGTCTCAGCTGGACCCTGGGAGAAGGGGGCATCTATGTGGGACTTTGGAGTAGAGCATCCCAGGAGCAGTGTGTGAGAAGGGTCCTGCTGACGGAGGCACAGTGGGTGATCAGGTTGGTCTTAAAGGAGCAGAGTACATTTTGATTGGTGAGGTGTCAGGGGACAGTGATGGGCAGGTGAGGAGACTGCTGACAGTGGCGATCTGAAAGGTGTAGGCTTGCCAAGGGTGCTGGCCGAAGCCAGGGCTGGGAGACATCTGGGAAGAGGTGGCAGGAGTGAAGGGCAGAGGGAAGGATGGGACCTCGGGGAGGGTGGGACCTCAAGGAGAATCAGACCTTGGGGAGGATGTGCCAGACTTGAGTACAGGGCATTGCTTTTCTAGGGAGAGATCACCCAGGCCACTCAGAGCTGAGGAGGGTGGTCCAGGGAAGGTCCCTGTGCTTGGGACCCAGCTAACCCAGGGATCCTCATTCTTATGGCATGGTCTAGAGATCTAGGACACTTCTAGCTTTGGGCATAGCATCTATCTAAGGTCTGGAGGACTGCAAAGAGGCCCAGTGTTCTGGGTCCTGACCCTATTTCCATCTCTCCCTAACTTTACTATCATCTGGAGGTGTAGGATTTGGAGGGTACATGACCATAAAAAGAAACCTTCTTCAGACAATGACCCACAGCTGCTCAGGAAAGTACCCTCTCTGTGTCCTCTGGATCTTCCAGGACCTGAATGGACATGTTCTGGGCTTTCCCTTATACTCTGAGGGGTCTAGGAAGCCTCAGCCCTAGTCCTAGCCACTTGGCTTTGTTTCATGACCAGGTGTGGACACTAGCCTGTGTGGGCTTCTGCAAGTGGCTACCACTGAAGTGACCAAACAATCATTGCCCCGAAGGCCTTGCCTCATCCTTTTTCTCACAGGAGATACTTTCCACGTGAGGGTTCCCCTGTGAGTGTGTGTGTGTGTGTGTGTGTGTGTGTGTGTGTGTGTGTGTGTGAAGGGGCAGCTTCGGGAACTGTGCTCGAAGACCCCAGCATCTCCCCAGGCTGCTTTCACGTGCAGCAGGAGGTGACATGTGGAGTTTCAACACCTGGAGGCACACCTGCACACACGGCTTCTTGTATCTGCATTCTTGACAGGTGACATAAAACTCCCTCAGGAGAGCCAGCTCTCCAGCTGACTCTGTGGTCAGGAGGGTTTGGCAGCTGTTGATGACAGCACAGGATGGGGGCGGGGTGGGGCGTGGAGTGGGGTGAGGGTAGAGTGGGGTGGTGGTGGTGGTGGGAGGGTTCTCCATGACAATGGGGTGAAGGGAGGCAGGGGTGGGGTCCTTTTGAAGCAGAGTGGAAAACCACGTGTGCAGGAACTCGTGAGCCAAGGGAAGCAGTGTGGAGCACACTCAGGCAGGAAGAGTTTCTTACACACCTACTGGCTCGTTGCATTTTCTGAGTCCCACTATGTTACAATAAGGTGTGAGGCTCGATGTGTTTTATTAAGTTGGCCCTGTGACTGCTACATATTGAGTGTGTTGACATTAAATCTTGGGCTCCAATGTGTTATATTTGTACATGATGCAGTATGAAATATAGTACCTGTACATTTATATTGCCCCTAAATTACATTTACTACTTCTGACGTAATGTCAGGAGAGGACTTAAAGCTTTCTTGCCAACAGACTTAAGGTTCTTAAGTCAAAGCGGGAGAGAGTCATTGAAGTAGGTGAAACAAGCTGTGATTTCTAGTTTCAGAGCGGCAGGCAGAGTTCTGTCTCTGCGTTCCCTCCTGTGGCAACCACCCAACAGAGGGAAGGAAGGGGCTACATGCCTCCTGCATCCCTAGGCACACTCTAGAGCTGTGTCTGAAGAACCGTGCTGGACCTCTCAGCAGTGAGAAGGGACCGTGGGGGTGGGGTGGGGGAGATCAGGTCCCAGCCATAGAAGGTAGTGTGTGAAGGCATACAGCCACCTTAGCTCTTGGGCTCAGCTCATTGGCTTCACAGAGGCCATTTCTCTCCAGATGATTGCCGTAATTCGAACCAGACCCAGAGATGACACAGAAGCTCTCTTCCCAGCATGCCCTTCTCTGCTGGGCGTGCACTATGGAAGTGAGACAAGGCTTCAAGTCCTCAGCTGGGAATGGGAAACACCCTTTTGGTGTCAAACAGGAAGTACCATCAAAGCAAGAAGGGAGATTGCTGTCCCAGCTTGTGGGAATGGCCCGTCCTTACCCAGAGGCAAGATTCCATACAGTGTGATGAGCTGTCTGATGTCCAGGAGGGAGGGCATGGGCTCTATGGCCACCTGGCGCAGAGTTGTCCCCAGGTAGCTGTACTCACCTGGGGAGGAAGGGAACAAGGATGAGTGGATGGGAAACCACACTGGTCTGAAAAAATGAAAGGTCAGAGAATGCAAACAACATGGAAGAGCTACCATGGTGTGTGTGTGTGTGTGTGTGTGTGTGTGTGTGTGTGTGTGTGTTGTCTGTCCTACTCATCTTTAACTATGGACCTGACACAGCCTAGAGTCATTAAAGAGGAAGGATTGACCTGCTGTGACCATGTATGTGTATGGGGGTTGGTGTAGGAAGGCTCAGCCCATGGTGGGCGGCACCATCCCTAGGCAGGTGATCCTGGCTGTATAAGAAAGCTAGCCAAACATGGGTGAGTGAGTAAAAGCCAGAACATGAGCCCGAGAGAAGTCCTCCTCCATGAGTGGTTTCTGCTTTGAGTTCCTGCCCTGACTCCTGTCAGTGATAAACTGTGACCTGGAAGTGTGGACCAAATAAACTCTTTCTTCCCCAAGTTGCCTTTGGTCAGAGAGGTGCTTTTTAATCTGTTTGTTTTTTAAAATCTCAGCCACAGAATGAACCCAGAGCATCTTTTCTTAGATGAGGTTTGAAGAGCAACTAGGTAAGAAAGCATGGCTGTACCAGCTGTGATAAAAGGCAAATTACATGAACTCTTCCAATAATTTCCCATGAAAAAAAAATATTGTCTGCCTAGCATGTTCCAGGCCCCAGGTTAGATCCCCAGCCTGGTCACTCAGAATCACTTAGAAAGAAGAAAAAAACAAACTCTATTGGATTGTGTGAAGGGAGATAAAGTTCTGAGTGACACACAAAGAAGCTAAAATATTGCAGGATTTTTTTCAGACTCTGAAAGATTATGTCTAATATTGGTGGAAAGTTCCACCATCAATTATATGATATCCACTTGGACTGTGTGCCCGAGCAGCAGAGTGAAAGGAAGTGTCTGATTCTAATTTAGGACAAATAGAAACAGCTCCTGTTGAGCGTAATATTAATTTACATTTTTTATCATTTTTAAAGGGTTACCAAAGGAATAATATAGAAATAAATCTCTACAGGTTTAATTAAAGATATCAAAGGGCTTAATTGTAACTAGCCATAAATCTGAAGTGTTATTTTCTAACTCATTTAGATAAGGTCACCAAGAAAATTAGTTTGGCTGTCTCCATTTGTCACAGGGATGGACCTTTATGTACTGCTATGACTCCCGTGATCTGTTTCTGAATGCACAGAGAAGATGCCCCCAGACTGAGGCAGGGCGTTTGATTGTCCCCTTCGCCCCCTAGATGTGTTCTTCCCTACTTCAGGTGCTCACTGACCCCATTTTGTGTGTGTGTGTGTGTGTGTGTGTGTGTGTGTGTGTGTGTGTGTGTGAGAGAGAGAGAGAGAGAGAGAGAGAGAGAGAGAGAGAGATATGCAAGGAGCACATTCCTGTGTGTGAAGTGCCGAAGGTGCTTAGAGCATTCCCAAACGTGAGGAAAATTAGAGCTGAAACCGAGAGACTGGCCTCTGTCTTGTGCAGGGAAGCCTTCCAAATTCTCAGCATTAAAAAAAAGAAGCCCTTGGCAAGGACAACCGTATTGGTTGGCGGAATGAGTGATAGTGGACACTTCCATTACGGATCTGGAGACTCCTGCGTTTTAACGAGCAGGTAATAAATAGCAGAATGGTTAATTTAGCCTCTACCAGAGGGAAAGAGACCCTGTAGCAACCGTTAAATCTAGTGCTTACTGCCAGTAAACACGACATTAGGGGGGGGCAGTGAAAGCAACCTCAATTTTCTTGCTTGTGTAAATCCATATTAATATCCAGGCGGACCATATTTTTCTGGAACCTAGCAGATTTTATTTAAACAAATTATATTAAATTAAATTAGTGGGTGTTGGTTCTGATAGAGGGAAGGATCCAACTAGCCTGGGCTGTTTGCCAAGTTAGGAGCCTCACTCTGAAAGCATGTCTCTGTGTTTTATGGCTGCCCAGAGTGGGAGCCATTATCTCTTCCCATCTACAAAGTCAGGATACAGAAAGTTCTGGATCCCCTGCACAAGCACCAGATCTTGTGAGAGAAAAGATGAAAGCAGGAGAGAAGGTCTTTGGGATAGAGGATGTGATACTGGGCTAGGAAATGCACGGCAATTGAAGGAGAAACGACGCGAGCACAGTGTGCTGAACTTAGTTCTGGTACAATCTGTGTATTGGCGTCCTCAAGCCCAGTTCTTACCATGTGACTTTACCAGGAGAGAGGATCTGTGAAGGTGCTTTTGGACAATGGGTCCACCAGGGGTCTGAAAATTAACAGGATTCCTGTCCGTCTAGGAGCGGGAAAACTGGATACAGAGAAAGACACACCTGGAGGGTGGATAGGACCCAAAGATGAGTGTGCAGATGGGGTGAAGCATCCACACATCACGTGATACTGGAAAGGGCAGTGAGCACCAGAAGCAGAGGAGATGTGGCCGAATGCCTCAGAAGGAACGCACCCTGACACATCTCAACTTGGATTTCCAGTCTGCAGAACCGAGAGCTGGTCCATTTCTTCTGTTTAAGCTACTAGGCTTGTAATGGGTTAAGACAGCCGTAGCACACGGGCACAGAGTGAGCAAAACAAAGAGAAGCAGCGTGGAAGAGCACAGTTGAAAGCAACCAGAAACATAAAGGATCCTGGAGATCAACAGAAGATCGGCATCTGTACTTTCATTCTATTCAATATAGCTATAAGAAAGGAGAATGAAGCAGTTTACCAGAATACGTGTGTGTATGTGTGTGTGTGTGTCTGCATTTGGAGGTCAGAGGTCAATCTCTGCTATTCCCGAGAAACTGACTGACTATCTTGGTTTTGAGACAGGGTCTCTCATTGGCCTGGAGCTCAGTAGGCAGGCTAGGCTTATTGGATGTCTCTGCTTTCCCAGTGCTAGGAGGCACCTCCACACCTGGCTTGTTTTCTACAAGTTCCGGGGATGGAACACAGATCCCCGAGTTTGCACAGCAAGCATTTTACGGATGGACCCATCTCCCCAGCCAGTAGTCTAGCTTCTTAAAGAAATCCTTCAGGGCCAGGGGTGAGGGTACACAGGAGGGTCTATGAACATAAACAGGGCTCCCTGGCACACCACAGACATTGAGTGCTCACCACACATGATGGGGACAGCTTGTAGCATGGCTCTCTATGGACAAACCAGCTGCTATGCAGCTACAGAGTTAAAATCCAGCCTTAATGATGTATGGTAAAACTTTCTGGAAATGTTGAAGAACCGCATTTGTGTTTGGCTCAGGCTCCTCAGTTTCCAAAAAGAGTACAAATATCAAGTGACCCAAGAGACATCTCCAGGTGAACTCTGTTGCAAGGTCACGCCTGTACACAGTGCTGGGATACGCCAAAGCTTCTAGGACTAGAGTTTTGGAAGCTTGTGGCTTTAGCAGAGGTGATGAGCACCAAGGAGAATGGAACCGGCTGTAAGGAGGCTTTGGTCCATTTCTCATTCGCATGGCAGCCGCTGAGCCGTGGTGGGCCAAGTCCACTCGGGAGCACCTTGAGTTGTTTGTAGGTGACTGGGTCTCTTGGTGCCCTGAGTAGATGTGAGGTAGGAGGGGGATGGGGGTGCAGGGCACTCTAAAGGTATCAGCTCTTTTCTTGATGACACCCCAAGCCCACCAATGAAGGTGACAACAGCATTGGCAGAGGACTAGTGGGAGCAGCATATTCTAATAAGGGCTGAGAACTTGGGGTGAGGCTCGCTCAGTGTTGGCATCTGTTCACTGAGGCTGCTGCTGCTGCTGCTGCTGTCATTTCCATCTCACAGTAGCAGAAATGGAGGCATCAAAAGAACCAGAAAAAGGACAAGCATCTGAGGCAGGAGTGGACCAGCCATGCCTATCCCGATCAAGGGTCCCAAGCCCTGGACATCCAGCCTTGTCACTGTGGCAAAGGAGCCTGCATTGGAGAAGTGCCCAGAATACTTTGCATGTGAACCCGGAAGCTTGCTGCTTCCAGGGTGGGATAAGGGCTATTCAAAAGGAGCACATTTGAACACCATTGACCATGCAGTGGTTGCCAAGTCAAATTAGATGTTTTGTTTCTTGGGTACCTGAGATCTGGCCAGGAGCCTGCTCTCCTGGGCTTCTGGGTGTGCGACCAGTGCTTGGGGCTGAGCATCTTGGCAGAGGCAGAGCCGAGGGCAGAGAGGGCAGCTCTGACCTGCGGTGGTGTGGATGATGTCTGGGGGTTTTAAGGGAGCTAGGAGGAGAGAGGAAACCACCAGGCCCTAGAAGGTGACTTGAGGTGCTAATATTGTCGAGCGCTCACCGCTGGCCCTGCACCATGTCCCCCTAGTCCTTGAAGTGTGATGGCTGTGCAGCTTGCTGTGTACGAGGTCCCTGCTTTCTCCCATTTGGAGGAGGAGCCTCAGAGGCCTGCTCCACACATTGGCTCTCCTGTCCACATACAGGAAAACCAGGCTGCCGAGCAAGTATCTTTCAAGGCATGAGTTACCCAGGGCCAGCCAGGGGGGGGGGGGCGCATCTGTGTAAAAATGCTAAAGAAACCAAGAAAATAAAAACCCCAAACCAGTGTGCCAGAGGACAAGTGACAACTGGTCATTTTTCACTCTAAGGATGGGAGAGAAGAACAGAAACGAGCTGGCTGAGTGATTCTGAGATTGAGGCTCTTCCCAGTGGTGGGTGGAGTGTGTGAGAACATCTCACATGTTCTTGACCACAGCTCCCTTAATGTAGAAAGTCTGTTCAGCTTTTCTGTTGAAAGAAACCTGCAGACCCGAGGCAGTCTGTCTCCAAATCAGAAGTGGATCTGGAAGCTAATGACTATCCAAAGCCCCTGCCATCTGGCTGGCTGGTCTACACCCAATGAGAGGCGGGTGAGTGAAGGACTCTGAGAAGAACACCTCATGAAAGGGTTGTGCACTACAGAAGCACCAGGGGCGATATGTTTCCACACAAATGCATGACCCATTAATTTCTTCACATCAGGTCATGCCAGAGAGAACTGGCCAGGGGAGGCTGCTATTGAGTTGAAAAACTGGCTTCTGCCTTATTAAAGGACTGGTTTTATTCAGGGAGCCCCTTTGTTCAGATCCCCCCCTCCGCCTCCTTAGGTTAAAAATCAGTCTACAAGCAGCCACCATGACCTGTTTTCTGTTTGAAAAGAGACAACATGAAATGCATTTCTAGACCAGGAAGTGCCATATGACAGAAGCAAACGTTGGGCTTGGTGTACTTTACCGATGTAATCCGAGAGGTTGACCTTCAGAGCCTGGATCAGCAGGCCTTCTTCAACCAGCTCCTGGTACAGGGACTCGATGGTCCTGGGGACAAAGTACATTATCTCTGTCATCAGTACATACTAACAAACTAGGACTTCGACCTCAGCTGTTCTGATGTATGCTTTCATGTATGCAAATAAATGCGCTTTTGAAAGATTTCTACAATTTGGCGATAAATTAGGCTTTTTGAAACAATATTTTCAGCCAACCATGTAGATACTGGATGATTCCCATTAATAAGAATTATATTTGTGGGCATCTGAGACCAACTATGAGTCCATCAGTCTTTATGATAGTCCAACTATGAATTAGAAATTACTTGATAATAGTAATGCAATGGGCCTGGGATTTTATTTTCAGTTAGCATCTGTGAGCCATAGATCATTAGCCTTCGTGAAATTTCTGTTTCTTTTTAACTTGATAGTATAGCGGTTTAATATCTACAAGGAGTAAGGATGGCTGAAACTGGAGATAATTCTGCCTCTGTCTGTCTTCCTGTCTTTCTGTCTGTCTGTCTGTCTCTGTGTATGTGCCAGAGGTTGGTTTTGGTTGTCTTCTTCAATTTATTTCCACCTTGTTTTTCTGAGACTTGGTTTCTCACTGAATCGGAAGCTCACTGATTCATAGGCTGACCAAGCCATCTTCCCAGTCCTGAAGATAATTTTTTTTGGGGGGAGCAAAAGTTCTCTCTATATAGCCCAGGCTGTCTGGAACTCACTGTGTAGATCAACTTAGCCTCGGACCCATCGAGATCCATCTGCCTCTCCCTCCTGAGTGCTGGGATTAAAGGCACGTGGCACCATGCCCCACCTGAAGATAATTGTTTGTTTTGTTTTGTTTGAGGCAGGGTCTCATGATATGGCTTTGGCTGTCCTGGAATTCACTATATAGACCAGGCTGGCCTTGAACTCACCAAACTCTGCCTGCCTCTGCTTCCTGAGTACTGGAACTAAAGGTGTTTGCCACAACTCATGTCTGAAGAGAATTCATATATGGAGACAAGTTATTCAAAGCTGTGTGTGTGTGTTGAGGGT
Source organism: Mus minutoides (assembly GCA_902729485.2). NCBI lineage: Eukaryota > Metazoa > Chordata > Mammalia > Rodentia > Muridae > Mus > Mus minutoides. The sequence continues at coordinate 125,875 of LR749630.1, read as the reverse complement.
GTGGTTCTGTGTTATATATGCATGCCTAAACTACCACCACCACAACATACTTGTCAAAGAGGGGCTTGGGCAGACAGCCAGGACACGGATAATTTATAACAGCTGAAGATGATAGTCACGGTATTCTGCCTGATGGGTGAAGTCCCTGATGATGTTAACTGGGGTTTGGCTCACAGAAATGCAGTAGGTTAAGCTTGAATATCATTCAATTAGATCCTCTGGGAGAGCTTATCCTTTCACTTTCTCTGTCCTTCCAGCCTAGTCTTGCCTTTTATTTGTTGGAAACAAAAATTGTAACTGTATGGAAAAAGCTTTCTCACTGTATGGTGGTTTGAATGAACATGATTAAAATGATCTTTAAAAAAAAATTCAAGAATGTTACGTTAGAGTCAAGCTGAATCTCACCAAGACGTTTTCAGTTCAGAGACCCTAGGCCTCGATTGACTGGGTCTGTGTTTGCCAATCATATTTAAAATATTGTGCCCTCTGTGGACAACAGAGGAAGGTTTGATTGCTATGACAGTTGGAGTGACAGGACCCAAACAATGTCACAGAAGTGCCAAGTATTTCCACAGGAATATGTGCTTAATATAAATGTGTAATGTAGACATCAAATATTAAAATGAAACTGAAAAAGATTCTCTAACATGATGAAACTATATTAAGAATTTCCAGACCCAAACCTGTATTTGGATTTCTTTTCATAGTTAAATGAACTTCTGATATGGAAACAAGAATTCCAATTTGAAAATGGCCTTAAAGTATAATGACTTTACTGGTTTATAGGTTTCTTAGTTTGATGAGAGAAACAGAAGTTGTGTTACAGTATTACTGCAGAGCTAACAGGATCCTAGAGGTTGGTCTTTAGGATTAAAGTTGAAGGGATGAGGTGGCTGCCAGTGGATTTATAGTTCTGGACATTGAAATGAATGGAAAACATGGTCTCATATCTTTTTATCCAGGAGCTGTGTTCTCGTTAGCTTTAACCCTCTATTTGACACAGCTTAAGAGTCATCAGAGGAGGATGGAGAGCTGGCTCAACGGTTAAGAGCATCGACTGCTCTTCCAGAGGTACTGAGTTCAATTCTCAGTAACCGCATGGTGGCTCACAACCATCTGTAATAAGATCTGTTGCCCTCTTCTGGTGTACTCAAATAAATAAATAAATAAATAAATAAATAAATAAATAAATAAAAAGTCATCAGAGAAGAGAGTCTCAATTGAAGGGTCATCTAGATCAGAGTGACCCGTGGGGAACTATCGTTATCATAAATTGATATAGGAGTGTCCAGACCACTGTGGGTGACACCATTCCCTAGCCAGGTGGTCCTAGACTTGGCTGGAGTTAATGCTGTGTGGAACAACAAGCAGGCTCACCTTCAAGTTCCTGTTCTGATTTTCCTCAATGATGGACTATGACCTGGAGTTTTAAGCTGAAATAGCCCTCTTCTTTCCTAAACTGTTCTTGGTCAGAGTGTTTTTATCATAGTATCAGAAAGGAAACTAGAACAGATTGCCTCTGACTTATTTATGACAGATTCAAGTGCAAGGAAGGATGCCAGAACACCTTCAGTGTCTAGCAGTCATTGTCCATTATCCATCTGCGGTCATGCTGGTCAGCACCATTGTATTTGGTGACACTTCAAAGGCAAAGGAAGGTGGGTGAATACTTTTCACTAGGAGCAGGGTCATATGGGAGGACCTGGTATTAGCTACTGGTTTCTTATTACTTCACTCTGCTTTGGAATCAAGGCAAGAACATAGGAGGAAGTCATGATATAAAAGCCCCTAAAACATGCCTGTGCTTCTAGGGTCTGCCTGGCCAGAACCTCCTCAAGATAACCATGGATCTCTGTCTTGGCAGTTTCAACATTGATGCAATGACACATGTCTGTCTTTCTGTGAATGAGAGCACCCCGTAGGCACCAGTCAGCCAAACAATGTAACCCCAAGGGTGGCTACTTCCAAGTGAGCACCAGCTGTGGGGTACTCTGGCTGCCTCAGGGGTGACTGCAGAGGGACTAACAGAGAATCCAGGTAGGCTTCTTTCCCCTGTGGATATCACTCATGTCCACTGTGAGCAAAACTCAGTGAGAGAAGGGTGCTTCAGAAAGGTGCCTGGCCTCCAACCAGCAGGGTTTTAACTGAACTTGACACTGATGTCTGCATGCTCACATGCTAAGCTTACAAAACAGAGGCATTTAAAGCCAGGTATTAGTTTGAAGTTGGGCTCACTCAAGGACTGTAAACATCCCTCCTTCGGAGACTCAGGAGGCCTTGTCACATCCATGTACAAGGTCCTTCAGCAAGCAGAAAGGAGTGCACAGGGGCAGTGCGTGTGTGTCTGTGTGTGTGTGTGTGTGTGTGTGTGTGTGTGTGTGTGTGTGTCTGCATGTGGTGGGGAGGTGAGGGGATGGGGAGAGGGGGATGGGGGAGGGTGGATGGGGGACTGGGGTGGTGCTGTAAAGGATGGGAAGCTCTCTCTGTCCAGAAGGACCTCAGCTTGCATGTTCTGAAGTTTCATGATGTTATTTCCTAAGCCATTTTAATAAGCATTGAATAAACAATAAACATTGACTTCCATGAACATATCAGAATTTTGAAAAGTTACAGGAATTCAGATGTGACAGGCAGCTCTACCTCCAGGCAGGTGGTCCTGTTGCACATTTTTTCCTAATCTAGAGTCTATATAGAGTTTTCCCCTGTGCCCATTGCTCCCCACACTCTGTCCAGAAGGGATGTGGTAGGGCTGAGAAGGGCTGTCTCACTCGGGCCTACTCTGGGATTTGGGGTGCATCTTTGCATTTCTTATTTTCTCTGCTGTCCACTCCCCACGTTTGTACCCCTGAACAAACCAACCGTTCACCTGTCAGCCGTCAGGTCTTTTTCCTTCTTTCGTTTCCCTCTCCGGCCTTTCCGCCCTTTATTTTTCTGAAAGAAATAAGCAAGGATGTCATTATAATGAGCAAGTAGATGAGTCCCGAAGGCTTCCTCTCTCCTTTGAATTGCTTTTGTGTCTTTGACAAAAATTAGTTGTGTGTATTTGTGCACAGGGCTGCCAGGGTCCTCCATATCATCCACCTGTCTGTCACTCTGTCTGTCTGTATGTCCGTATCTTCTTATGAACATAGCATAGGGTTGATAAACACATTTGTGCTATATAGAGGTAAATTCCTTCTATACTGAACTTGTTGAGAGTTTTTCTCAGGAAAGAATATTGAACTGTCACATTCTTTCCCAGTCTCTGAAATGACACAGAAGACCAAGGCAGTTGATTGTAACAATGAGTGATTCAAGCTTTTCAGTCCCACCCCATCAGTGTGGTGAGCACAGCAACATATCTTCTGTGCATGTCCTTGCATTGAACGGCCCTGCAGCAAAATGCATGTAAATGCTGGCAAATTCAGTTTGCTAGTGTTTCCTTGGAGATATGTGTGCCCCTGTAAATCAGGAATATTGATGCCTAGTTTTCTTTTATTGTTCTGTCTTTATCTGGGTTTGGTTTCAGGATGTTAGAGGGCTCATAAAAATTAGTTTAGAAGTGGGCTGGAGAGATGGCTCAGCGTTTAAGAGCACTGACTGCTCTTCCAGAGGTCCTGAGTTCAAATCCCAGCAACCACATGGTGGCTCACAACCATCTATAATGGGATCTGAAGCCCTCTTCTGGTGTGTGTCTGAAGATAGCAACAGTGTACTCACATACATTCAATAAATAAATAAATAAATAAATAAATAAATAAATAAATGGAATTAAAAAAAGAGTCCTAACCCTTAAGAAAGTCCCTTGTATTAAAAAAATAGCTTGGAAGTCTCCCTTCCTCTATTATTATTGGAAAATTATTTTTAAATTATTTTTTTTCTGACTTTTCTATCTTTTTCACTTTCTCTGGAAGCCTGAGTGTGACATTCCAATACTCATTTAAGTCTATAGGACCCAATCCACAGAGGAGCTAGACTTAACAATTAGTCCACCATACAATAATATACAATTAGGGTTTGCTATGAGCCAGAGAAGGTTACTAATGTCTACACATTCCTACATTCATAGCCCTTAAGTAGAAGAAAGACATTAACAAGGTGTCCCCAGTGAATACAGCACCCACCCATTATTGAAGCTCAAGTAAGAGGTGCCCCAGAGTGCCCTGATATGCAAAGAAATAAGAGCCACTCTGGGGTTTCCAAAGACCTCCCGCAGGAAGACTATTGTCTGTTCCTGAAAGACAGAGGTGGCATTGGAGGGCATGAATGAAGGTCCAAATCAGACTTGTGTTCAGGAAGGGCTGATCTGGATGTTAGATAAGGTCTAAGTCACCACCTCCAGCAAGTGCTGGATACTGTTATGTGCTGTTGTCCCCTGTGTTCCATCCCTGGCTAGTAGTCTCCCTATAAGGCTCTTTGATACCAATTAAGCTTTAGCTTGTCTTGAAGTTCATCCTTAGGTCACCAGGGCTGGGACCTGGCTGTACACACTCTTCTAGCTCTTGACAGCACCCGATGCCTGTTGTGACACAGTGGCATCTTGTAGATTGCAGGAAACGAGATGGGGGTCAGAGAAGGGAAAGAAGACTGTTGTGGCCCTGAGCTTGGCTGCTGAGGAGGAGAAAGCCTGCCCTCTGAGAGGAGGTTATGGCTACCTCTGGAATACATTTCCCACTGAGATCAGTGTAGTTTTCATGTCTAGTTGTGGACACACACTTTTTTTTTTTTAAGAGAGGGGACCACACCAGGTCAGCAAGTTGTATCTTTAGAACAGAGCTCCAAGGGACAACCTAACTGACATTGGAGTCAAGCCATATGTTCAGCACAAAATGGACCAAGATAGGTATCCTGAGACTATGTGTCTCCTGAGGTGCCAAGACTCAACACAGTGCAACTGAGCTCCTGAGTCACAGGCTGGGTGGCTTAGTGTCTCCAAGCCACAGGTTTCTTGTATCTTTGATAACACTGCCAGGGAGGAATCTTGGACTTACTGTCTTTTGGGTGTTCTGGCCCAGTTGCAGGGTTGTCTGTGAGGGATAATGGTGGGAACAGGAGGCTAAAGGAGCAAACTGTACACCCTTCAGTCTCCCTGGCTGCTGCAAACCACCATGAGATGGATTTGTGACAATGTAAAAGTTCATTTTCCCAGTTTCTTTCAGTCTGATTCTCCTACTCACAAACCCGACTTACTGGCTTTCCCTACAGGAGCAGGTGGAGGAGGAGGGATTGGGACATTTGCTGTGTCCCTCTGATGGTACTCATTCTTGTAGGGCTTGGGTGCTGTGAATCTGTAACGGGTTGGTCCTGGGGAGGAGCCATTCTGATGGCAGGATTAATTCCACATAAAGGCCTTATCTTTGAGCACTGGGTGGTGAACAGTGAAATCTGCAAAAAGCAGGGATACTTGATGCCTTAGTGTTCTATTGCTGTGAAGAGACGCCATGACCAAGGCAACACTTATAAAAGAAAGCCTCTAGTTGGGGCTTCCTAAGAGTCTCAGAGGTTTAGTCCTGCATCATGGCAGGAAGTGTGGAAGGCATGCAGGCAGACATGGTGCTGGAGAACAGCGAGAGTTCCATATTAATATCCACAGGCAGCAGAAGCGAGAGCCATTGGGTCTGGCTTGGACTTCTGAAACCTCAAAGCCCAGCCCTAAGTGACATACTTCCTCCAACAAGTCCATACCTTCCAATCCTTCCCAAGTAGAATCACTCCTTGATGACCAAGCATTTAAATATATGAGGCCGGGTGTGGGGGGGCGGGGGGCATCCTTATTCAAACCACCACACTCGATGCAAGGCTTCCTAGGTGCAACCACCTGCCCAGCAGGCACTGCTGTCTGTGGTTGACCTTGCTTGTTTGACACGCACCGTTTTCCCTTTCTTTTGCCGGGGTTGGATTTCCATCTCTCTGTTCACAGCCAGCTTAAGGTTTTTCAGTTCCTGTCTCATAAGCTCATCCACCTAGGAGAGAATGCAAGGGACATATGATGTGTTCACATGACTTTGAATTGCCTTGTGTGTCCTTGGGGTAAAGTCTTGGCTTGTTCATCAGTTTGGAAACTGTAAAAAGTGTAGTCATTGCAGTAAATGACACCCCCCCCCCATTCCCTTACTGGAGGTGAGTGTAGGCATACCTGAATCCTTATCTCCGTTTCTAATTCCTTTCGTTTTTCCTCCTTGATCAGTTCTGGGTCATAGTCCTGAGGGAAATTCCAAGACTCGTCTTTATTCATCCACATGTCTGTAAGCCACAGAAGAGAAAAAGGAAATGGATAAAAAAAAAATTACACTCAATATCTAGGTTAATGAGGGCTGTTACTCTAATCTTGACACATACCAATCTGTCCTAGGACAGGAATTTGAATAAAGAAACTGAAAGGTTTATAGACCTGTTTTATGATGAGAGAGAGAGAGAGAGAGAGAGAGAGAGAAATATAAAAGCATCAGGTAAAGACATGGTTGTGGTTGGCTTTGTCAGCTTGCTACAATCTAGAATCTCCCAAGCACAGAGCCTCAGTTGAGAAATTGTTTAGACCAGGAATTGTGACCTACCATTTTGAGGAGGTCTCAGCCAAGAGCCCTTGGAAAGAAATAGCTTCAGGAAGACATGGACACAAAGGACTAGTTTCTAAACCGTGTGTCAGTCCTGCAAGCTATAGATACCAACCCAGTGTGCCATTCACAAGTGAGGTGTTCCCACTTTACTTCCTAGGCAGACTGAGGTCAGCAGATGTTATCGGGAGCAGAGCCTGGATGGATTCCGGCACCAGTGAGGGTTCTCACTCACCTCCCCTATGTCCTGCTTGAGAAAGATGAGGGCTGAGCTGGGTGTGGCTATCAGAGTCCTCATTTTACCACAATATAGTCTTCACCACCAAGGTATGTGGGTAAGCCTGTGGGTGACGTCAGAGAGGAGGCGGGGGCTCAAAAATGCAGAATGTGGACTCACAAGAAAATGGACTTATATTTCCAACTGTTGCATTTGTCACCGACCTAGTTGTTCTATGTGCCCTTCTCTAGACAGGGCAGCTGTATGAGAAGTGTCTCGGTGACTGGGTCCACAGCACAGGATGGATGCTAGGGTGGGTGGGGGCATGAATGGTACCACTGAAAGGAAGCTAGTTTGAAGGTGATAAAGGAGTTGAAACTGAAGTTCAGGGTGTATCACCATCTGGACTGGCAGGGGACAGCCTGGCAAAAAAGGGTACCTTGCTTATGCAAGAAGACATATATTATTAGATGAAAATGCCACTGTCAGGTGTGGGGTAGCTTCCTTTAAGAAGTTGTTGGTCAACGAAGCCCCATAGATCCTGTGAAAGCAACACAGGCTATGACCATTACTTTTGGGTACCCATCATAACCATATGGTAAGACTCTACTGCTAAAGACATATAGAAAGAAAGTTGGAGCTCACCAGGAAGCTTGCTCCCTGCTGGCTGGCTTTCATAAAGATGCTGGGGAAGAAAAGCCGTACATGGCCTTACCTAGAGTTGAACCCTACAAGCTGCAAGGCAAGATATGCCCACGGGTGTGCCACTGGCATTGCCACTGTGGGGCAACCAACCACTTTCTGATTGGATTTGAGGACTGCTCCACAGAAAGAAATTCATGCCGAAAACTGTAAACCTGATCAAAACCCATGGCTACGGGAGTCACGGGTCCTAGTAGGAACCTGTTACTGTTGTCTTGATAAGTGGACATGTTGTCAAACTGCCTTCTCAGTATTCGTCTATACCCATAGATTAGGGCTACCCTTAACCCTGGTGAGAGAAGCATCTGTCTGAAACGGATGGCTGTTAATGGGCAGAGTGCTAATAAGGCTGTTGAGTGCTTATCTCTAGACAGGCAACTATATCAATCTCACCAAGGCTCAGAGAACATTGAGGAGGAAGGAGAGGAAAGAATGTGAGAGCAGGAAGATGGAAATGAGAGCTATGAAATTCTGGCTTCTGGACAAGACATGACCATTGCACCTGAGATGCCAAATCTTTTCAGTCCAGACTCCATTTTAGAAAACCTGATCTAAGTTTGAACTCAAGTAAACTAACAGGCTGGTACCTAGCATTAGTTTCCAAGTTGCCCCCAAACAAACAAACAAACAAACAACTCGAGACTAGCTTCAGTCATCTCTAGGCTAATCCCCAACAAGATCAGTGTTTCCAGGAGACACCCTCAATACGACCAGTGTCTCCAGGTTATTCCCCTAACAAATCTGCACCCCAAATTACAAGCCCAGCCCCTGCCTAACGACCACCAATGCAGAGGGGAGCTGAAATTAAGTTTATGATATGACTCCCAGCACCAGTCAATTATGTTAAAGGCCACAGTAACTTTCTAATTAGATGCTTGCACACATACTCCCTGCTTGCTGCTTACTATAAAGTCTTGCCCAGATACACATTTGGGGCTCCACCACCACCAAAACGTCCTGCGTGATGGCGGTGTATTGGAGGGGCATGAGCTAGAATAAAGACCCTGCTGTGGGTTACATCAGATCACTTCCTGTCTGGTTTAGGATCAGATCAGATCCTAAGCTAACCGATCCCTAGCTAAGGATCTATTGGAAGTTTATGGCTGCTCGGGGGTGTTGTTTTCTTTTAGGGTACTACTGCTGTGACCACACATGCTCTGGTGGGTGCTACCATACCCACGTACATGTGGGAAGCACTGTTGACTCAGAAGAATACACAAAAAAAGAGAAACATGGAGGTGGACCTGGTGAGGGACTGAGGGAGAACGGGAGAGTGATGGAGAACAAGAGAGGAGAGCTGGGAGCAGATATGATCAAAACACAGTTCATACACATATGAAAGTGTCGAGGAGTAAATAAAAATATTCTTAATTGCTGCAGGATATTGGTCACACTGTGAACCCTAAGACTGTGTTATCTACTGAAAATTCCTGTTTCTAGTTGTGTTGAGGGTCAGCCCTTAGCACACACCTTTAATCCCTCTGGCTGGAATACAGACACACCTTTAGCGGATACCTTTAATCCCAAACAATGAAGCTAAAGTGAGTGTGTAGAAGGAAGCTGCCATATTTGAAAGTGATGTCTAATTGAGTGGCAGATAAAGTGAGGAGAGTCAGAGAAAGGTCTGACAGAATAGAATACATCCAACTCTCCAAGGAGAGAGAGGAAAAGGAAGCTACTTAAGGGAGGGACAACCAATATAGGAAGAGAGTGCAGTACAGGATACAGTGAGAGTGCAGTACAGGATACAGTGAGAGTGCAATTCAGGATACAGTGAGAGTGCAGTACAGGATACGGTGAGAGTGCAGTACAGGATACGGTGAGAGTGCAATTCAGGATACAGTGAGAGTACAGTACAGGATACGGTGAGAGTGCAGTACAGGATACAGTGAGAGTGCAGTACAGGATACAGTGAGAGTGCAGGATATGGTAGAGTTGAGAGGGAGAGTAGAACAGCACAGAGAGGGAGAGGGGGGCGGTTTTACGGGGAAAGTTTTACAGAGACAGATTGAAGAGAGAACAAGCTAGTCACAGGTGAAAATGGAATGAGCCAGAGAATGAGAAGGAGTCAGAGGATTAGAACAGATTGGCAGAAATAGTTTTCGGTCAAGCAGAGCAATTAAGGAGAAGCCTGGAGAAGCCAGATTGAATAAGTCAGCTGGGGGAGGAGGTTGAGCCAGAACAGCTGAGTTGAACGAGCCAGCCAGAGTTCAGAAAGAACCAGAAATGGTGACCTTATTCAGCAACAAGTCTCAGAGGCTGAAAACATTCTAGGCCTACATTAGACTGTCCAGAGGCGAGAAGCTTCCAGGACCAGGTCTAGGTTAGCAAATCGAGGCAGTTAAGCCTCCCAGACAACAATTACAGCAGGAGAACAAAAGTTTACTTAATAAGCTCATTTCCTGAAATACAGTCTTCTAAATGTTGGGCTTACAGACACCACCTTTTCTGAGGCGGAGTCCAAGCTTGTCCTGACCTAGGTCTTCTATTTTAGCCTTCTAAGTTGACAGGAGTGATCGCTGTGCTTGGCCCACTGGCTTCCTTCTCTGTGTTAAAAAGAAATCTTGTTTGCCCCTGGCAACAGTGAGAGGAGCTTCAGTGTGTTAAAAAGTGCCACTTACTAATGATAACTACCAGACAGGTTTCCAGTTTGCAGCATTTGGTGAGTATTCAACCACCACACAGTTTACCTGTTACATTAAGACATCAGAGAGCAAAGTTACTTTGCTATTTTCCCGCTTCTTAGTGTTGCTAGAGAGACTCCCCAGCTCTGAGAACAAGGCTTTCAGTAATAGCAGGAGAGTGAAATACTTAGCAGGGAGGGCGCCACAGCTCGAGTACTGTGGCAGTCCCAGTGACATGGTCACACACTGGAGTCCCTGCTTCATAATACAGCTCCTTACAAGGAGCCCTCTGATCTCGCCTCTACAAGGTCTCAGTGGGCAGAATTTGCCATCGAAATGTTGCTTTCTCATGACACTTCTGCACAGGGCACTTTTCAATCCCTTCAGGAATTTCATGGGCATTTGTAAACGCAGGAAGCTGTTTGGGACCCTCAGAGGGCACTTGGTGCCCTCACTCTCCTGCAGCTAGAAAGAGCTTTTTATCCGAAGACTATGAAAAGCAGGCCAGGGCCCTTTCACATAGAAGGGAAGGGGAGGGTGGGGTGGTGAAGAGGGCTGGAGTGGGGCTTAATCTTAGTGATTAAAATGCTAATGTATTATTTGAGAAGGCAAACCTTTAGTTTTAATGAAAGGGATTTGAAGATGAAGAGATCCCTATTTAAGCTACTGAAGACCTGGAGGATGACAACCCAGGCCTCCAGCTGACAGACGCTTGGGGCTTCTCTCTGTTTCTTGGATTTCATGCTAACAGATTGTGCCCATTGGATTGTGATGGTTAAGGCTGGATGTTGCAGGTTGCAAGACCTGGCTTCCCATGTGAATACCAAATCTCTGCCCCCCACCCCTGCCACCCCAAATTCAGTTTTGCTTTTTGTCAAAAAGAAACACTCGTACACTGCTTGCAAGAGTGCTAAAAAAGACCGTGAAAATGAAATTCTTGTGCCATCTGCCTCCGGGTCACACCGTCTGATATCATTTCCGCGCTCCCTCCCTCAGGAGGAAAGTAAATTCAGTGTTAATTAATAAGAACCAGGCATTGCTTCCAAGGCAAGGAAGTGACAGGTCCTATGGGACTTGGGTCCCACTGTGGGAAGCCACACATCCATTGCTTGGTATTTGAGATGAGTACAGAGGAACAGAGTGGGGTGCAGGTAGAGAGGAGACTGCCACTCTGCAGAGACCCCCAGGGAGGCCTTCTTGGCACAAGGCCTGAGGGCCAAGCATTGTGAGGACGAGGAGCAGGGGTCTCAGCTGCTGTGGGATGTGCTGGGCAGGAGAGGCGTCAGTGGAGCATGAGATGAGACCTCGGGAGCTCCTTCAGCGGGTACATAATGTCGCTCGCTGCCTTGGTTCTGCACAGTAAGCTCCTTCGTGCGCTCAGACTGGAGCTTCTGAGTGCCTAGTGTTAGGACGGAGGATTCCTCTCCCAACATATCCTCCTCTGCCTTCCTTTTCTCTGAAGAGTTGTGAGAAAAGGGAAGGGAGGAGTCGGGCCTTCCAAATTCTGAGGGTGAGCAGGGGCCCAGGGCTCCCTGCACTGGAGTCTTTCCTCCTGCTCAAGATATCTTGGATGATGGTGCCACCAATCTGAGGGAGAGTGGAGAAGGCAAGTGTGTGGCTGGCAGTGAGCAGAGACCGGGGTGGGCCCACCATGGTTGTGAGGGTATGGGGGGTTCCCAGGAGAGGGCCCAGGAGAAAATGAATGTGGGGTGACTTGGCTCCTCTGTGTGGAAAGCATCCTGAAGGCTGGCAGGAGACAATGACCACACATCACAAACAGGTTGGTGCAAAGGCCGAGAGACAAGACTGGACAGTCTTGCCAATCACCATTCTTGTATACATCACCCCTGCACACCAGTGGGACCCCAGTCAGGCCTGGACTCACAGAGAGGATTGTTGAAGGTTCTGACTGCGCGTAGGACACATCCTTGCTTTTATCCTAATTCATATAACTGCCCCAGTTTGGGCCCTCCCATCTGCCACTGCAACACACAAAGCCCTGTATGTGTGCTGATAGCTGATGTCATTTTTGGGTCTTCAGATCAGTATTGCATCCAACATGGTGGGGACAGAGTTTGCCGAGTGAGTATGTGAGTGGGTGGATGTTTTTGATGGCAACTGTTCTGCTCCATTGCAGGTAAACATTTGGACGAAATCTCAGACTTTAAACAGCAGGCTTCTCAATGGTCCTTCTTGACAAGGGACCGTGTTCATTTTCTGGTTCCTATGAAGACTGAATGACATTGTACAGAAAACATCTGTCTTTGCATGCTTTGGGCACCTGATAAATGTCACTTGAACTCTTTGACTTTCTTCCTCCTTAATGAACTCAGGTGCCATATGGTAACAGCATCATGGTTGTCCCTGAATCCTTAGAGTCCCTGCCTCCAGTGGTCTGTTAGCAAGTACATGCTCGAATATATTTAGCATAGCAAATATTATATTTTAGTGCAACTATATTATAGTGTAACAATAATAAAATTGTTGTTAAGAATATAACTCAAATTACTGGGATAAACACCCTGAATCAACATTAAATATGTACATATCTATCTATCTATCTATCTATCTCTATCCATCAATTTCTCTCCCTCTCTATGCATCAATTTCTCTCTCTCTCTCACCCCCAACCTACCTGATGCATTACTGTCCAGATCCAACTCAGATTGAGGAGGAGGTCCACAATTGACTGGCATTTGAAGACACTTTTCTTTATATCATTATTACATTTCTCAGAAATGTCTACAGCAGTATTATGGACCAGGGTCACACTGGCCAATAATCTGCTGTTAAGATTTATCCCAAGGGCATGGTGAAACTAAGGAGTTGGATAACAGTTCTGGCAAATGATGATGAAGATCTCTGAAAGGGGAGAGCCCATCCGCTCACACACCCTGCCAGGTTCTGGCTACGCTAATGGAATTGAATCATAGACAAAGCAATTGTCAGAACTGAGACGGGTCTTGGTCTGAGAGGATTAAGATTTGTACATATGGAATTCATTTCCTTAATGTAATCCCTTTTTACATGCCACTAAACAAGAGCATGGTCAGCAAAACCGGGGAAAGTTCTAGAACATTTCCAGCCTGTGAGTGTGTGTTTCTCCTCATTTTTCTCAGTTTCATTTCTATTGCTGTGACAAATACCCTTACCAAAACAAACAAACAAACAAACAAACAAACAAACAAACAAACCAGCTTAGGGAAGGAAGGGCTTTTTTGGGCTACAGTCCATCAGTGTAGGGAAGTCAAAGGAGGAGCCCAGCTGAACAGTCACAACATATCCACAGTCAAGAGCAGGGAGAAACAAGTTACCCATACTACCCAGGGCTTCAAGCCAGTGGGATGGCTCTTCTCACATCAATGAACATAATCAAGACACCCCCTCACAGACATGCTCATGGGTTGACCTCATCTAGATAATTCTTTGAGACTCTTTCAGGTGATTTTGGGTTGTGCCAAGTTGATAATGAACACCTAACTATGCTGGTTAGTTTATTTATTTTTTCACCAGCTTAACATAAGCTAGAATCATCTGGGAAGAGGAAGTCTTCATTTTAAAAATGCATCCATCAAGTCTAGGTGGACATTTCTTTAATGATTAATGTGGGAGGGCCCAACCCACTGTGGGCGGTGTCATTCTCTGAACAGGTGGTACTATTATAAAAAAGCAAGTTGAAGCAGCCATCAGGAGCAATCCCCAGTAAGCAGTGCTCCTACATGGACTCTGCTTCAGTCCCTCCCTCCAGGTTCCTGCCTTGAGTGGCTGCCCTAATTTCCCTTCATGGCAGACTATAAGCTGGAATCAGCCCTTTCTTTCCCAGGTTGTTTTTGTTAAACTAGGACAGTAGCCACTACAACTCTATGCTTTTAGGAATCATACGAAGCTGGAAGGGACAGGTTTCTGCTGGATATACACAACACAGCTCAAACCATGCTTGTCCACTTAAAGATCTGTCCACCTACTGAAACCTGGGAACACTCACAGACAGGTTGACCCCTTGAGGACCATGCATTACATGGGACTGACCTTTGTATAAGCTATTTCCTTCCTCCATCAATTGAAGGAAAAGACTTGGTGACATCTTCCACTCCTCGTCTTCTTCCTGTCCAGAGCAGAACAATATTCTTAATTACAGGTTCAATTTATGTTAGGACCAGACAGCAAAAGGCACACATGCCATAGCTAACAGGTCTGGAGGTCTTTCTCTGTCCACCAGAGACATTCACTTGCTAGTGATCTGAGCATGGAGTGCCACACCAGCACTGGAAGCATGAATGGCCAGGCTACTGAGACATCAGCAGGACAGGCATGGTCTCTGCATGGTGGCTTTCCCACAGTTCACAGGCCGGGTTTGGGTGCTGCCTTGTAAGGACTTGCTCAATGCTGTCTGAATGCTGCACCCTCTGCTCAGATCCTGTCTGCATCCCTTCCCAGTGTCCCCATAGTTGGGCTTTGAGCTTCTCTTCACACTGAGCTTCTGTGTGTACCAGTGCCCTTCCTGTTTCTCTTTTATCCTGTTCCTGAGCCTGAGAACCAGCTATACCCACTTCCTACCTGGGAATGAACTACTTCCTCCACAGAGTCGGGACCTGGAGAACTCGCAATCATGACTCCCCACTTTGGAGAGCCCAAACATGTTGCCCTTGGCGTCTTCCATCAATTCTGCATGTTGAGACAGGAGACTGCCATCTGCCAGCTGTGTGGTGGATAGCTCTGCTCTGAGCCCCTCTGTCCCTCTGTTCTGATTGTAAGAACCAGCTCTACATACTCTCATCTGGGGTTTCTATCATATCAATAGTTTCTGGTGACAAATGCTGTGGTTACTGTTATTGTTCTTTTGTTATCAAAGGAAGCATGCTGGTCACTGGGACCACAAAGAGTCTTTAAGTGTCCTACGTGTGCGTAGCACCAA